>VZQC01014894.1:2219615-2268268 GCA_009823505.1 Rhizomys pruinosus | reverse complement strand
GTAAGAATTGAAGACAGGCCAAACAACAGTGTTCTCTCTCTCTCTCTCTCTCTCTCTCTCTCTCTCTCTCTCTCTCTTTGTCTTTTTACTAAGATCTCAAGTTCTATGTCTGCAGTACAGTTTCTCTGGTCTTACTGATCATTTATTTCTGGTTGTACTTTCCTTTTTGATGCTTAAGGCCACACAGCCCAGATTAATCAAGGTTTTTGTTTTCTCAAGGTCAGTTGAGGATCTGGTCCTCAGGGTCTCTCGGGATTTTATTTATTGCATTTTATGTGTATGAGAGTATTTCATGCATGTATGTAAGTGTACCCATGTCATGCAATGCCCACAGAGGTCAGAAGAGGGTGTTGGATCCCCTGGAACTGAAGTTAGGATGGTTGTTAGCTGCCATGCAGTTACTGATGCAAGAGCAACCTGTCTTAACCACTGAGCCATATCTCCAGCCCCACAAATCCACTTTTTTAAAGTAAAAACATTAAAACCATATCACTGGCGAAATCTGACAGTTCAATTTAAGAGCTGTTTATTTCACATACATTGGCTTCTTAAAAGAAATATTGTTCGATTAGTCATTAAGATGCATTCTTTTCATCCTTTTCTCACCCTGTGTGCCTGTGTGCTTCTTTCAGTGTATAATGAGTGGTAATTAACCCCAAATATCTCTGGTATGTGTTAGTGTTCCTTAACAGCTACCAAGAAGTCACAAGAAACTCCCCCTTCTCTCTCTCTCTCTCTCTCTCTCTCTCTCTCTCTCTCTCTCTCTCTCCCTCTCTGTGTGTGTGTAAGGATGATATTATTTTCAAAAGCCTTAATTTATCTAAGACTCAAATAAATGCTAGAAGATAATGTATCACCTCCAATAAAATGCTTTTTACAATTCTTAAAAAAGCACATGTGATACTGAGGTGAATAAACAGTAGCTAAGCACCAGGCATGTGAGGTAACACATCCAGTACCTGCTATCCTGGTCAGAGCCACAAGAACAAACTTGTTTAGGCTCATTTAAAAGGTGTGCTGAAGCAGTAAAACTGATCAAAAGATTTAGAACTAGGATGTACAATGTCAATGTTCATGACGAAAAGGATTTATTTTATTTTATTTATTTCTGTATGTGTATCAATGTACTGTCTGCATGCAGGTTTGTGCACCCGTGTTGTGCAATGCCGCGGAGGTCAGAAGAGGGTGTCGGATTCCCCTGAAACTGGAGTTCTCCTGGAATTGGAGTTTCGGACGGTTCTTGGCCGCCATGTGGGTGCTGGGGATCGAACCCAGGTCCTCTGTAAGAGCGGTCGGCGCTTAACCGCTAGTCCATCTCTCCAGCCCCCAAAAGGATTTTTTTAAAGGAAGTCGTGTTTATCTCAGGCATGGAAACTGGCCTGCCTGTGTCGTGATTAGAGTGACCAGCCACAAAAATGATTTTAAAAAATAATGTTACTCAGCCCGGTATGCTAACGCACATCTCTAATCCTGTTCTCAGGAGCTAGAGGCAGGTGGCTCTCTGTGACATTGAGGCCAGCCTGGTCTACATAGCCAGTTCCAGGCCAGCTGGTGTTACAGGGAGACCTAAATAAATAAATAAATAAATAAATAAATAAATAAATACTCAAAGAAAGTGGTATCAGTTGTTCTCCTTCACTGAAAGCTGAACAATCAAGAATGTGATTAAACTTTAACCAAGAGCAAGATATAAGAGAATTTCCTAGATGGTTTATATTTTTAAAAGTAAATAATCGGGGCTGGAGAGATGGCCTAGCAGTTAAGAGCACCAACTGCTCTTGCAGAGGACCCGGGTTCAATCCCCAGCACCCACATGGCAGCTGAGAACCGTCTATAACTCCAATACCAGGAAAACTCCATTTCCAGGGGAATCCAACACCCTCTTCTGACCTC
Source organism: Rhizomys pruinosus (assembly GCA_009823505.1). Lineage (NCBI taxonomy): Eukaryota > Metazoa > Chordata > Mammalia > Rodentia > Spalacidae > Rhizomys > Rhizomys pruinosus. Next base: position 2,266,375 of record VZQC01014894.1, on the reverse strand, counting down.
TGTGGCATTGCATGACACGGGTGCACAAACCTACATGCAGACAGTACATTCATACATGTAAAAAATAAATAATTTAAAAAATAATGAAAATAAATAAAAGTAAACAATCAGAAGAGACTATAGAATATTCATTCCTAGAACATTATGAATAAGACATGTATTTTCTAATTCTAAATAGTTCAGTGATGTTTTGCTACGAGGAATGATTTACTATTGTAAAATCTCATCAAAAAAGATAATGTTTATCAATCATCACTTATTTCAATAAAATATACAAAAATTTAAAGACTGGAGAGCTATAAGAATTAAGCATTAAAATACTCAGAATTTTGTGATTAGTAGTTTAAATAACATTTATTCCTTAATTGAGAAAAAGGGATATCATCCCCTGTTGCTTAACCAACAACTTTCTACATAGCCTCTTGAAAATACTTTTTTTAAGGTTGCCATGTATGGAAAGAGTCCATTATTTTAAAAATGCATTAAGATAAAAAATGCATTAAGATATCAAAGTAAATAGAAACAGACCCAGGTCATGAAGAAAAGAAAATCCAACCCACCTGCAGGCTGCACACTGACCTGAAACTCCTCCAGGCACCTTAGAAAGACCCCTCTTGATCTCACACTGTATCATCCGTGGCCATTGTGCTGCTGTTGTTCAGACCACACTGACCTGCTTTCAGTTGTGTAAAGCACAGCTCCATTGATTAGCTCAAAATTTTATCCTCACTTTGTCTCCCACATTATGACCAAATAGTGCAATGGCATATTAGTACATGCATTTGCCTATTCCACTGCACAGTGGCTGCCTCTCCAGACAGAAGATTGTGGGAGGAAAAGAAGAGCCTATAGAAGTCCTTAGAGGGACTCGGACACTAGCATCTCTTTTTCAAGCTGTTAACACCAATTTGTGTCCTATATACAAGAGTATTCATGGGCCAACAATATGGATCAGCAGATAAAGGTGCCTGCAGCCAAGCCTGATGCCTAGAGTTTAATCCCCAGTACCCACATGATGGAAGAAGTGAACTGACTCCTACAAGTTATCCCCTGTACTTAGCACATGTAGCATAGCATATCTATATTCCACCCTCCTATGCACACACACACACACACACACACACACACACACAGATTCACATTCTCACACACTCAACATACAGGCACATATGCAAACACTAAATAAATATAATTTTTTAAAAAGAATGTACACTCACAAAGTACATGTGATATATGTATATAAAGTTTCCAATGGTTTACATTTATTTTACTCATTTTATCCTATTATCCTTATAGATTGTTTTCCATTTTATAGGTGAGGAAATCATAACAAAAGGATGTTAAAGAATTTACTCAAAGTCATCCACATGTCAAACTACCCAGCCAAGATTCAAGTTCCTTAGATCTGGCACCAGCCTATTTGCATCTCTTTAACCCAAAACCCCAGCTTCAGACTTAAAGATCAGAAGTCAGCAATATCTACACTACTCGTACTTAGAAACACTGTGTTTCTAGGCTTCACACAGATAAATCACTCTAAGTCATTGAAAGTAAAATACTGCCTTGAAAATACATTAATTTCAAGAAAGAAAATATTCTTATGGACATGAATTTACTTAACCACTAGCAGACACTCTTTTTCTCATGTCTACAAAAGAAATAAAGCAGATTAAACACTAATAAACTGTTTTCTTTTTCATTGTAGTTTATTTGAAACAAGAGTTCATGAATTGAATTGATAAGAAGTCAATTAACATACAAGGATATGAAGCAGAATGTATTTACACAAAAAGTGACTGTTGATGAAGTAAACTGCTAAAGTCAACAGCAATCACAAATAACATCTTTAAAGATGAACTAGAAAATAGTGTATAGAATGGGCATTCATGGCATGCATTTAGTGTCTGTGGTCCTTCAATTCCCGAGGTGCTAGCAGACAGAAAGATTAAATTGAAACTGTGAATTCTTTGTTATCATGATGGAAGCCTATAATGCCTAATCCTAAAACCTAGCCCATCACTGTGTCTTACAGTAAACTATTTATGGATAATTTATTGGACTAATAGTTTCTTTTACTTCATACATGATTCCACAGCTTTGTTCATCACGATGTCTTTTTGTTTTGTTTTGTTTTGTTTTAAATGTGCTTTTATTTTATTTTATTGTGTGTAAGAGTGTTTTGCCTGCATATGTGTAAGTGCACCCATGTCGTGCAGTCCTCATGGAGGTCAGAAGAAGGGGTTGAATTCCCCTAGAACTGAAGTCACAAATGGTTGTTAGCTGCCGTGTGGGTGCTGGGAATCAAACCCAGGTCCTCTGTGAGAGCACCCACTGCTCTTAACCACTGAGCCATCTGTCTAGCCCCTAAATGTGCTTTTAATTTGTCAAATGCCTCATTCTAATTTAAAATGTTCTTCTGTTTGGTTTTGTTTTTTGTGGGGGGTTTTTTGTTTTGTTTTGTTTTGTTTTGAGGGTTTTTGTTTGTTTGTTTGTTTTTCACATAAATTTATTTTTATTTTTTTAACAAATCTAGACCCGTGTTCCCACCCATTCTCCCACCCTGCCAAGCTCATGCATTCTGCCAAACATGTTTTTCATCTCTTTCTCAGTCTTTCTCAATATTCTCCATGAGGAATTTGACTGTTTTGAGCAGAAGTTCACTGTTTCAGTCAGTTCTTTGATTCATTCCTTTCTGTTGTTGTTGATGTTGTTGTTGTTGTTGTTGTTGTTTCCAATATGCATCATACCCAACTGCTTTGGACAAAAGCTCAGGCAGCCCTACACAAGAAATACTTAGAACTAGGTAATTGGCACTAGCATCCACAGGTGAGGGATAGCATTCGTCGTTTGTTTTTCTGGGACTGTGTTACTTCACTCAGCATGATGTCCTCTAGCTCCAGCCATTTTCCTGCAAAGCTTGTGATGTCATCTTTCTTTACTGCTGCATAGAACTCCATTGTGTAGATGTACCACATTTTCTCCATCCACTCATCAGTTGAGGAGCATTTGGGTTGGTTGCAGCTCCTTGCTATTGTGAAGAGAGCTGCAAAAAACATGGCCATGCATGTATTTCTGTGGTAAGATGAGTCTTGTGGGTATATACCCAGGAGTGGTATGGCTGGGTCAGGTGGCAAGTTCATTCCAAGTTTTCCAAGGGTTCTCCACACTGCTTTCCATAGTGGCTGTACGAGTTTACATTCCCACCAGCAGTGAATGAGTGTTCCCCTTTCCCCACAACCTCTCCAGCACCATCATGATGTCTTTATTGGTCACCATGGTAGTCTCTGCTGCCAGTCACCTTCCAAGATGGCTTCTCTCCAGGGTCCAAGTGTTCTCTGACAATAGCAATTGCTGCTTGCTGCCTCTGCTATTTAGGAAGGAGATATGAGGATAGGTCCATCCTACATTCTTCATGAAAAGACAAAGACCTGCTATAGTCTCAGGTTTCAGTTTTCAAGATGCCATTGCCACGGGGCTGGAGAGGTAGCTCACTTGTTAAGAGCAATTGCTGTTCTTGTAGAGGATCCAGGTTTGGTTCTCAGCACCCCCATGGTGGATAACCACCATCCATAGCTCCAGTTCCAGGGAATAGGATGCCCTCTTTTGGCCTCCACAGCCATTGCATGCACACAGTGCATATATGTAGTCAAAATAATAAGACAATATAAATTTAAAAATAAATACATACATAAATACATAAATAAAATCTTAAAAGGTTTGCAACTTAAATCTTAAAACTAACTATGGGAAAAGATTTGTATGTTCCCACAGGTCAAAATGTCACAAACTTAACGGCTGAGAAAGAAAAGATACAGCTTTGCATTGTGTAGGATGTGACAGGAAGTGCCAGCAGAAAGGTTGGCCCATCTGAACATTGAAAGGAAGAAAAGCCTCAGACTGCTACAGGCATCAAACCCCTCTGTGGATCCTACTTATAACAACTGTTTATAATGAGTTCTAATGAAACTTACCTTTTAGGTGCCACAAAGTTTTAATACAAGAGACTTTCTTATCTCCCCTTCATAGAACAAGGAGGAAAATGATGATGACAAGGTCTTTCTCTAACTGTAAATTGGAGCCAACTGTTATAGAGGTAATCTCTTATAAAACCAGTAAAACTGCCTTCTTTAATTGACTAATAGACATAGGAACTATGAAAAGGATTAGTCTCTATTCAGAACCAAATATAATACTAAAGTCTCCTTAAGCTGTGCATTTAAGCAAAATATATTAATACAGGAGAGCTCTGATATCAGCAATGGATTATTCTACCAAGGAGATGTTGGCCAGGGGATCCAAGCCGAGCCCCCACAAAAGGTAAAGGCTCCTTGCCTCCAAACTGGGATATCTGCAGGAAGAGAGGCGATAAGGCCCTGCTGTTGAAGACCTGATATAAACATGGGAAAGATGTATGGAGACCGCACTTGCAAGCATACGGATGGTCTCTGGAATGCCAGAGAGTGTTACCAAAGGCCACTAAACCAATAAAGCAAATATAGGTCTCCTTGAGTCAAACAAGACTCCTCCATCAGCACCAGCTACACCTCACCTGCCTGGAAATACTGTGCAGCAGTGGCAGCCATATGTCTGTATATCCCAAATCTAATTGGCTATTAGCTCTCTCCTTGGAGGAATAACCCATGGCTGATGCCACAAGCTTCCATCCTCTGGTGGTTAGGAGATGATATAAGCCACCGTAAGACCCTGTCATATTTTACAGAAAAAAAAAAAAACGTAATTCATGGATTAACATACCATCCAAACATCTGTGTCTACACCAAAGTAACCTACCATAACAGTTAGTACTGTTTAAATACCTATATATCTAATTGCTTGTGCTTCATTAGTAGGACTGAATGGTTATTCCTGGACAAACTGTCAGCCCATGAAAGGAAACAGCCAGAACTGACCAGAGTCCAAAACGACAGCTCCAGAGAAAGTAGACTGTTTTCCCTCTTGTCCACCTGTGCCCCTTTTCTAAGCCTAGGGAACAATCTGCAGAAGAGGGGGCATGGTAGAGTGTAAGGGCTGTGATTGGGGTGAATGGTGAAATTACAGCACTGTAGACTGGACACTTATTTGATCAACTTGATTGTACATACAAGCCCCCCCAGCTGGATGGTGGGACCCTTGGGCTATGTGGGTTTGGGTGCAACTGCTTGCAAATTGGTTTTACATGAAGAATGCTTGTACTCATAAATTATTATTGTCAAAAATGAAAAAAATAAAGAAGAAAAAAGTAATTAAAGTTAAAAATATATATATGAATAAGGTGTCTGATGTTATATGTAAATAAAATGTGTTTAGCACGTAAAAAAATATACATTGTGATTTTTAAGTAAAAAGAAAAGATGACCTTGACTAAGGGGTGTAGATGTTAAGACCCAGGGCCTGTCTAAAGTTTGGAGTCTAGAAGGAAACTTCTATTCGTTAAATTAGGTCCTCCAAACTCCCTATCCTCAGAGTTACAGTGAAGCAGAAGAAATTACCCCTCCCCCCATGTCCATATCAGAATGACTAATGAGCACAGCAGAGGGAAGAAGAAAATGATATGGAGAGAGAGAAGAGGAGATCTATGTGAGGTATGACCTTAGGCCCACATGGGTAGTTCTGAATCTGGGGCATATTATCTGGACAATCTTGAGAAAATTACAATGCTTTACTGGTTTAAGGTGGTATCAAGCTAATAGTGAAAGCAAGAGTCAGAAGCAAATTCTTTCTGGAAGATGAAACTTTCATTTTCAAATTCAATTTCTTCAAAAAATTTCCATTAGTATGACAGTACAGAGCTAAACATAAACAAGCACAAAGCAGGAGAAAAGTTACAATGAGAAGTAAGAATAAATAGCAGATACATATTCTAAAATGTGGAGATTGGGATTATCAGACACATTCTATGTTTTTTAAAAACATGTTAAGGTCAAATTCGAAGATATATGCAAAGAATATTGATCGCTAAGGCACTCTCTCAGCAAAATTGCAAAAGCACTCAATAAAATGCCTTCCAAGTGAAAACTACAGTAACTAAAATGCAAAACTCAATAGGGTGAGTTGATAGCATAGTAGACCCAAACGAAGAGAGACTCAGGGCCTGTGCAAGGGCTCAGTGTAAGCCTGAAAACCTGAGTTTGATCCCTGGAACCCAGAAAGATGGAAGAAGAAAACAACTCTACAAAGTCGTCCTCTGACTATCGCATGCCTGCCATGGTGTGTGTGCGTGTGCACATCCAAGTGTATGCATACACACACACACACACACACACACACGCATATGAAATTTTTAGGAAAAAAACCACAAGTACACTGAAGAGAGGTCAGATGAAAGGAAGCAGAAAGCAGCCCAGAAATACAAAGAAAACAAAGGGAAGCAAGAAAAATCTGTGAACAAGGCATTCAGGGAAAACAGACCTGAAAGGCATATCATGTTTCATCAGAGTATGGATAGGAGAGAAAGAAAGTATTTAAAGAAATAAATCATGAGGATGTTTCCATACCTGATTTTTTAAAGTACTAATACACAGATTTAAGAAAATAAGTGAATTTTCAAACATTTAATCACTTTAAAAAGCTACAGACCTAGACAAATAATATTGAAACTCCAGAGAAAGGAGGGGGGGGAGGAGGAGGAAGAGGATGGGAGAGAATGAGGAAGGGAGGGAGAGAGAAAGGGAGGGAGGGGAGAGGGAGGGAAGAATAAAGAGAGTAAAGGGAAACAGAAAGGCAGCCAGCAGGGAAGAAAGCAGGAATGGAGGGAGAATGTTTGTCTCCTGTGCCTGCGGCCTTCTGTTTGCATCCTCAACACAGCAAAGGCCTTGGGATGAAACAATACAGAACAGAAATGTGTGTGTTAGTGATACCTAACAAGCTAAGCCTACATCTCAAGAAGTTAGAAAAGGAACAGCAAAATCACTCCAAAGAGGGATGAAAGTAAAGAGTAAAAGTAATCTTGAAGTCAACAATTAAAAAGAAGCAGTTTACAAGTGCTTCAACAATTCCAGGCTCTAATGGGGTTTGTGGGAAGTGAGGAAGACATAAGATTATTATAACAGATTTACATTGAAGTTGATCAAGAGAAATAATAACAACAATCTAATGCCAGGTATGACAAACCTAAGCACACTAAAGACTCTGTAAATATACCACACAATAAGAAATGCTATGGAAAGCACCTAGGCAACAAAGTTGAAAATCCAGAGGAACAGATTCTCAGAAGTATCGTAACAGAAGGACAGCATGGGCATGACCTGGCATCTGGTTAAGAACACAAACTCCAGGCTCTCCTCCCCACATCCAGTGCAGGACTGCTGGAATAGATGCTCTGGGAGTCTATGTCCTAACAAGTCCTCCCAGTGGCCCTGATTCCTTTGGAACTGGTAAACATAGAATCAACCCAAACACACTGCAAGCAATTTTCACTCATGTGACTGCATAGCTGATCTCAATGTTTTACAAAAAATCAAGATGAGGGGGCTGGAGAGATAGCTCATCAGTTAAGACCACTGGCTGTTCTTATAGAAGACTCGGGTTCTAATCCAGCCAACCACATAGTGGCTAACAACCATTGGTAATTCCATTTCCAGGGGACCTGACACCCTCTTCTGTCCTCTGCAGTTATTGTACTACACAGGTGCACTTACGAATATGCAGGCATAATAACACCCACACACATAAAATAAAAATAAATAAAACCTTTAAAATACAAACAAGATGAATAAATGTTTACCATTGAGGGAAAAAGCACATTTTTTTTTCCATTTGCCAAGCAGTTATGTTTATTAACTGAACAGATTACAAAAATGTGGCGGGACATACCTTAAGTCATCCTTCTAAGAACCCCATTGATCTGGTCTTCCCTGTTCCCCAACATCTTCATCTACCACAGAGCAGGTTGTCTTTTCTTTTCATTCTACCTCAGGGAAAAGAAAATTTGAATAGCCACAGGAAGTTATCCACTTCCTTAATGAGTTTTCCAATAGTACAGATCTCATAAATCAGATCCTCCATGCAGATGACACCATATTGATACCTCTGATTCTGATGACAAATGCAATTTGGGTTTCTCAAGTTCACAGAGGTTGCTAACTTTTCTTACCATCTTAGCCATTTGAATCTCATTTCTGTACATCTGCTTGTATCCCTTGTAGTAGTGCTTGGCTTTTTCATCTGATAAACGTCCTCCTTGCCTATTGAGACATCAAGAATTTATATCTTTAAAGGAATAGATTTCAATAACTTGCATTTTTATTTAAAATATAATTAACAAATGCCTTTAATCCCAGCACTTGGGAGACAGAGGCAGGCAGATCTCTGAGAGTTCAAGGCCAGCCTCTTCTACAGAGCAAGTTCCAGTCCATCTGGGGCTACAGGGAGACTGTGTCTCAAAAAGACCAAATATATGTAATCAACACATCTTTTTATTAATTTATTTCATAAAACAGATTCTACATGAAAAAGAAAATCTCAGCATAGAACCCTCTTTAAAATACTTCAAATTATTTTAAATAACTATCAGAAAGATATTTTATTATTTACAATGTGGTAGTAATGGAATCTTTTTACATATTCTCTCATCTGTCATTACAATGATCATTATTCAGCTCACAGATCCTCACTGTTACCCCAAGATTATTATTTTATACCTGAATTGTTGAATTCACCAGGCTTTTAAAAGAAACTCCAAGTGCACTTCAAAAATGCTTTAACAAGTCTACAGTCACACTCAGAATCAAAGACATATTTCTGAAGCACACAATTTCTGCCAGCTCCTATTTGTTTCACTCAGCCTTATTTACCTGTTATCTACACATCTATTATATAAGATGACAGATTTCCAGCAAAAGAAAGTTTGATAAACACACACTGTAGTCAATTCCAATTGTAAACAATCACAAAACAAACTTTAAAGCATTTAGACCAAATGTGAATCTCCATAGGAAACTGTGTTCAGAGTGCCGTGGGTGATTATTATGAAGAAAATAAATGAGGGAAGGTAATGTTACAGTAATATCTGAACTGTGAATCAAATGAGTAAGATTAAAGCCTCAAAGAAACTCTTCCCAATAAACAAGCAGGTAAGGGTTGGAAAGAAAAATATGTTCCTTGCTTGAAATTAACTACCACACATTCCCAACCTACACAAAGCTGTCATAAAGGACATCTAAATCTGTCCTTGTTTGTAACATGTGTTGTGACAAGATTTGACAGTTTATCAAAGAACTATAATTGCCACCTAAACATCTAGCATTTTGTCAACTGTAAGCGTGTTTAGTGAAAGCATTTATTTAACTTAAAATACCATCATTTTCCTTTGCCTTCTGAAAGAACTGCTTGGATTTCTTTTCTCCTTAGCTGATCAAGTTGCATCAGATCTGTCTTTGAATTATTTATGTTGGAATTGTGAAGGGTAAAAGAATAATCAGTAAAGCAAGAAAATACTACCAAAGAAAGATGTATATTCTGGTTATTGAGTCAAAAGACCTTCAAAACGCAAAAGTTCTAACAGATCTATAGACATGACATAGAAGTTTGCTTTGGGAAGGAGAAAGATAGGGCTTTTTCTCCCTATCTGTGCTGGAGAGCTTTAGTGTCAACTTGACACACCTGAGTTGAGGGAGCCTCAATTGGGGAATTTGCTCCATTGGATTGGCCCGTGGCCACATCTGTGGAGTATTGTCTTGATGGTCAAGCAGTGTGGGAGGGCCCAGCCCACAATGAGTGGTGCCACCCTGGACAAGTTGTTGTGTACCGTTTAAGAAGGTGGGCTGGGCATGAGCCAGAGGAGCAAGCCAGTGAACAGCATTCCTCCATGGCCTGTGCTTCAGCTCCTGCCTCCAGGTTCCTGCCTTGGGCTCCCTGAGTGAGGAACTATGACCGAGAGATGTGAGCTGAATAAACCCTTTCCTCCCCAAGTTGGTGTCGGTCAGTGTTTTGTCACAGCAATAGAAGACAAACTACAACACTATCCTAATTTTCATTTCTAAAGCAATTAATTAGGAAACAGTATCTCAAAGACAGAGAATGTGTTGTTCAATTGGTACCACCCCTACTTGTAACTTTTACCAGAAGCAGTCAATGGTAAGACAATCATCTCAATCAAACTACAGAACAAAGTAAGCAAAAGAGCATTCAGTCTCATGTTTGTTATTTGTTATAGTTACTTGGTAAGAAAGTTTCTTGCAAGTATTTCTGCACCACTTTTATATTTCCATCATTCTGGTAAACACTGAGGGTAGAAAGAAGGGTCCTAAAGTGAAAGCAGTAAAAGACATGCTTGGAAGAATCCCACGGTCTAAGGCACAATGATCTCTGACAGGTCAGCATATTGTCAGTGCTTTCATTTCTCTGGCTCTCCATGTCCTGACTGTGAATGGGGATACTTCTAGGACTGGGTGGTCTCTAAGGTCATTTCCATCTTTAACACATGTTTCCAGATGAAGCCCTGGAACTATGAGATACAGCAACAGCCAGATCTTAGAGCAAAATTAAAAGCAAGACAAAAATATCTCCTCCTTAATGCCTCAAGAAAAATACGACCAGCTATGAGTTTTAATGTTTATATTAACATTAAGCTTATTTGGATAATATTAAATCTATTTAAAAATCTGTTTTGTTTTTCATTAAAAACTGGAAAATATGTGTCACGCTTGAAAAAAGCTAAAAGGGAGATCTCCTGAGCCCAGCGGCAGGAAGAGGGGAAGACAGGTAGGAACTGGGTGCCTTGGCGAGCTGATTGCTGATCATTTGGTCCTGCTGTCTTTGGTTTGATTGGCCTTTGTGGCTGTGAGGTTGGAGTTATCCCCCCAGCTGGGATTAAAGGTGTGGTCTTTGGCTTGATTAGATCTAGTGGCTGTGGGGGCGGAGTTATCCTCCCAGCCGGTATTAAAGGCACGCTTGTGTGACTCTTGAGATTTGAGATCTCTTGAGCCCAGCGGCAGGAAGAGGGGAAGACAGGTAGGAACTGGGTGCCTTGGCGAGCTGATTGCTGATCGTTTGGTCCTGCTGTCTTTGGTTTGATTGGCCTTTGTGGCTGTGAGGTTGGAGTTATCCCCCCAGCTGGGATTAAAGGTGTGGTCTTTGGCTTGATTAGATCTAGTGGCTGTGGGGGCGGAGTTATCCTCCCAGCCGGTATTAAAGGCACGCTTGTGTGACTCTTGAGATTTGAGATCTCTTGAGCCCAGCGGCAGGAAGAGGGGAAGACAGGTAGGAACTGGGTGCCTTGGCGAGCTGATTGCTGATCGTTTGGTCCTGCTGTCTTTGGTTTGATTGGCCTTTGTGGCTGTGAGGTTGGAGTTATCCCCCCAGCTGGGATTAAAGGTGTGGTCTTTGGCTTGATTAGATCTAGTGGCTGTGGGGGCGGAGTTATCCTCCCAGCCGGTATTAAAGGCACGCTTGTGTGACTCTTGAGATTTGAGATCTCTTGAGCCCAGCGGCAGGAAGAGGGGAAGACAGGTAGGAACTGGGTGCCTTGGCGAGCTGATTGCTGATCGTTTGGTCCTGCTGTCTTTGGTTTGATTGGCCTTTGTGGCTGTGAGGTTGGAGTTATCCCCCCAGCTGGGATTAAAGGTGTGGTCTTTGGCTTGATTAGATCTAGTGGCTGTGGGGGCGGAGTTATCCTCCCAGCCGGTATTAAAGGCACGCTTGTGTGACTCTTGAGATTTGAGATCTCTTGAGCCCAGCGGCAGGAAGAGGGGAAGACAGGTAGGAACTGGGTGCCTTGGCGAGCTGATTGCTGATCGTTTGGTCCTGCTGTCTTTGGTTTGATTGGCCTTTGTGGCTGTGAGGTTGGAGTTATCCCCCCAGCTGGGATTAAAGGTGTGGTCTTTGGCTTGATTAGATCTAGTGGCTGTGGGGGCGGAGTTATCCTCCCAGCCGGTATTAAAGGCACGCTTGTGTGACTCTTGAGATTTGAGATCTCTTGAGCCCAGCGGCAGGAAGAGGGGAAGACAGGTAGGAACTGGGTGCCTTGGCGAGCTGATTGCTGATCGTTTGGTCCTGCTGTCTTTGGTTTGATTGGCCTTTGTGGCTGTGAGGTTGGAGTTATCCCCCCAGCTGGGATTAAAGGTGTGGTCTTTGGCTTGATTAGATCTAGTGGCTGTGGGGGCGGAGTTATCCTCCCAGCCGGTATTAAAGGCACGCTTGTGTGACTCTTGAGATTTGAGATCTCTTGAGCCCAGCGGCAGGAAGAGGGGAAGACAGGTAGGAACTGGGTGCCTTGGCGAGCTGATTGCTGATCGTTTGGTCCTGCTGTCTTTGGTTTGATTGGCCTTTGTGGCTGTGAGGTTGGAGTTATCCCCCCAGCTGGGATTAAAGGTGTGGTCTTTGGCTTGATTAGATCTAGTGGCTGTGGGGGCGGAGTTATCCTCCCAGCCGGTATTAAAGGCACGCTTGTGTGACTCTTGAGATTTGAGATCTCTTGAGCCCAGCGGCAGGAAGAGGGGAAGACAGGTAGGAACTGGGTGCCTTGGCGAGCTGATTGCTGATCGTTTGGTCCTGCTGTCTTTGGTTTGATTGGCCTTTGTGGCTGTGAGGTTGGAGTTATCCCCCCAGCTGGGATTAAAGGTGTGGTCTTTGGCTTGATTAGATCTAGTGGCTGTGGGGGCGGAGTTATCCTCCCAGCCGGTATTAAAGGCACGCTTGTGTGACTCTTGAGATTTGAGATCTCTTGAGCCCAGCGGCAGGAAGAGGGGAAGACAGGTAGGAACTGGGTGCCTTGGCGAGCTGATTGCTGATCGTTTGGTCCTGCTGTCTTTGGTTTGATTGGCCTTTGTGGCTGTGAGGTTGGAGTTATCCCCCCAGCTGGGATTAAAGGTGTGGTCTTTGGCTTGATTAGATCTAGTGGCTGTGGGGGCGGAGTTATCCTCCCAGCCGGTATTAAAGGCACGCTTGTGTGACTCTTGAGATTTGAGATCTCTTGAGCCCAGCGGCAGGAAGAGGGGAAGACAGGTAGGAACTGGGTGCCTTGGCGAGCTGATTGCTGATCGTTTGGTCCTGCTGTCTTTGGTTTGATTGGCCTTTGTGGCTGTGAGGTTGGAGTTATCCCCCCAGCTGGGATTAAAGGTGTGGTCTTTGGCTTGATTAGATCTAGTGGCTGTGGGGGCGGAGTTATCCTCCCAGCCGGTATTAAAGGCACGCTTGTGTGACTCTTGAGATTTGAGATCTCTTGAGCCCAGCGGCAGGAAGAGGGGAAGACAGGTAGGAACTGGGTGCCTTGGCGAGCTGATTGCTGATCGTTTGGTCCTGCTGTCTTTGGTTTGATTGGCCTTTGTGGCTGTGAGGTTGGAGTTATCCCCCCAGCTGGGATTAAAGGTGTGGTCTTTGGCTTGATTAGATCTAGTGGCTGTGGGGGCGGAGTTATCCTCCCAGCCGGTATTAAAGGCACGCTTGTGTGACTCTTGAGATTTGAGATCTCTTGAGCCCAGCGGCAGGAAGAGGGGAAGACAGGTAGGAACTGGGTGCCTTGGCGAGCTGATTGCTGATCGTTTGGTCCTGCTGTCTTTGGTTTGATTGGCCTTTGTGGCTGTGAGGTTGGAGTTATCCCCCCAGCTGGGATTAAAGGTGTGGTCTTTGGCTTGATTAGATCTAGTGGCTGTGGGGGCGGAGTTATCCTCCCAGCCGGTATTAAAGGCACGCTTGTGTGACTCTTGAGATTTGAGATCTCTTGAGCCCAGCGGCAGGAAGAGGGGAAGACAGGTAGGAACTGGGTGCCTTGGCGAGCTGATTGCTGATCGTTTGGTCCTGCTGTCTTTGGTTTGATTGGCCTTTGTGGCTGTGAGGTTGGAGTTATCCCCCCAGCTGGGATTAAAGGTGTGGTCTTTGGCTTGATTAGATCTAGTGGCTGTGGGGGCGGAGTTATCCTCCCAGCCGGTATTAAAGGCACGCTTGTGTGACTCTTGAGATTTGAGATCTCTTGAGCCCAGCGGCAGGAAGAGGGGAAGACAGGTAGGAACTGGGTGCCTTGGCGAGCTGATTGCTGATCGTTTGGTCCTGCTGTCTTTGGTTTGATTGGCCTTTGTGGCTGTGAGGTTGGAGTTATCCCCCCAGCTGGGATTAAAGGTGTGGTCTTTGGCTTGATTAGATCTAGTGGCTGTGGGGGCGGAGTTATCCTCCCAGCCGGTATTAAAGGCACGCTTGTGTGACTCTTGAGATTTGAGATCTCTTGAGCCCAGCGGCAGGAAGAGGGGAAGACAGGTAGGAACTGGGTGCCTTGGCGAGCTGATTGCTGATCGTTTGGTCCTGCTGTCTTTGGTTTGATTGGCCTTTGTGGCTGTGAGGTTGGAGTTATCCCCCCAGCTGGGATTAAAGGTGTGGTCTTTGGCTTGATTAGATCTAGTGGCTGTGGGGGCGGAGTTATCCTCCCAGCCGGTATTAAAGGCACGCTTGTGTGACTCTTGAGATTTGAGATCTCTTGAGCCCAGCGGCAGGAAGAGGGGAAGACAGGTAGGAACTGGGTGCCTTGGCGAGCTGATTGCTGATCGTTTGGTCCTGCTGTCTTTGGTTTGATTGGCCTTTGTGGCTGTGAGGTTGGAGTTATCCCCCCAGCTGGGATTAAAGGTGTGGTCTTTGGCTTGATTAGATCTAGTGGCTGTGGGGGCGGAGTTATCCTCCCAGCCGGTATTAAAGGCACGCTTGTGTGACTCTTGAGATTTGAGATCTCTTGAGCCCAGCGGCAGGAAGAGGGGAAGACAGGTAGGAACTGGGTGCCTTGGCGAGCTGATTGCTGATCGTTTGGTCCTGCTGTCTTTGGTTTGATTGGCCTTTGTGGCTGTGAGGTTGGAGTTATCCCCCCAGCTGGGATTAAAGGTGTGGTCTTTGGCTTGATTAGATCTAGTGGCTGTGGGGGCGGAGTTATCCTCCCAGCCGGTATTAAAGGCACGCTTGTGTGACTCTTGAGATTTGAGATCTCTTGAGCCCAGCGGCAGGAAGAGGGGAAGACAGGTAGGAACTGGGTGCCTTGGCGAGCTGATTGCTGATCGTTTGGTCCTGCTGTCTTTGGTTTGATTGGCCTTTGTGGCTGTGAGGTTGGAGTTATCCCCCCAGCTGGGATTAAAGGTGTGGTCTTTGGCTTGATTAGATCTAGTGGCTGTGGGGGCGGAGTTATCCTCCCAGCCGGTATTAAAGGCACGCTTGTGTGACTCTTGAGATTTGAGATCTCTTGAGCCCAGCGGCAGGAAGAGGGGAAGACAGGTAGGAACTGGGTGCCTTGGCGAGCTGATTGCTGATCGTTTGGTCCTGCTGTCTTTGGTTTGATTGGCCTTTGTGGCTGTGAGGTTGGAGTTATCCCCCCAGCTGGGATTAAAGGTGTGGTCTTTGGCTTGATTAGATCTAGTGGCTGTGGGGGCGGAGTTATCCTCCCAGCCGGTATTAAAGGCACGCTTGTGTGACTCTTGAGATTTGAGATCTCTTGAGCCCAGCGGCAGGAAGAGGGGAAGACAGGTAGGAACTGGGTGCCTTGGCGAGCTGATTGCTGATCGTTTGGTCCTGCTGTCTTTGGTTTGATTGGCCTTTGTGGCTGTGAGGTTGGAGTTATCCCCCCAGCTGGGATTAAAGGTGTGGTCTTTGGCTTGATTAGATCTAGTGGCTGTGGGGGCGGAGTTATCCTCCCAGCCGGTATTAAAG
The DNA here is from genome assembly GCA_009823505.1 of Rhizomys pruinosus. Lineage (NCBI taxonomy): Eukaryota > Metazoa > Chordata > Mammalia > Rodentia > Spalacidae > Rhizomys > Rhizomys pruinosus. Next base: position 2,250,760 of record VZQC01014894.1, on the reverse strand, counting down.
GCACGCTTGTGTGACTCTTGAGATTTGAGATCTCTTGAGCCCAGCGGCAGGAAGAGGGGAAGACAGGTAGGAACTGGGTGCCTTGGCGAGCTGATTGCTGATCGTTTGGTCCTGCTGTCTTTGGTTTGATTGGCCTTTGTGGCTGTGAGGTTGGAGTTATCCCCCCAGCTGGGATTAAAGGTGTGGTCTTTGGCTTGATTAGATCTAGTGGCTGTGGGGGCGGAGTTATCCTCCCAGCCGGTATTAAAGGCACGCTTGTGTGACTCTTGAGATTTGAGATCTCTTGAGCCCAGCGGCAGGAAGAGGGGAAGACAGGTAGGAACTGGGTGCCTTGGCGAGCTGATTGCTGATCGTTTGGTCCTGCTGTCTTTGGTTTGATTGGCCTTTGTGGCTGTGAGGTTGGAGTTATCCCCCCAGCTGGGATTAAAGGTGTGGTCTTTGGCTTGATTAGATCTAGTGGCTGTGGGGGCGGAGTTATCCTCCCAGCCGGTATTAAAGGCACGCTTGTGTGACTCTTGAGATTTGAGATCTCTTGAGCCCAGCGGCATGTGCGGGGCGCGGTCTGAAGAGCCCCCCCCCCCCCTCTCCCCCGCCAACTGAGATTACGAAGAAGGATCTGAAGGAGGCAGAAAGCATGCTTCAACACAGTGAAGAGGCCTTTAAGACTCACATTGGAATACAGGCAAGGGGAAGCCCTTATGCCAGGATCACGAAGAAAAGACTACACTGGAAAGGTGCAGGATAATCCCACGCCAATCTTTACCAACCCTATGTATGAACTCCTGCATTGGGATCACTCCGGGGATGCCCCAGGACACAGACCTCAGAAAACACGTGGGAACATACTTAAATGAAATACAGAGGACATAAAGAACAAATAAAGAAATAAGAAAAGAGGAATGCGGGACCGAGAGAGAGAGAAATGACAAGCTCCGGAAGGAAGTAGAAACACTGAAAAAAGATCCCATGCTGCAAAAGAAAAAGGAAACCAACCAGCAACAAAAAGAGATACAGAAAGAGATCGAGACGCTCAAAGCAAATTAGAAACACTACAAGAAATTCCGAAGCGGAAATGAAAAGGAAATTCAAACACTCCTCCATTCAAGAGGAAAGGACTGAAAAAAAGCCTCAGAAGCAGATGGAGGAAGCAGAACAAGACATCTCGACCTGGAGGACACACCGAACAACTAAACAAAACCTCAAGGAAAGATTATGAAAAATTTAAAAATACACACAAAATGGAAACACCAGGACTGGTGGGACACTATGAAAAGATCAAACCTCCGCCTCATAGGAATAGAGGAAGGCGAAAGCCAATCCCAAGAGAAAGGTATTGATCAGATCCACAACAGAATAATAGATGGACAAACTCCCCAAACTTAAAAAAGGACCAACCAATACCAATACAAGAAGCACATTAGAGGGAAAAACTCCAAACAGACAAGATCAGAAAGAAATTCTCCACGCCACATTATAGTTAAAATGCTAGACGCCCAAAAGTAAGACAAAATTCTTAAAGCGACACGAGAAAAACATCACAAGTGACCTATAAGGGGAAAAAACCTATCAGAATAACACGGACTTCTCACGCAAACGATGAAGGCACGAAGAACCTGGAGCAAAGAATCCCCAGTGTTGGGGACAATGGATGCCAACCCAGGTTTATATACCCAGCAAAAATGTCATATATGGAAGGAGAGAGGAAAAACATCCATGACATAAACAACTTGAAAGGACTTTACATGTCCTGAAAACCAACCCTTCCGCGACTACTTGAAGCCAATCCCCATAAGACCAGAAGAAAGGTAGCAACCAATCCCCAGGCAACTAGAAGGCGGAACATCAATTAAAAGCATAACCTGCAGACGTAGAAGTAGGAAACTAAATCAAAACCGCAGATGGGTAATAAGGCAAAAGGAAGCAACACAGCAACACCTATCAGTCATAACCTTACCAATCTTACTGGGGACTAAATTCCCAATCCAAAGACATAGACTGGAGACTGGATTAGGAAAACAGAACCACATTCGAAATGCTGTCTGCAAGAAACACATCTTACCTAAAAGGACAGGCACCCACCTTAAAGTGAATGGATGGAAAAAAAAATATGCCCCCCCCCTCCCCCCAACTTCCCCTCCGCCCCCCCCCCACCCCCCCCACCCCCCCCCCCCATGTACCAAAAAAGTAAAAAAGAAAAAGCCGGTGTTCGCTATCTTTAATATGGTTAAAATAGACTTCAAAGCTAAAAGAAAATCAGAAGAGACAAAGAAGGCCATACCTTTTCATCAAAGGAACAAATCACCAAAAGATTTCACAAAATATGAATATCATTTATGCACCAAACACCGGTGCCACCAAACTTTATAAAGACAGTTCTCCGGGACCACAAGTCACCGACTAACCCCATGCACACTCATAGTAGGGTATTCAATACCACACTGAGCCTCTTTGGATAGGTAACAGGACAAAACTAACACAGAGAGACATCTGAACTGAACGCTATGCTACACAAACAAATGGACCCTCATAGACCTCTACCGCACATTCCATCCTAATAACCAGAGAGTATACTTTCTACTCAGCCCCCACGGAACATCGCCCAAAATTGACCACATCCTGTGGACACCGAAGAAACCTCTACGAAGATACAAAAAGATTGAACTACTTTCATGCATTCTATCAAACAACAGTGCAATGAAGGGCTCAATATCAACACCAGCATATGTCCTACTGCCTACAAGAACCCATGGAGACTAAACACCAGCACACTCTTTGAATAATGAATGGGTCAAGGAAAGGATCAAGAAAAGAAATAAAAAACCTTCCTGGAATGAATGACAAATGACACTTACAACACAACCAAACCTTATGGGATTACCTTAAAAGCAGTTTCCTGGGGCTGGAGGAGATGGCCTAGCAGTTAAAAAAAGAGCGCCGACCGCTCTTACAGCGGACCCGGGTTCGATTCCAGCACCCACATGGCGGCTGAGAAACCGTCTGAAACTCCATTCAAGGAGAACTCCCGTTCGGGGAATCGGACACCCCTCTTCTGACCTCCGCGGCATTGCACGACACGGGTTGCACAAACCTACATGCAGACAGTAACACTTCATTACACATACAAAAATAAATAAAATTAAATTTACAAAATTATTATTTATAAAAAAAAAAACAAAAAAAAAAAAGTAAAAAAAAAAAAAAAAAAAGCAGCCTAAGAGGGGAAATTTATAGCCCTGGGGGCCCACATTAAAAAAAAAAAGTAGCCAGTGCTCTTTTGCTAAGCCATCTCTCCACTACAGCTAAAAGCACTTGAGAGGCAACAACAGATTGACCCTAAATGCAACAGGGACAGGAAGAACTAACAAAAAATCAGAGCAGAAATTCAAATTAACAGGCAACAAATAAAAACAATAAAAAAAATCAATGAAGGCACAAGCTGGTTCTTTGAAAGAATAAACAAGAAGACAGACCTCTAGCCCAGAAAAAAAGGAAAGAAGGAACAACTCAAATCAATACAATCTGTGATGAAAGGGACATATCACAACGGACAAGGAAAAGCTCAAGAAAATTATATGGGATATTACAAGAACCTATAATCTACCAAATTCGAAAACCTCGAAGAATTGGATGAATATCTGCATTCTGGGGAATCACCAAAGCTTGGCAAAGAGGAGACCAGCAGCTTAAACAGGACCCATAACATATGCAGAAATAGTAGGATGTCGTAAGAAGCCTCCCAACTAAAAAAAGCCAGGCCCAGACGGTTTCACAGCAGAATCTATAAAATATTTCAAAAAGACCTACAACCATTATTTCTGAAACTGTTTAGCAGTATACAATCAGAGGGAACTCTCCCAATTTCCTTCTATGAAGCCAACATCACTCTATTACCAAAAAACCGGCAGCAAAGACCGAACTAAAAAAGGAGGAAGTATAGACCCATTCCCTCATGAACACAGATGCAAACTTCTAAACAGAATAACTGGCAAATCGCCTACAGACCCACATCAAGAACGATCCTCCATCATGACCACGTGGATTCATACCAGAGATGGGGCATGGTTCAAACATACGAAAATCAATAAAACATCATTCAAACACATAAACGGAATCACACACACATAAACGGAATCAAAGTCATCTCAATTGATGCTGAAAAAGCCTTGACAAAATCCCAGCATCCCTTATGCTTAAAGTCTAGAAGGAATTGGATGGAGGATCATTCATCAATGTAATCAAAGCCCTATTTTAAACAGGAAACACCCACAGCCAATATCATCCTAACAATGGGGGAGAAATGACGGAAACATTCCTTTAAAGGTAGGAACTCGGCAAGGCTGCCCCTATCACACTCCTCTTTCAATATAGTGCTTGAAACACTTGCTAGAAGCAATAAGGCAAGAAACGGTATAAAGGAGTACTAATTTGAAAAGAGGAAGTCAAACTATCCCTATTTGATGAATTATTTGATTGCTTTACTTAAGGGATGCAAAAAACTCCACAGAAAGAAGGAAAAACTCCTAGAATTAGAAAACGATTAACAGCTTCAGCAAAAACAAAATTAACCTAAAAAAAAAAAAAAAAAATCAATGGCCTTTTCTTTACACAAGAACAAGCAACTGGAGAAAGAATTCAAAGAGACCTTCCCATTCACAATAGCCTCAAAAAACAATAAATCACCTAGGACCAAACCTAAACCCAAAGGACACCAAAGACCTCTACCAACAAAAATTTTAAACCTTAAAGAAAGAAATTGAAGAAGACATCAGACGATGGAAAAACCTCCCATGCCTATGGATTGGGAAAAATTAAACATTGTAAAAATGTCCATTTTACCAAAATACTTGTATAGATTTAATGCAAATTCCCAATCAAACTCCCCAAGCGTTTCTTCAAACAGGCTTGGAAACAAAAAGTCTTAAATTCATTTGGAAAAAAACCCCCGAATAGGCCAAATCAATCCTGAGTGTTGAAAAGAGTACACAGGAGGGATCTCTCTCCCAGATTTTAAACTATACTACAGGGCTATAGTCTAAAAAAACAGCCTGGGTATTGGCACAAAAACAACCTGTTGACCAATGAACAAAACCGAAGATCCAATCTGAGCACATACCATTTCAGCCATCTAATATTGACAAGTGTGGGCAAGGAAACCACAATGGAGAGGAAGAAAAGACAGCCTCTTCAGGAAGTGGTGTGGGCAAAACTGATCACCACTTGTAGAAGAATGAAATTACATTCCTACCTCTCACCCTGTACAAAAGTAACTCCAGATGGATTAAAATTAAAGCCTTTTTTTCCCCTCACCGTGAATCCCAAACTCCTGAAGGTGATAGAAGGAAAAAAGAAAAAGTTGGCAGCCCATTACAAGACATAGGCGAGGACAAGGAAATGTCTTCCAAAATCAACAGCAGCTGCACAAGAAATTTAAGGTCACAATTGAACAAATGGGACCCCTCAAACTCAAAAGCTTCGTAAATCAAAGAAACAATCAAGGAGGAAGTGAAGAGAGTTCCCACAGAGTGGGAGGAAACCTTCACTTGCAGATCCATCTGACAAAGCATTGATTCCAGAACATATAAACTACACAAAAAACAAAAAAAAAATAGTCAACGACCCGCTCAATAGAATGGAGCAAACGGACAACGCACAGAGACTGCACAAGCGAGGAATTGGAGATGTCTGAGAAACACCTCAAAGAATGTTCCACATCACTAATCATTAAGGAAATGCAAATCAGGAACCACTTTAAGATATCACTTACTCCAATAAAACTGGCAAGGATCAAGGAAAACTAATGATACCACGTGCTGGAGATGTTGTGGGGAAGGGGAACATCATCCACTCTGGTGGGAATGTAACTCGTACAGCCACTATGGGAAAGCAGTGTGGAGAAACCCTTGGCGAAAGACTTGGAATGAACTGCCACCCGACCCAGCCATACCACTCCTGGGCATGTTACCCTCAAGACTTACGCCACAAGAACGGATACATGCACGGCCATGTTATTCAGCTCCCTTCCCAATAGCAAAGAGCTGGAACCAACCTAAATGCCCTCAACTGAAGCTGGGGGATAGAGAGAAAATGTGGTACATTTTTTACACAATAGAGTTCTATGCCGCAGTAAAGAAAGACGACATCACGAGCTTTGTAGGAAAATGGTGGCTCTTAGAGGACATCATGCGAGTGAAGTAGTAACACAACAGAGTCCCAGAAAACAAACGACGAATGGTTATCCTCATTGTGGATGCTAGTGCCAATTACCCAGTTTCGTAAGTATTTCTTGTGTAGGGCCCCCTTAGCTTCTTTACAAAGCAGTTGGACATATGAATTTTTGGAAAAACAACAACAACAGAAAATACTGCATCAAAGAACTGACTGAAACAGTGAACTTCTGCTCAAAACAGTCAACGTCCCCATGGAAAATATTGAGAAAGACTAAGAGGTGGAAAGCATGTTTGGCAGAATGCACGAGCTCTGACGGGGTGGGGGAATGAGCAGGAACACGGGTCTAGATTTGTTAAAAATAAATAAATAAATACATAAAAAAAAAGAAAAAAGCTAAAAGAAAAATCAATTTAATTGAAGCTGCAATTCCTTTTAAGTGCTTCTAAATTAAGCTGCAGAATTTTCTGAACAAATCACTGCATATATCTCATTTAGGATGAGTTACATGGCTCAGGTGGATCTGTTGGTATTTTTTAGGGAGAATATGAATGAAGGGTTGTGAACATAAAGCAGCTGGCATGTATTATCAGCCATGAAGAATATGAACTGAAAAAAAAAACTAAAAAATTACTAAAAAAATACTAAATAAAAACATCTATGTTCATATGAAGAGAGATATGAATGGGTCCTGAGTATGTTATTTTTGATGTAACATTTTAAAATATATTTCATGTATTATTTTTATTTTAGAAAATAAAAGTGTATTGCCTGCATATGTGTAAGTGTGCCTATGTTACAGAATGACCACCGGGGTCAGAAGATGGTGTCCCATTACCCTGGAACTGGAGTTTTAACTAGTTGTTAGCCACTATCTGAATGCTGGGAGTCAAACCCAGGTCCTCCGCAAGAGCAGCCAATGCTTTGAACCTCTGAGCCATCTTTCTAGTTCCTGCTGATATAGCATTTTTAACATGTGGATTTTAGTTTCTTATACAACTTTGTGATAACTCATTAAATATATAAAAGTACATAAGTATAGACAAGTAATGTCTTTTCACATTGTTGAAGCTTGCTTATCACCATTGCCTACTGCTCTTCCTTAATTCATTTCTAAGCCTAGCCTATATCCACAAACCCAACCTATGAAGAAAGCTCACATATTGAGTAAGAAGGCATATTAAACAATTTTGCTAATTTCAAAATATGAATGGTGATTTTGTTTCATTCTAAAAAGAAAAAACAATCCCAGTATCCAAATGTCAGCCACACAATTGGCAAGATAGCTCCATTCTCTTTATGAAACAGGCTATCTGTGAACCTTTCTATTTCTTTCCCCAGCACTCAAATGCCCAATACATTATGGAAGCTCTATACTTAAAATTTTCTAACAGACATTTCATTATCAAACATATTATAAAAATAATATAGAGGGGCTGGAGAGATAGCCTAGCGGTTAAGAGCACCGACTGCTCTTGCAGAGGACCCGGGTTCGATCCCCAGCACCCACATGGCGGCTGGGAACCGTCTGTAACTCCAATTCCAGGAGAACTCCAGTTCCAGGGGAATCCTAGACCCTCTTCTGACCTCCGCGGCATTGCACGACACGGGTGCACAAACCTACATGCAGACAGTACATTCATACACATACAGGAATAAATAAAATTAAAAAAAATAATAATAATAATATAGAATAGATGGCAAAAATAGTAATGGCCTTTCATTCTCAACTTCTTCAGTGAACTCCTTCCCATAAGATAATCTTTACAAACTGAAAATTCATATTTATTTAATACTTTTCTATCACCTAATTATAGATATACAATACTATATATATTATTGCCATTGTCTGAAAATCTCTTGAGACATGCCTGTAATTACACATGAATAAGTCTCTTCTATGTATAAGTTTCTTGATAACTTACTTATTGATGAAAACTTGCTGACTTCTATATTTGCCTTTTATAAAGATGTCTATGGCAGTCTATCTGACATTCATCACCTTCTCCTCTCACAGAGGTGTCCAGACTCAGACATTGCCTCATGGCATTGTCATCTGTAAGTGTGTTGAGCTCCACACACAGCTGGCCCAGGATGCTTGTGGTCTGTTGGCTGCAGATAGGACATACCTGCAGTACTATGAAAATGAACAGGCAGAGGTTGTTCACATTATATTTATTGAATGATACAGCAACACCACCATTATCAAGATATCACAAAGTTTCCTCTATATTGGAACCCCCAAAGTAACCCTGAGAAGCCAAAATATGCATCCAAATTGCTCTCACAAAAAAATCTACACACTGAGACATTCTAGTAGCAGATACTATTTTATAATTTTGGCTTGCTTGATATGCTAAAAGTAATTGGAGTTTCTGATTATTAGTATTTTAAAATATTTATTAGCCACATTGTTTTAATGTGAGTTGCTTATTCATGCCATTCTACAACTTTTTGCCTTTTTTTCACTCTCTTGAAGAAACTGTCAAAAACAATATTTTATGCAGCCTGAAACCTTATATGTGAACTTGTCTGGGACCTTGGTTTATGTTCAAATGTATTAAAATTTAGGCCATCCCAAGAAATTAGTGACAACACTAAATTTTCCATGGATTACAAAATCTTGACTTCTGAATTTGAGAATGTGAAAAGAGTGTTGATCAAGTTTTTTTTTTGTTTTGTTTTGTTTTCTGAAGGCATGTGACAAAGAGGACAATAACCACTATAATAACCAAAGGAGAAATAATCAGAAGCCATTAGTCTGTGCTGAGACTTCCTTTACAATCTGGTAAATCCTGGGCGAGCTCTTCCTGGGACCATTTTGGCCAAAATATGGAACATCAAAATCTTTAGTGGCAGCTCCCACAAAGACTTAGCCCAAAAGATCACTGACCACCTGGGCGTGGAGCTAGGTAAGGTGGTGACCATGAAACTCAGTATCTAGAGGATCTGCTTGGAACTTGGCCAAGAATGTGTGTGGAGAGGTCATGGCGTGTTTGTGGAGAGTACATGAATGTTGTTCAGAGCCGTAGTGCCAAGATCAATGACACTAATGGAGCGTCAAGTCATTATTAATGCCCTCCAGATTGCTTCAGCCGGACAGGTTATTGCACTTCCCAGGCTTCTGTTACACCCAGCAGGACAAGAAGGATAAGAGCCAGGCACCCATGTCTGTGAAGCTCATTGCAAATACACTTTCTATAAAAGGTGTACATCACATTGTCACTATGGACCTACATGCTTCCCAGATCAAGGGTTTTTGTGACATCCCAATACACAATTTGTATGCAGACCCAGCTGTCCTGAAGTGAGTACCAGAGAATAATTCTGAATGGAGAAACTACTCTGTTGTGTCACCAGAGGCTGGTGGCACCAAGAGGGCCATTTCCACTGCAGACCATTTCAATGTGGATTTTGTCTTCATTCTCAAAGAAGGGATGAAGGCTAATGAAGTGGACCACATGGTGTTAGTGGGTGATATGAAGAATCCACTGGCCATTCTTGTTGATGATGACAAGTCTGATACTGTAGTGCAATCTACCATGCAGCTGACAAACTTCTCTCAGCCTGAGCATACCATCTTAATTCATGGAATCTTTTCTGGCTCAGCCATTGCTCCCCTTAATGGTTTATGCTTTGAAGCAATTGTAGTAACTAATACCATACTTCAGGAGGATGAGATGAGGCTCCAAAATCCAGGTGAGTGACATCTCTATGATTCTTACAGAAGCCATCTAGAGAACTCACAATGGAGAATCTGTTTCCTACCTGTTCAGCCATATTCCTTTGTAACGGAATGATGTATAGATTATTCCATTTTAAAATGCAGTAAGATAAAACTAAACCATTATTTTCCCTTTGTATTTGATGGAGTAGAAGACCCAGTTTAGGCAATTCACTCTCTACATAGTCCTAATTAGCCTAGATATTTGATATTATGAACCCAATAGCTTTCACTGTAATGCAGGTGCTGAAAGATTTCAGATGTTTTGGTATATTACATAACATCTTTTTTTTTTTTTTTTTTTGGGTGGTTTGGGCCAACAAGGTATATTACATAACATCTTACAGTAGGTTTTGAGGAAACGCTAGCTATAAAACCAACACACACTACCATATGTCACAAGTCCACCAGGGCCTACATTAAGCTGCACTCTGAGCATTTAGAAGCCCTGGGGATCATTAAGAGGATACAGCAAAGCACTTGCAAACGTCTCTCAAGACAACTGTCAACATCTATTTGGAGACCGATCTTGGATTCTTTTTAAAATTTTTTAAAAATTTATTTTTATTTTAGGTGTATAAGTGTTATGCTTGTATGTATTTAAGTGCACCCAGGCTGTGCAGTGCCCACAGAGGCCAGAAGAGAGCATTGGATCCCCTGGAACTGACATATGGATAGCTGGTTGTTAACTACCTTGTGGGTACTGAGATGTGAACCCAGATATCCTTCAAGAACAGCCAGTGCTCTTCACCCACTGAGCCATCGTCCAGCCCCTCCCCCCAATCTTGGTTTCTGAATTGTCCTTCCTCCCTTCACTTTAGCTTTCCCTCCAGGCATCTTATTCATGGGCAGATCTGCAGCTGGGTTCAAATGTTCAATATGCCATGACTTTGTGGAAAGAAAACTTTCTGATTAGATCACATGTTCTGCTATAGTTGCCTACTGTCCTCAGGGTTGTGGCTTTTAGGTGGCATTGCAGTGCCTTTTCTACATTTGCCTTTCCTCTTCCTTATGGTTGATAAGCCTTTCAAATAAGCTTAGATTTGTATTTCTTTTAGGGAAAGACAGTACAGTGTCATATATATGTGGAGTCACATGGCTAGAGATGCTGCATGAAACTTCTCATCTCTGAGAAAATAGAAAAGAGCCCCAAGAGTTTCTAAAGGGTAAAAAAAAACAAGATAGATTTAAAGAAGCAATATTCAAATTCGTGTTGGACTTCTCATTTAAATTCTGGGGCAGTTCTTTGCAATTCTAAAGGTACATTTCTAACCTAAATTTCTTTGGTCATTAAAATTCCAAATATTAAGGTATTTTAATTTGGATATTAAAATTTAAAAAATTACCAATATGAATGGTCTTAAAAAGTATTATTTGATGGTGCTGTAATCTAGCATTTGGAAGACTCAGGTTACAGGATTAAGAATTCGAAGCCCTCTTGTGCTACATAGTGAGTATTCTAGTTTGCCTTCAAATGCTGTGACAAAACACTCTGACCAATACCAACTTGGGAAGGAAAGGGTTTATTTGTTTCACATCTCCCAGGTCACAGTTTATCACCTAGGGAGCCCAAGGTGGGAACTCAGGGCAGGAACCTAGAAGCAGGAGCTGAAGTGCAAGCCACAGAGAAAGGCTGCTTACTGGCTTGCTCTTCTGGCCTTTGCTTATCCTGCTTTCTTCTATAATACAGAACAACCTGCCTAGAAATGGCACCACCCACAGTGGGCTGGGCCCTCCCACATCACTCAACAATTAAAGAAGTACCCCAAAGACATGGCCACAGGCCAATCCAATTCCCCAGCTGAGGCTCCCTCAGCCCACGTGTGTCAAGTTGACACTAAAGCTATCCAGCACAGTGACTATCTCTCTTTCTCTCTAAAATTCCTTCTAGGAGGCACAAATGATGTCAGGCCCCTCCTCCCTTGGTACCTGCAACAAACTAAGGTCCAATTTTGCTAAGCTGCAGTCTGGGAAACCAATGGGTTTACTGAGCTTACTCATGAACCAATGGATGAGGGTTTACTTACATGAGTGTGGGTGCTCTGGCTGCACTGGGAAGTTTCCATCCAGGCAGGGATCATGACTTCCTCACAGCTGCACAAAATGGTGAGTGCCCCTTTGCTCAGCTTCCTCAGTTTATATACTCTTGGTCCCTCTACCTCATATAATTAGTGTCCACTGCTTGGTTGGGAAGTATAGCTGACTCTCCCTGACCCTCCTTCATGGCAGCCATGACAACAAGTCAACAAGCTTAGTTGTAATGATCCTAGGCAAGCAGGTGCAACCAAGCAAGTGCATCTGTCCATGGTCTGCCAGGTGGAAGACTATCCTATGCAACAATATGTGTAATCCATAACCTAAAATAATAAAATCTATGACTAGTAATAAACCCCAAACAAAGTTACAAAGCAATATCTGAGAAATATTTTAAAAAGTCTAAATAAGTACAATAGAAATTTTGTTGGGAAAAACAATATTACATCATTAACAGTTTCCTCAAATCATCTTAGTAAATAAATCTTAAATGATTTTTTTATAAATCAGTTTTGACAGGCTTTTCTCCAAGATCATCTGGAAAAATAAGTGGGCAAAAGTAGTCAAGATCTTTTTGAGAACGTGTTTTATTATAATATATTAAGACATAAATCTACACTAATAGAAATGAGATACTGATGCAGAAATGTACACATTATATTGCAGAATTTAGAGTCCTGAAATGCACCCATGTATACTTACAGGAATTTAGTATGAATGTGCCCCATTTAATGGAGAGACTGGCGTGTTACTGGAAAGAAGCACATAACTGAATCCACTCTGGATGAGAATCATTATCACAAAGTCCCTTTGGAGGTGCTTTCCTGATATCCTGCCTTGGCAACCACTCTGGCAGTCTACTCACGTTCCCTAAAGTGGGGAATGAGCCTCGAACTTCCTCCAGAATGCAAAATAAATGAAAAATGACCATTTTCATAATAAACACCCCATGTACACCAGGATATTTAAGTAGTAAAGTCCTTAGTGAAAGCTATAATCTACTGTCCTGGATTGGCTATGTGTATGCATGTGAAAAAAGAGTTGGAGAATTTTGTAAAAACATTAAAACAAATATTCATATATGATAAACTGATATAGCACAAATAATGTACTGATCAATCAGTGTTGCTGAGTTACTCTCTATGGACGGGAAAACTGAAGTTTTTTATTTTATTTTATTTATTTTTCTATGTGTATGAATGTACTGTCTGCATGTAGGTCTGTGCACCCGTGTCATGCAATGCCGCGGAGGTCAGAAGAGGGTCTTGGATTCCCCTGGAACTGGAGTTCTCCTGGAAATGGAGTTACAGACTGTTCTTAGCTGCCATGTGGGTGCTGGGGATCGAACCCAGGTCCTCTGCAAGAGCAATCAGTGCTCCTAACCGCTAGGCCATCTCTCCAGCCCCAGGGAAACAGAAGTTTTATGCCATCCAGAAATGGTGCACAACAGAAAAAAGGGGGGAATTGTTATTACAGAATTGTAAAGCACTAAAGGGAAAGGTGGAGTGATATTTATATTTTGCAGTGGAGAAGTCCTCTTAGTGGGATATAAACCTCAGAATTCATAAAAGAAAAGTCATGACTTCCAGGATTCCATAGGCAAAATATCTCACTGATACAGCTCACCACCTACGGATATGAACTCTTGCAGAGAAAGGAAGAATCGTACCAAAGGTAGAAATATCAAGAGTGATGCAGAAGCCAGCAAGGCCATAGAGGGTGGCCTAGAAGGTAAATGAGCTACTATCATAGGCCTACAGACTGATGTAGCCAGTGTTGCAAGCCCAGAGGCAGGAGCTATGATACAAGCAGGTCAAGAGCTTGTCTAGTTCACTCGGGCTTTTATAACAAAGTACCTTAAAATTGGATGGATTATAAACAACAAAAACTAACTTCTCACTATTCTTGAAAGCAAACCCAAACTAGAGGTACCATCAGAACTTGGGGCCTACTTCCTGCATCATGGACAGCTATGCACTCACTATGTCCTCACAGGCCAGAACTGTGAGGGAGTTTTCAGAGTCTTTTATTATGGCATTAGCCCTATGCAGGAGGATTCCAAATACTAAAGGCCTGATCCTAGTACAATGACACTGGGTGTTAGGATTTATAGATAGGAATTTGAGGGAAATACCATCATGGCAATAAATCAAGCCACAAAGGACTACTGTAAGATTTTGAAAGTTAGTTTCTCATACTATACTTAAAACTTGGACCCAAAGATCTCTTTGTGTTAGTTTTTCATCATTGTGACAAAACACTTAAGAAAATCTCCTTAAAGGAGAAAAATTCCATTTTGACCCATGGTTTCAGTCAATGGTCAGTGGTAAGGTAGAACTAATCTTCTGGTAGTGGCTAGGAAGCAGACAGAGGAAGGGCCAGGGACCTAATTGCTTTCTTCTAGGTTCTGCAGGGCTTCTGCCATCTAATGTTGTAATGGGTAGAGACTTTTGGAGATTTTAAGAAGTTAATGCAGGGTTGAAGAGATGGCTCTGCAATTAAGAGCACTGACTTCTCTTGCAGAAGACCTGGGTTAGGTTCCCAGCATCCTTATGGCAGCTAAGAACTATGTTTAATTCCAGGCTCAAGGATCCGATGTCCTCTTCTAACCTGGGTGGCTTTACACAACAGGGTGCACTCACATACATGAAGGCAATACATTCATATACAGAAAATAAAAATAATAATTAAGATTTAAAGAAGGAAGTGAATGTGTTTTGTGATAGGCAGACACGAATTTTGGAACTCTAGACAGCAGGCTCTAGGGGGTGATATGCCTCCAAAAGAAATGTCCAAGAAGTAATTCCCATAACTTCTCAAAATGACCTTATTTGAATAAAAGGTCTTTGTAAGTGTAATTAAATTAAGCTTTTGAAACAATTGTATTGAAGATGGGCCTTAAGCACAATGACAGGTATCTTCATAAGTAAGAACAGAAAGATTTGAGAGATACACAGAGGAGAAGAGATACATAGATGGAGCCACAAAGTGGAGTGCTGTCTGAAAACCAAGGTTTGCCCCGGGATTGTCAGAGGCATAAGAAGTTAAGAAGTGTAGTGCAGGCTATCAGGGAGAAGAAGGAACTAAGCACACTGACTTCTTGACATTGGACACTGGCTTCCAGAACTATATGAGAGGATAAATGTCTATTGTCCACAGGATCTAGTGTGTGGGCATCTGTTGCTGCAACTCTAGAAAATTAATACAAATTCTGGCATGAGGAGGTGGGATTGTGCCATAACAATTACCAGAAACTGTGGAAGTGGATGTGGAATCAGAGATGTGTAGGGCATATGATAGAAAAGGCTAGATTGCTTTGAAAAGACTATTGGTAGAAATATACCTGTTGGGCTGGAGAGATGGCCTAGCGGTTAAGAGCGCCGACCGCTCTTGCAGAGGACCCGGGTTCAATCCCCAGCATCCACATGGCGGCTGAGAACCATCTGAAACTCCAATTCCAGGAGAATTCCAGTTCCACGGGAATCCGACACCCTCTTCTGACCTCCGCAGCATTGCACGACATGGGTGCACAAACTTGCATGCAGACAATACATTCATACACAAACAGAAATAAATTAAATTAAAAAAAAAAAAAGAAATATACCTGTTAATGGAGGTGGTAGTGAGCGCTTAGAAAAAATGGTGTGAAAGAAAGTTTTGTCATTTTAGAAAATATATATCACAATGAACAGATTGCTAGTGAAACATGAATATTTAATGTATTTCTGGCAAGGCACATAAGGAAACGGGGAATGTGTTGTTATACGCTAAAGAAAAGTCTATGCTGCAAACATGACTGGACTGTGTTCTACTGTTGAGTGGAAAATGTGGTCCGTAAATGATGAATTAGACATCTTTAGCTGAAGAGATTTCCTACCTAAACTTTTGAGCTATGGTTCTGCCCCCTTGGTCTTTATGAAAAACCAAGAGAAAATAGTGAAAAAAAAAAGTGGAAGGAACAAAATAGTGAAAAAGAGCCAGGACTCGATTATTTGGTCAGTTCCTAGTCTCACTAGACACGCAAAAGGTGCTAAAATTAAGGAATTTGTTCTTGGTAAAGCATGCTCTGGATAGAAGCTCCTGAACATGCCTGGATAATCTTTTGCAGAAGAAATGAGGTATTTGAGTCGTGGATACAATCAACCATCTCAGAAGAGGCAAGAATGGAGACTAAGTGGATGATGGCGACCTAGAAATCAGTTATTATGGCTCAGCTGATTTTTATATTGATGGAGAGTTACCCAACAAAGGGCAAACCTAGCAGGAACGAAATGACATAAATACCAAACAAAGGCCTTTGTTTACTTAAGAAACATTGAAGAGCTCTTGTAGAGTTTTTTGATGTCTTTCCAGTACATCACTGATGAGATGAAAATTGAGAGAACTCAGCAACAAGAAGCTAAAGGAACTTCTTTGAAAAGAGGCTGCAACTCTTTTGGAGATCAAGTATTTCAGTGGGTTGCATTTTAAGAAATTAGAACTAAACAATACATATTTTCTAATTTTATAGTAAACAAAGATGTCTAATACCTAATTCGGGGAAGATGGAATTCTGTTTACAGGACTTCAATACAAATATACAAGTCTAAATGTAACAATGACAGTATCTCTTATCAGATGACATGATTAATGGTGTTTTCTTCAGAGTGGCTTCAGTTAATGTTTATTAAGATGCTTCCCAAATCCTAATGCTATTTCAGAGATGCAGTCAGATGATTATCCTTATGAGGCTCTCTGCAAGAATTAAAGAAGATAAGGCCATGATTGAATGATTTTAAATAATACATTTTATCCTGATTAGTTAGTTATTATTCAACTAGTGACTTTCTTCTGCTGCTTTTATACTTATCTTTCTGTTTCTTTTCTAGGAAACCTATTAAATTTTAACCTTAATTTCATGTAAGGGAAAGCGATGTCTCTTTTGTAACATTAAATAGTCTTGAGGGCTAGCATACAGTGCAGAGGGGACAGTAACTGCAACGACATTGAGGTGGGAACATGCATATTGTTGTCACCAATGTTTCCTCAATGTGACAAAATATCTGAGACAAACTGATGAGGAAAAATTAGCCTGATGTGGAACTAATGAACTGTGACCTCGTGATAACTTTGTTCTGTGTGGTAGATGAGCAAGTGCTAACAAATGTATTCCTGATAAGAGGCATGCTTGTTGATGTGTGTAGAAGTAACAGGACTTTGGAAGCTTCTACTTGTTCTCAAATCATAAAGGCCACTCTGAGCTCAGTCTCAGGCTGAGACAGGACAGGGTAGACAACCACAAACCACAATCTGTGATCTTAAGGAAACATCTACTTACAAACATCTGCTTACAATATGCTGTGTTTGTTAAAATGGGATGGTACTGGCATCAAGGATGTATCATGTTACTGGGAATGTCACAACCCTTGCCCACACTTGCCTGAAATATCTTCTTTTGTAAAAATGCTGACCATTTAAATTTCCTATGATAGCTTAAAGGGCACTTATGCTTTTGTGCTGAAAGTATCAATCCACTAATATTACTACTGTCAAAGGATGACGTGGAAAATCCCATAAAAACCTGTATTTATTTCTAGTCTGGGCCTCAGTTTCTCTGGATCGAGAGTTCATGCTGAGGCCCGTGAATAACAAAGAAGAACTTCTGCTTTCTGAGTATGGTTAGAGTCTTCTCAATGTGCCAGGTCATTGTCTGGTTAATTCCCATAACAAAACTATTTAAAGGATTGGAAGCTAGTTTGGCTCACAGCTTTCAGATGTTTCTTGGCTCCCTTCTTTCTGAACCCTCATGGCAAGATAGGTGCCAAGGCAGAGCTACTTTCTTGACAGAACCAGCAAGGAAGGAGATGGGGGAGAGGAAATGGGATGAAGAGAGGGAAGGGGAGGAGAATGAAGAAAAGACAAAGAACAAGATAAACCTTTTATATCTTCTCCCAACCAGGCCCCACTCCCTAACAGTCCATTTATTTATGAGTTTATAAAGGAGACACATGAAGTTAGAACCCTTATGATCCCATCACCTCTTTTTGTTTATTATTTTTAAGGGATTCACAATATAAGAGCACAGTTTTTTTCAGATCACATTGACATTGCTCAGTTTGCCATACAATTAGGTAATTGGTGCTAGCATCCACAGATGAGGGATACCATTCTTAATTTTTTTCTGGGACTGTGTTATTTCACTCAGCATGATATCTTCTAGCTCCAGCCATTTACCTGCAAAGCTCATGATGTCATCTTTCTTTACCTCTGCATAGAACTCCATTGTGTAGATGTACCATATTTTCTCTATTCACTCGTCAGTTGAGGGGCACTTGGGTTGGTTCCAGCTCCTTGCTATTGTGAAGAGAGCTGCAACAAACATCGCTGTGCATGTATCTCTGCAGTAAGATGAGTCTTGTGGGTATATACCCAGAAGCGGTATGGCTGGGTCAGGTGGCAAATTCATTCCAAGTCTTCCAAGGGTTCTCCACACTGCTTTCCATAGTGGCTGTACGAGTTTACATTCCCACCAGCAGTGGATGAGTGTTCCCCTTTCCCCACAACCTCTCCAGCACTTGGTATCATTTGTTTTCTTGATCCTAGCCAGTCTTATTGGAGCAAGATGATATCTTAAAGTGGTTTTAATTTGCATTTCCTTAATTATTAGGGATGTTGAACACTTCTTAAGATGTTTCTCAGCCATCTCTAATTCCTCACTGGTGAAGACTCTGTTCAGCTCTTTGCTCCATCTATTGAGTGGGTCATTTATTTTCTTTCTTCTTTGTTTTTTGAGTAGTGTATATATTCTGGAAATCAATGCTTTTCCAGATGTATCTGCGGTGAAGGTTTCCTCCCACTCTGTGGGTTTTCTCTTCTCTTCTTTGATTGTTTCTTTTGATGTACAGAAGCTTTTGAGTTTAATGAGGCCCCATTTGTCAATTGTCGTCCTTAATTCTTGCGCAGCTGCTGTCTGATTTAGGAAGTCTTTTTCTACACCTATGTCTTGTAGTCTGCTGCCAACTTTTTCTTCTATGGCCTTCAGAGTTTGAGGTTTCACGTTGATGTTTTTAATCCATCTGGAGTTGACTTTTGTACAGGGTGAGAGGTAAGGGTTTAATTTCATTCTTCTACAAGCGGTGATTCAGTTTTGCCAACACCACTTGATAAAGATGCTGTCTTTCCTCCATTGTGTCTTCTTGGCCCCCTTGTCAAATATGAGATGGCTGAAATTGCCAATCACCTCTTAAGGTCCTACCATGAACTGTCACTTTCCATTCGAGGGACCAAAGCCTTCACTTGCAGTGAATTTCTGGACACCTTCCTGCTGACTCTAGATAGGAACTCAGATTGCTTCCCCATGCAGGGGTCCCAGCATCCACTGCAATTATAATAGTTAGTAGAGGAGATAGAACTTAAATGCCAATCCTGCTTCAAGGTTACCCCTAGACCACAGGGACTTTTCAGTTTATTGTGATTTGAAAACTATTAAATGATAACCTAGAAAAATGTATTTGTCTTTGGGGTTAATCTAGAGTCAATTTTTATTTTATTGATTCAGCAGTAGAGACTGATTCTACTTCAGATCAGCCTTAAATCTCACTGCCCCATATAGAAGCAATTTGTAGATTTCATTCACAGTGGCCTTTTCCCTTACTACCTACAGAGAGCTAACTCCTCAATCAATGTTAATCTTGCTAACAGTTGCAGCACTATCAAGATGCCTGCATCTCTAATTATCTGGGTCTAAAATTAAGACAAAATACTCCATACAATTGATTTAAATGAAACTTTTGGCCATTTAGAAGTTTTAAATTTTCCTCTTTTTTATTAGTGTATATTAATTATATAAAGGATGTGAGTTCACTAGAGAATTACCATATTACATATAATATACTTTGATCATATCCAGCCCCCATGACCTTATCTAATTCCCTTACCCCTTTCCTCTTCCACATACAGAAATAGTCTTAATTTCATGTCATTTTTCCCTTAAATTTACATGAGAAAAAGTATATTTGTTTTTCTGAGTCTATCTTATTTCAGGTAACATGATGGTCTCAGTTCTAATAACTTCCCTGCAAATAGAATAATTTATCCTTCTTTTTGGCAGAATAAAACTCCACTTTATATATAAACCACAATTTTATGAATTCATTCACTTGTTCATGAACACCTAGGTTAATTCTGTGACATGATTAGTGTGAATAGTGCAATAGTCAGTGTATCTGATATCTCTACAATAAGCTGACTTGGTATCCAGAAATAATGTAGCTGGATTATAGGGTATATCTATTTAAAATATAGAGTATGCATTCTATTTAGCATATAATATAAACATTTAATATAAGCATTTAATATGTAAAACAGCTACGACACTTTTGGTCATGTAATTTATAAATGAAATAAAGTCTATGTTTGTCCTTTCCTTTGTTTGAAACATAAATCTCCTATTAACAAACTTGCTCTTATGAAATTTTTTGTTTGTTTCTTTGTTTGATAACAGACTTTGAATAATATGAAATGAAAGCTTGAAGAAGCATTAGAATTTGTTATATATTTAGATTATATGGTAATGTGTTAAAACAAGCAACATCCTCATTATTGTATGTCTGTGTGTGTGTCTGTGTGTGTGTCTGTGTGAGTGTCTGTGTGTGTGTCTGTGTGTGTCTCTCTCTGTGTGTGCCTGAGTTATCTATCATACACAAAGGAGCATCCTCATCCCAGAAGCCATAGGTTTCCAAATACAAAGCTCAGAGCCAGGTTTGGGTAACCCTTCTCAAGTCGTTGATCAGACCTAACTCAGAAGCTCATTGCCATTCTCTTGGTTGCCCACCAGCACTTGGTGGTTAGATCCTATTGCTGAAGCCGCCACATACATTGTTCTCAGGAGATTGAGCATGAGCAATCAACTCAGAAGTGCCCAGAGTCTTCCTTGCCACCGGCCTGCTTTTGTAGTACTGGAAAGTGTTCTACAGGCTGCTAGAGGGGGAAAGTTATCAACAATTTTACCCAGCTGTGAGTCCTGTGAGATCAGAGGACATAATGCAATAAAGCAGTATGCATTAATAATAATAATGCATAATGCAGTAATGACATAAAGCAAAAAAATAAAGTTTAAATATATGTAAATAAATAAATAAATAAGAAACCAGTCTTGAAACCTGACAGTTATTTGAATTTTATTGACCTTGAATGTTAATTACCTCTCCAGTTATCCTCTCTGTCCTTTGTTCCTAATTCCTCCAAAAATAAAAATCATGTATCAATAAATTACATGATCAAAAGTTAAATGGTAAGCCAATTATCATCTCTGCATTAATGCAGCAGCTATCAGGCCAACTCCTCTGTGTGTGCATGTTCATGTGAGTGTGCGTACATGTGGAAGACAGATGCGGAGGGTGCCATTTTTCAGGTGTCTTTTATCTTTCTTAAAAAATATTTCTTCCTGCAAAAAAAAGAAATTATACATATTTAATGACAGATATATTCAGCGAATTTAAGCTTTAAACAATGTATACATGCACAAAACATCATGCTACCCTTGAAATATGTATAACTTTTTATTTGTATATGTCAGCCTAAATAAATAAATAAATATTTTCATCCAGCTTGTAGACTGAGCAGCTACCTGGGGTTCAGCTTCTTCAGAGTATAGACTGCCACTGTTGTACTACCCAGGCTGTATCATGGAGGCCAGCACAGGAAGATCAAGACAGGACTTGGTGTTTACTGGACGTCATTTGGGGGACCATGGGAAGGAATGACCCCAATGTAGAGCACAAGGGCAGGATTGATGGTTGTTTGGGCTTGCCAAGGAGGAACCTTCAAACACTTCCTTAAGGAAAACATGCCATCTTTTAGCCTAAAAAAAATAGAAAAGAAAAGAAAATTCTACAAGCCAGGTGATATGTTTTTATATGTATGTATGTATATAGTTATGTATGTGTATATGTATATGTATTATATATATATATACATATGCAATAACAAGTTGGAGAGAACAACAACAACAAAAGAACTGGGAAAAAATGACTGAAACACTGAAGTTCTCCCAAAAACTATAAGCCTCTGCTTTGAAAAAAAACTCTGGAAAGACTCGGAAAAAGATGCAAGACATGTATGGCAGAGTGCATGAATTCAGGTGGGGTGCAGGGCATGGAAAGGGAAATGACTCTAAATTGGATTGAGATATGATGTATGATGTATGAAAAAGTTTAATAACAATAAAAAGATATTAAAGACATTTTATTATTTTTATTTTATGTGTGTTAGTGTATTTCCTGTATGTGTGAAAGTGCACCGGTGTCCTGTAATCTCCACAGAGTTCAGAGAGAGTATCGGATTCCCCTGGGATTGTAGTTAAGGATAGTTGTTTGCTGCTATGTGGGTGCTGGGAATTGGTCCTCTGCAAGAACTGCCAGTGCTCTTAACTGCTGCACCATCTCTCAAGCCCCATCTTCCACAGTTTTATTGAGACAGGGTTTCTCACTAATCTAAAGTTTCCCTGGGTAGGTTAGGGTAGCCTAGGGTAGCCAGTAAACCCCAAGGATCCACTCTTGTGTACCTACCTCCCCAGCACTGAGTTACTAGCATGTAGTTTTGCTGTTTTACATAGGTTCTGTGAATCAAGCTGGGGTCCTTATGCTTGAAAGGCAAGGACTTTGCCAGCTGAGCCAGGTCTGCAGCTCCCTAACTCCTGTTGTCTATCTCCCATCCCTGCTATTTCTTTTTATTTTTTTATTGATGCTTTGTGTATTTCATACATCATTTTCCAATTCAGTTCAGGCGTATATCCCCTTCCCTTCACCCCGCCCCACCCCTACCCATCCCAGATCATGCATTCTGCCATAACTTTTCTGCGTCTTTCTGGTTTTTTTTTTTGTTGCTGTTGTTGTTTTGTTTTCTTTTTTTTTTTTTAGCAATAAGTGATAATTTGTGAGTACAAGCATCCTTCATATAAAACCAATTTGCGAGCAGTTGTGCCCAAACCCATACAGCTCATGGGTCCCACCATCCAGCAGAGGGGGCTTGTATGTTCAATCAAGTTGATCAAATGAGTGTCCAGTCTATATTGTTGTAGTTTCACCATTCACCCCAATCGCAGCCCTTACATTCTACCGTGCCCCCTCTTCCGCAGATTGTTCCCTAGGCTTAGAAAAGGGGCACAGGTGGATGAGATGCAAAACAGTCTACTTTCTCTGGAGCTGTTGTCTTGGTCTGGAAATACTGTGCAGCAGTGGCAGCCATATGTCTGTATATCCCAAATCTAATTGGCTATTGGCTCTCTCCTTGGAGGAATAACCCACGGCTGATGCCACAAGTTTACATCCTCTAATGGTTAGGAGATGTTATAAACCACACGATGACCCTGTCATACTTAACAGAAGAAAATGTAATTCATGGATTAACATACCATCCAAACATCTGTGTCTATACCAATGTAACCTACCGTAACAACTAGTAATGTTTAAATACCTATATATCCAATTGCGAGTGCTTCATTAGTAGGACCGAAAGGCTATATATTATACTGTTTAAATACCTATATATCTAATTGCATGTGCTTCATTAGTAGGATTGAAAGGTTATGCCTGGACAAGCTGGCAGCCCATCCCTGCTATTTCAACTCTTGTCATGGGAATCCTAAGGTTTCAGCAGTCCAGTGTAAGCTTAGAATTTACCCATGGAAACACCACAGTTAAGCCAGTCCTGGTGGCACACATCTTTAATTCCAGAACTCAGGAGGCAGAGACAGGCAGAGAGCTCTGTGAGACTGCCAGTCTCGGGCTACAGGGAGACTCTGTCTCAAAACCAATTAAAAAAGGAAACACTAGAGCTATCCACAGTGGTTGGGTCTCTCGTGCCTCGACTGCTCCTCTGCACTGTTGTGGCTCCACCCAGTTTGCTCTCTGAGGATCTAGTCTCAGATTTCTGCTTATTCTTTAGCTTGGAATATTCTGACGTATGTCTTATGTGAGCCATTAGACAAGGCTTTACCTTTGATTGCATTGTTTTCACATTCTGCCAGCTTTTACATCTGGGCTTACAGGGTCATCCTACCTTCCTCCACCTACACCCCAACCTCTGCCACAGTGAGTAGCTCTTCACCAGTTCCAGCTTTGACTTGCTCCCCCGCCCGAATTCCCATGTGTTTACTAACAAGTCTTGCCTATTATTTTTACCTGTCCTCCCCCACTAATCTTCTACATATATTTATTTTCTGAGCATTTCATACATGAATATTGTATTTGCATCATTTCCACTCCACCTAGTCTCCCTCCATTTCTCCGTCTCCACCCACTCCTTCGTATTTTCTTGTCCTCCTCTTTATTATTCTTATATATATATATATATATGTATATACATATATAATGTACTGAGTCTATTTAGTGGTGCTCCTGTGTGCCTGTGTTTAGGGCTGCCCACTTGGGATTAGATAACCTCTCAGGGTGCTAATCTCTGGACAAAACTGATACTCCCTCCCTCAGCATCCACTGATTGATTGCCCCTAGCTCTTCGTCTTCAGGTGGCACCCAGTGAAGTTTCCCTCATCCACACTTGCATATCAGCTGTTTTTGTCACTATGCAGATCGTTTTTAAACTACCATGCTGTAGAGATTTAATTGATACAGTTTCCACATCATGTCTAAAATGCTTTAACTATCAGTATGTCTTGTCCTTCTAAGCTCTTACAATCATCTTTCCACCCCCCCCCTTTTCCCCCCAAGATGTTATCTGAGTGTTAGCTGTGGGTTGCATTACAGATGCCTCATAGGACTTGGTACCTCACAATTACTTATTCTCTGCATATTGACCAGTTTGAGCTCTGTAGTCATCTCCAGCAGTTACAAAACTCCCACTAATCTTTACCAAATAATTTGCCTTGCATCATAAAATACTGACAGATAGATAAATCTTCAATGGCACCTTTTTAAAATCATCATTAGGATGCTCAAAAGTCCAATGCAGGTTAAAAATCTTTTATCTGAATTAAGACCAGAAATATTTTGAATTTTGAATTTTGGGGGGAGGGGTCATTTTGAGATAGGGCCCCCCTTTAGTCGCAGCCTGCCTGGAGCTTGCTAAGTAGACCAGGCTGGCCTTGAACTCACAGAGATCCACCTGCCTCCCCTCCCAAGTGCTGG
The DNA here is from genome assembly GCA_009823505.1 of Rhizomys pruinosus. NCBI lineage: Eukaryota > Metazoa > Chordata > Mammalia > Rodentia > Spalacidae > Rhizomys > Rhizomys pruinosus. The sequence goes on along the minus strand of VZQC01014894.1, from coordinate 2,225,713 downwards.
GATCAAAGGTGTGCGCCACCACGCCTGGCCTAAAAGGGTTCTTAGCTACCATGTGGGTGCTGGGAATTGAACCTGGCTCCTCTGCAAGAGCAGTCAGTGCTCTTAACCGCTATCTCTCCAGCCCTAAATTTTTCATATTTTATAATACTTTCATACATATAATAAGATATTGTGGTAATGGAACTCAAGTCTTAACATGAAATTTACATATGCCTTTATACCTTTGTTACATAATGCTTTTCTTGGGGAGATTCAAACATCTATTCACACCAAGTAGACCAAATTATCAATTCCACCAAAGTACACCTTGCCAACTGATAAACTTATTGGGGTTATTTACAGAAGTTTAGCTAAAGGGCTACTTATAAAAGTGTGTACAACTCAAAGGCTGGTGAAAACTCATAAAAGCTATTACCCTAGAGCTTACTGCACAACTTGCAGGCAGCTCAACAGATCAAAGAGTCTCCTTTTGTTTACTGCTTCTGTAACGTTGGGGGAGGAGCCTGGAGCACCAGAAACCTTGTTACTTTCAGGAACTCACTGAGACTTGTCAGTTGTATACTTCCTGACCTAATTAGCCTCTCCCTTCCTTTCAGAAAAGAATGTTTAAATTGCTAAACAACATCATACACACAGCTAAAGAGAATTTTATACAATAATTTTTAGGGCACCTGAACTTTGACTGAATCATCATGGGAGGTCAGAAAGAGAATTTCCCACTTGTGGCACCATGTTGGCAATAAAAGTTTTGGATTTGGGTGGTATTTGGTATTTCACATTTTAAATTAAGAATAGTCAACCTATAATAGCTTCTCATTGCTTGCTGCATTTAGTAAGTTCTTCTGTTTGGCTTTTAAAAACCTCCCAGAATCTAGTCAATCAAATGTCCCAGTGAAGAGAAAACCCACAGAATGGGAGAAAACCACTAGTGATACATCTGACAGAGGACTAACATCCAGAATATATAAGATACTCAAAAAACAAAGGAGCAAGAAAACAAATGACCCAATCAAAAGATGGAGTAAAGAACTGAACAGAGACTTCACCAGTGACGAAGTAAAGATAGCTGAGAAGCATCTTAAAAAGTTCAACATCCCTAAGAATTAAGGAAATGCAAATTAAAAACACTTTAAGATTTCATCTTACCCCAGTAAGACTGGCTATGATCAAGAAAACAAAGGGTACCAAATGCTGGAGAGGTTGTGGGGAAAGGGGAACACTAATTCACTGCAGGTGGGAATGCAACCACTATGGAAAGCAGTGTGGAGAACTCTTAAAAGACTCAAAATGAACCTACCACCTGATCCAGTAACACCACTCCTGGGTGTATACCCACAAAACTCATCCTATTATAGAGATATGTGAACAACCATGTTTATTGCAGCTCTCTTTACAATAGTGGAGAGCTGGAAGCAACCCAAGGGTCCCTCAACTGATGAGTGGATAATGAAAATGTGGTTCATCTACACAATGGAGTTCTATGCAGCAGTAAAGAAAGATGGCACAACACGGGTGCACAGACCCGCATGCAGACAGTACATTCATACACATAGGGAAAAATAAAATAAAATTAAATAAATAAATAAATAAATAAATAAAAGAAAGATGACATCATGAACTTTGCGGGTAAATGAATGGAACTAGAACTTGTTATGCTAAGTGAAGTTGATACAGTCCCAGAAAGACAAACGACGTATGGTCTCCCTCATTTGTGGATCCTAGCACCAAATCCCTATTTATTAAGGCAAACTGAGTACTTTTTTTCCTTTTTTAGTATATATAATACCTGATGCTACTATAAAAATACATTAAAACATACATCAACTTGCCATGTAATTTAGGAAAGTAAAGTAATATTTCTTTTTACTTGCATGCAACTCTACTGTTAAAAGGAGAATCCCTAAACATGTTTTGCAATTAACATATAGTTTATTTTCAGATGTCATAATTTGGGTATATGTGTGGAGTGTATACATACATATTCTGGAGTAATGTAAAATTAAAGGGAACAACAACAAAGAACTTCCCAGAATCTAGTCAATCAGATGTCCCAGTATTTCCTGAATTGGATATGACTTGTACACAGGGAAAGTCCTTTGCACTTTCTGTCCCTACTGCATTGTCTTTCTCAGGCTGGATCATTATTAATATACAAATGCTAGCCAAAATATCAGCATAAAGTCTCTCCAGTGTCCTCCAGCTCCTTGGTCCATTGACAACTTAGTGTTTAATAATAAAGACAACTTTATTATTCCTGGCAATCACAAGATTGGAAGAATTCTGGGGGAAAATGACCATTTTCTGTACTTTTGTACCCTGTACAGTACTTAGCAGAGTAATAGAATGCATGAACTAGACTGATCAAAATAAGTACATTTTGTTTTAAAATTATCATTTTTTTATTTCTATTGAAAACTCAAGTAACTAAGCTGAATAGTAGTAACTTATTCATCTATGATCCATGACTCAATTATAAAAGTATATTCTTCTGTTCAGACTGCCTAAACATCAGGAAAGATAAGCCAATTTTTCTGAAATAGTAACTGAAACAGATCTGGTCTAGTTGAGGCCTGTCAGTAACTGTCTCATGATGTTTCAGGAACATTTTCTAGGACATTTATTTCAAACATTAATTTCTATGATGTTTATTTCAAACAGGCAGTGGACTCAGGAAAGGTGAGAAATAGTGAATCATGAAAGGGAGGGAGGCAGATCTAAATATATACTCTTCTGCTATGAACCAACTGAGATTTATATTGGGGAGGTAATATAGGAGACCTATGCCTAGCACTGTTCACAATGCTGCTAGCTATTGAACAGGCAGCTGTCAGGAAACCAAAAGTTCTGATTTGTAGCACTGCAGATTTCTGGGAAATAAAAGTTCCCACTGCAAAATAAATGGCCACAGCACCCCCACTAGGAAAAGCTGTGCTTGGTTGAGATGGGGAGTGAAGGCCCAACATACACATTAAGGACAGCTATTTAGAGAACTTCCTGAAATCAGTTTGATACATTGTAACCTCTTACGTTATTCAGTTTCCTAATGGGGCAGGTAGTGAACCCCTTACTGAAATGGGATTGATTACTTTTATCAAAATAAGACCAATGAAACTTGTTCTAGGAAGACTGAGTCATGTTCTTCAAATAGTCTGTAAAGCGCTGCAGAGTATACAAAAACATTTCCTGTCATTTTACCCCTGAGAATAAAATATCGGGGGAAAAATCAGTTTTATAATAAATATTCTTTCAGGTTGTGTTCTTTCGCAGATTTTTTTAATTTTTATTTTATTTATTTATCTGTATGAATGTACTGTCTGCATGTAGGTTTGTGCATCCATGTCGTGCAATGCCACGGAAGTCAGAAGAAGGTGTCAGATTCCCCTGGAACTGAAGTTCTCCTGGAATTGGAGTTACAGATGGTTCTCAGCTGCCATGTGGGTGCTGGGGATCAAACCCAGGTCCTCTGCAAGAGCAGTCAGTGCTCTTAACCACTAGGCCATCTCTCCAGCCACTCTTTCACAGATTTTTAACATTTACTGACACCCTACTTGTTCCTAACTATAGTTTAAGAATTTCAAAAAGAACTGGGAAGATGGTTCTGTAGGTTAATTCCTGGCCAAGCAAGCACAGGGACCTGACTTCCTAACCTCTAGCATCTACAGCCAAGCCAGGTGTGGTAACAAACATCTGGAACCCACAGCTGGGAAGGAAAGAGACAAGGATGCTGGACACTCCACCCTAACAGAAATGGTCACAACCAGCATCAACCTGTGGTCTCCACATGTGCACATATGTACACAAAAATTAAAGAAGAATTTTTAAGAGTGGCTTGGGGCTGGGTCTGGTGGCACAAACCTTTAATCCCAGGATTTGGGAGGCAGAGGCAGGTGGATCTCTGTGAGTTCAAGGCCAGCCTGGTCTACAAAGAGAGTTCCAGGCCAGCTGAGGCTACAGGGAGAAACTGTCTCAAAACAAAACAAAAGAGTGGCTTGGCACTTGTTTTTCATTATTTTTTCTTTTGGTAGCAGGCTTCAAGATTCTTAGGAGAACTCATTTCTACCTGATCAGCAAAAACAGAAAAAAAAAGTAGCTATGGCCAGGACTCAGACAGAGGGGACCTAAGGAAAGTGAGGTAATGCAGAGACCTTGGTAGTACACAAAGCTTCACTGGAAAAAGCCTTTTCCCCTGGGTGAAGAGGGACAATGCCTAGCTGTGAGAGCTTTGGAAAAGTTAAGGTAAGAAATCATTTAAGAATTGGCTGGTCAGAGGGAAAGGAAAGTAAACTGATCCAGTTAAAGGTTACAAATATAAATTAATATTAGAGTGATCTACCCAAAATAATTTTGGACAACTTTGATTTATTTAAATGAATAAAAACAAAATGTTAATTTATGGACATAATTCGGTCGGCTAATTAGTCATGCAGTGCAGCATCACCCTTCGACAGTTTATTTCCATCAGCAGAATTAATCACAGCAGAGCAGATGTAGTAGGGACACTCCAAGGTTAAAACAAACGACACAAAATAATGAACTGGAGCCACAATGATAACCTGGAGAAAGCCATGATTTATTATTCTGACAGAGTCTTCTGGGGATGGTGCAGTCACTTTAAGCAAGCCTGTCTCAGTTTCAACCAGATATCTCTGATTGTAGCGATCTTTTACTTTGCATTAATTTTATCTGCCTTTGAAGGTAATGTAACTGTGATAAGAGACAATTAGTTTTGCACCATTGAGAAACACAATGAAATGCGACTTAAGAAAACAAAGATAAAATTAACTGTCTAAATGAGACTACTAGGCAATCTCATCTTTGCTCTTCTCTTATAGGGCTAGAGCACCATATGTTCAGCATCATAAACTGAAGGACAACTCTAAGGATATTTGAGTTGGTTCAAATCCATCCTGTAATGAACGCAATTCTTCCAGAGCAACATTAGCCAGTAATTCAATGCTAACTTTCCACAGAACTTGAGCACTGTATCTACAGCTTACATTACAGACAGACACAAATGTCAGAATACTGGGATGGGGAACAAACTGGTTTTTAAACTTTTCATATTCGGGAATTTGATTAGGAGATAAAATAAGCAAAAGGGTCTTCAGGTGGACATCATCTGCCTTGATTCTGTCATCATCTTATCATCTTCTCCCTAAGCTTTGAATATCCAGCAAGATTGTAGCCTTTCAATTCTAGCATTTAGCAGTGTAGCAAAATGGAAAACATTTGGTGAGATTAAACTTGGGAGCTGTTGTGTGGTTTTCAACTTGAATGCTGGTAAGATTTGGATGCAGCTAATACATATGGACATCATACCACTATAGTCAATTTCCTATGCTTTTTCCATGAAAAATAATAGACAAATTGAATCTTGATAAAGGTTGTTTTTTTTTTGTTTCATTTTTTTTAATTAGTTTTTATTGATGCTTTGTGCATTTCATACATTTTTTCCAATTCAGTTCAGGCTTATTTCCCTTTCCCTCCCCCCCCACCCCAACCCCATCCCAGATTATGCATTCTGCCATAACTGTCCTGCATCTTTCTCTCAGTTTTTTTTTTTTTTTCATTTTTAGCTATAAGTGATAATCCATGAGTACAAGCATCCTTCATGCAAAACCTATCTGCAGGCTGTTGTGCCCAAACACCTACAGCCCCACCATCCAGTGGGGGGTGACAGGTTGTTTGTTCAATCAAGTTGATCAAATGAGTGTCCAGACTACATTGCTGTAGTTTCACCATTCACCCCAATCGCAGCCCTTACATTCTACCACGCCCCCTCTTCCGCAGGTTGTTCCCTAGGCTTAGAAAAGGGGCACAGGTGGATGAGAGGTAAAACAGTCCACTCTCTCTGGAGCTGTTGACTTGGACTCTGGTCAATTCTGGCTGTTTCCTTTCATGGGCTGACAGTTTGTCCAGGAATAACCTTTCGATCCTACTAATGAAGAACAAGCAATTAGATATATAGGTATTTAAGCAGCACTAATAGTTATGGTAGGTTACTTTAGCATAGACACATGTTTGGATATGTTAATCCATGAATTACAATTTTCCCCCCTGTTAAATATGACAGGGTCTTACTGTGGCTTATAACATCT
>VZQC01014894.1:1918907-2201890 GCA_009823505.1 Rhizomys pruinosus | reverse complement strand
ATACTGTGCAGCAGTGGCAGCCATATGCCTGTATATCCCAAATCTAATTGGCTATTAGCTCTCTTCTTGGAGGAATAACCCATGGCTGATGCCACAAGTTTACATCCTCTAGTGGTTAGGAGATGTTATAAGCCACAGTAAGACCCTGTTATATTTTACAGAAAAAAATGTAATTCATGGATTAACATACCATCCAAATATCTGTGTCTATACCAAAGTAACCTACCATAACAATTAGTACTGTTTAAATACCTATATATCTAATTGCTTGTGCTTCATTAGTCGGATTGAAAGATTATTCCAGGACAAACTGTCAGCCCATGAAAGGAAACAGCCAGAGTTGACCAGAGTCCAAAACAACAGCTCCAGAGAAAGTAGACTGTTTTGCTTCTCGTCCACCTGTGCCCCTTTTCTAAGCCTAGGGAACAATCTGCAGAAGAGGGGGTGTGGTAGAATGTAAGGGCTGTGATTGGGGTGAATGATGAAACTACAGCAATATAGTCTGGACACTTATTTGATCAACTTGATTGAACATACAAGCCCCCCCCCCAGCTGGATGGTGGGACCCTTGGGCTGTGTGTATTTGGGCACATCTGCTTGCAAACTGGTTTTACATGAAGGATGCTTGTACTTATAAATTATTACTTATTGTTAAAAAATGAAAAAAAGCAATAGAAAAAAAGAAAATCCATTTTGAGACTTTTTCTCAGGTTTTTTAAATGACTTTTTCCTCTAAGAACTGATGCACCTGTGAATATATGTATTGTCTGAATATCACGAGTTTTCTTTCTAGCAGTCCCTTCCCTAACGTCCATGTCCACTGTACCAAGCATCTCAGCATTCTTCAGAATTCCATAGTGACTTCTATGAAGCCACTGCATTTTCCCAGACTGTATAAACACCAAAGGATGCTAGTCAAGGAAAATTCAAACTCTTGTTATCTATGAAGTCACTTTAACTGAAAACATTAAGATTTTTTAAAAATTACTTCAAGAATATATGAGGTACTGAAAAAAATCTGTTTTTACCTCCTGATTATCTTGAGTCTGAGCAAAAAGGACAATGGTAGCTAAAATAATGGACTATTACTGTTTTTAATGTAAGTGAAAAATGTTCATTTATATTTGCTAAAATACTATTGATATTATGAATATATGTTTTTCTTTGGCTACAGATACATTGATGAGGGGCTGGAGAGATAGCTCAGTAGTTAAGAGCACTGGCTGTCCTTGCAGAGAATCTGGGTTCAGTTCCTAGCACCCACATGGCAACTAACAACTGTGCATACATAATTCCAGTTCTAGGGGACCCATGCTCTCTTCGTGCTTCCCTGGGTATTGCACATATGTGTGTGCTTACATACAGGCAAGTAAAACACTCATACAGATAAAATTAAAAAGTAAAAATTATCTTATGAAGAGATGCATTGATGATAAAATCTTATTTTCAGTGTTTCATAGGAATTCATAAAAAGCAGAACATGTTCAAGTATTTCACATTAAATTTAATCATAATTTAATGCAAAATACAATAACTCTCAACTTTGTTTTCCAACAGTAAATGAATTATCAAAGTCAAGTCAATATTATGTTCATATTTATTTTCAGAGAATACATATTAAAATGTATTTAATAAATATTAAAATAAATATTTTCAAACAAAAATATTATATTAGAATTAATATAATAGTTATAAATGGAAATATGAAAATAAGGGGGGAAAGGAACAATATATACTTTCTGGTGAAAATGCCCTTTTCTTTTTCAGTTAAATGTATCTACTCAACATATTGCTGGATTCCATTAGCTATATTTAAAGGCACTGTTAAGTTTTCATTTGAAATGTTAATATTTTAATATTGTGGAAATGGCATGCTTTGTAACTACTAAACCCAGGATAAAAAATTTAAATGCTGACATAAAATTAGTAATGGGGTATCTAAATTTTTCAAAACATTTTAGGGAGTAATAAAACAAAACAATTAAGGTCCATATAATGAAGCACTTTATATTTTAGTGTTTACATTTTCATGGCCATTTACTTGGCGGAGGCATGTGAAAACATAAAAGATATATTGCTTACTAAATAGCAGTTGTAGTATGATTATCACAATTTTTAAAAATCTAGAAGAATGTGATAAATCTTAACACATTAATATTGTGTCTTATCAATTATTTAAATGCATTAATAAGACTATATTATAAATATTCAGAACTAAAATATTGATAATAGTTTTCTGTAGGTGATAGAATTATGGGTGATTTTAATTCTGATTTTAGTTCATCTTCCCTCTAATTTGTATACCCTAAGCACATATTGCTTATACTCTAGAAAAATTTTAAAACTATAAAGTACATTTTTTAAACCTATGTATCAATAAAAGCAAAAGTAATAGCAAAAAAAAAAAAAAAAAAAAAAAAGAACCCTGAAGAATTTGATGACTTACTTGTAATTCTGAAGGTTTGGCCATGGCAAATGCTACAATAAAATCTTGATACTAAAGTCAGCTATCTTCTCTATCCAAGATTCTCAGGACATTCATTCTGAACAAGGAGTGCAGAATCAGACCCCCTAATAGCAACCACACTACATCACTAAAAATATGCTGCATAAGTCTTTCCGAAAAAGGCCGATCAGCAGGAAACATATTTCACACAGGCATCTCCTGCATGGCCCTGAATTATAACTTAACTGAAAAATACAGAAGGTAGAGAAGACAGAAATAGGAGTCAGCTTACACTCTACATTAACTTTGAATTATTATTCTTCAAGGAGTTCTGAGACTGTTCAGTGTGTATTAAATCTTGAACAAGTTACAGATTTTTAAAACTGAACAGTAATTGGTTTGTAAAACTGGCTTAAGCTTTTCCATCTGCACCCATAAAACATTGATTAATTTTCTTTCTAGCTATGTGGTGAGGCATAGCAATGCATTTTGACATTGAGCGCTTATCTGTGTTTAGAGGACTGAAAGGTCATTATATTTTCACTCTCTGTGAAGACGTTTCTTGATAATAATAGACTACACAAAAATAGTACCAGGTGATACTTGGCTGGGAATCAAATGGAGCTCTGCTTGGTCTAGGATTGCAGTTTTCAAAGGAGTCAGTTCCACAAACACTTGACCAAAAACTGCTTATGTTGGTCCTGTCTTCTCTGTTTTGGAAATATCACTTCCTGAAGAACTTGTGTACAGACATTTCTCTTTCTTAATTTTACCCACAAATCCACAATCTCCCTTTATTTGAAAGTAAAGTTCATCACGAAATATAAGTAAGAACATTCTAATGAGCAAAAACAGAATTTTACTTAATCTGGTGACTACCTCAGTGAACTAGAAATTTGAATGCCAAATGACTTGTAAGACAAGTCTGGCCATTGTATTTGAATCTATACTTACTGCAAGTCTTCAAGTTCTTGCTCTCTATGACTTACATCTGAATACTCAGGAAAGACACTATTGGAATTACATTTTTTCTAGAAACACATGTTATTCCCTTTGAAATGGAACTTGTTTGAAGTAGATGCATCTTAGACTAAATAGTAATTATTCCTAATGTGTTTTTGAGATGCAATGTTGCAGAAGAGAAACTTGAACTTCCCATCAAAACATGTAATAAAAGAATGTTTTCCATTTTAATATGTGATATCTTTGTCCAACATATTGCTGAATGTTGTTTATTAATATATAAAACGTTTTAATCTATTGTATCCTTCTCCCACAAGTCCTTATATTATAATTCATCATAAAGAGCCTGCAAATCCTTTCCTGCTTCATTTACAGGTTGAAAATGAGTACAGGAATTCCAGAATTCCTTCTGGTGATATGTTAGAAAGAATAACCTTGAATATTCTGGTTCTAATACAAATACCAACTGGGTGTTTGACATTTGGCAATTTACATCAGCAGCAACCAGTAATATCCTTCTAATGCTGCTGCAAAGTATAAAAGGGGAGACACAGAAGAAGAAGAAAAAACTCCTGCCACCAACTCTGACAGAGTAGTTCCTCAAGATGTGTCCTCATCACACTTCCTGGTCCACCTCCTATTAGCTGGCATTTGTTGAAATATTTTCTTGATAGGAATATCTCTATACTGATAATAGGGATAATGGTACTATCACTAAATATGTGAAAAGAATATTCTGATTATCAGAGTCCATAGATTTGGGTCATAAACATGTAATTTTAATACAAGTTTATATTAACTCTGCATTAGTTACTTTTCTCATCTGTGGATGTTCTAGCTTCATTTTTGTTGCTATGATAGAATATCCTAAACAAAAGCAGTATATTTATATGAGAGGAAATGGTTTCTTAAACTCACAATTCTGGGTTACAATGTATCACTGAGGGGAAGTCAAGGCAGAAATTCCAGTCACATCACATCCAGAGTCAGAAGCAGAGAGAAGTGAATGTACCCGTGCTGCCTGCTTGCTTGCAACTTTTGCTCAGCTAGCTTCTTCATTCACCCTTAGGCAGGGTAGGTCTTCCCTCCTCAGTTAGCAATCAAGGCAGTCCCTGAAAGACATGCTCATAGGCCAGCCTGACCTAGATGATTCCTCCATTTAAAGTTTCTTCTCAAGTGATTATAGGTTGTGGCAGCTTGAAAGTTAAAAGTAAGCAGCACAGTGCTGAACTACCCCGACCTCAGTGGCTGCCAGAGCATGGACTAGTTGCTGGCTCACATCTTAGTAGATCAGGAAGCAGAGACAGGATAGGAGGTGGGACAGGAAATAAACCCCAGGGCCCAGTTCTCTCCCAGAAGTTTACTTCTTCCCGCTAGCTACCTCCTCCCAAAGATAAGACATGCTCTCAAACAGTATTACCATTTAGAGACTGAGTTGTTCAGGAACTTTAATATTCAAATTTTGATATACCAAATTTCATGCCATAGTTGGTCTAATCATGCGTCAGTGTATTCATGATATTGGTGCACATGATGGTGTATTTAATAGTCCTGTCAATGTCAATGCTACTTATAATAATTAAAAATTTTTCTTTTGCATTTCAGTTAGTTCAGTGTTGTCACATTAAATAAAATTGAATGTGCTTAAGAACTTCAGTGTTAAACAAATATGGTTTGACTTGACTAAAAGTTTTAAAATAAATGGTGAAAAAACATTATCTTTCATGGATAAATTTACTTTCAGGAAGATCAAATTAATGAAGGCTTACTGCCAGGAAAAATTTATTAACAAAATCCTCCTATACATGCAGGATTAAACACAAAGCAATTAATGAAAATTGAATATCACTCATTCTTGAGTAGAGAAAGTACAATCCAATCATCTCAAAGCTGTTGTGACCTTCGTTTCCCCATGGAATGACAATTTAAGAAGCCATCAAGTTTAAGCAATAATTACATTAGTGGATGAACTAATTCCATTCAGAACTTTTCCTGGGATCTGAAGAATCTTTTCCTCATGAAAACAATTGTAAAACCTAATAGATCCAGTATTTTCCTATGTAATACTATCGTGGAAACTTTCTTGCACATATTAGAAGGGCAAGTTAATATATGAAAGCCCAAGAGAGGACACAAGTGCTGCAGAAGTGTGTCTGAGAAGCAGGGCTAGGACTTCAACACGAGGATTTCATGTGACCAATCTGTATTGTGTCTCCACTGTTTTATTTGTTTCAGTCTCATCTGAGAAGTCACAGACATGGGCATGCCCAGATGCAGCCCTTTGGAGGATGCCTCACAACCTGAGATTTTCTCTGCAACATTCAGCTTGAAAGAATGAGGTTGGACAAGAACACCACATGGAAGACAGGACAGCATGATCCTGACAGGCCACATGCAGTTCCGTGAAGCCTCCAGAAACCTGCTTCTTTTTAGGCCAAAGCATGAAAGGAAGACAGGTAACTCGATTATTATAAAATGAAGAAGACCAATCAGATCCTTTCTAAAGTCCTGCCAACCGTGGCACATTAGAAACTTCTCGTTTTTGTGTCCCTTTCATCTGAGGAGATGAGCACACAAAGATGTTGGAAAAACACATTGGATTAATGAAAAGAAAGACTTTCCAATTGGCCCTAGAATGGGGGCTAGAAAGAACAAATTGGGGCTGTAGGGATAACGTTATCTAAATAGCTACATGTCTGGTGTTCCTGTTAGCTCATCCACTGTTGGAGATAAGATTGCCTGGTGAGGTGGCGCATCTTTAATCCCAGCACTCAGGAGGCAGAGGCAGGAGGATCTCTGTGAGTTCAAGGCCAGCCTGGTCTACAAAGCAAGCACCAGGCCACCTAGGATTAAAGGGAAACCCTGTCTCAAAAAGACAAAAAAGGAAATAAGATGTTTGGTCCTAGTCTCATTTCTAATTCAAACCAATAGCTTGACTTTGGGCAAACTACTCTGTCGCCTAAATGTCATTGAAATAAAGGTGTGCTAAAACTATATTCCACAACAAAGAAAGTGATTGCTGGTTTTCGTCTATGAACAACTCAATCATCACATACCTTTACTGAACAAAGCAGACACAGGAAAAAGAAGAGAGATTCACAAGTTCTTTTCCTATTGGAAAGGTTCTAGCTCAATTCTCCTCTCACTGCTACCCCAAGTAGATAAAAGCTCAATGTAGTAAAATCTCTACTTATGCAGTTCAGCATCACCATGGAAACCTCTCCCCCTCAGCGAAATAATGAGATGGTAATGAAAACAGCTGCCATATAATGAACCTAGGCACAAACAGAGGCCGAGTAACTCATGCCAAAGAGTGAATGGCAGGAGGGTCAAATAGGTGGTGGCAGGCCTGCTTTAAGGAGCAATAAGAAAGCCCATCAGTGGGTGTTATGGGAAGAGGCGGGCAGAATGGCCTAAAATTGCAATATTGCAACTCTCAAGAGTTTGATTATTGCAAAATTTGATACTGAATCTGTAGTGTTCCCATGCAGAGACATTGGGGTGAATAACCACAGTTTTTATTATCTGAGCGGAACCTAATATTTTCCACCACTAGCCCTTCAAACAAAATGCGTGGCTTGACAATTTTTCTTTATTCTATGGGTCTTAAAGAATATGTGTAAGATAAAACAGCATTAGGATTTCAGATACCAAGAGGATAGCTCCATTTTCAGGGAATGAGAGGCTTCCTTTAAAGCACTCCCAAGTGGGTAGAAATTATACCCTTCCCTTCGAGGATGATCTGAGTCTACAGATTGGAACTGGGTGATAGATTTGCATGCACAGAACAAGGGAGACAACTGAAAAACTCTCTTGCAGAGAAATCCACATTTAAAGACATAATTCAAAAAGACTGGGCCAAGAGAAAGAAATAAGTTTTAATATGACAATCAGGCGGAATATAACAACATGGAATATATATGTGTATATATGCATATGTATGTAAAATTTACATATCATTTATGAGTCATATTTAACTTGAATACTATTCATTTGTTGTGTGTGCATACACATATATGTCACACACATACACACAGAATTTGTCTGAATTCTTTCTACTGTAGCTTGAAACTCAAAGATCTCCTGAAGGCCTATAAGTTCAAAGCGTGGTTGCCAGCCTGGGGTGCCGTTGGGAAGAGGGGGAACATTAAAGAAGTACGGTTGAGTTGAGGGAACTAGATCGCTGGAAGTGTGCCCTGGGACTGAATACTGGAATGCCAGCCCCTCCTTATTTTCTTTGCTTCCGAGCCACAAGGAGGTAGACAGCCTTACTCTTCCACATGCTCCCCACTATGATGGATCCATAGCTACCGACCTGTGGGATAAATAATTTCTTCTCTGAAATGGGCTTATCACCTGGAGAAACTGGGTGCTTAGTGGGAGGAGCTAATGTCAAAAACTAGCTACACAATGAGTTTCCCATGGTGCTGATGTTTGCAACGCTAGCATTCCCACAGAAGGTGCACAGGACTTTTGGAATTCTGGGAATTTGGGGGCTGGGATGGAAACATAAAATGTCCACCACATGAGGCTGGGACCTCTCTCACCATTTTACCAGTGAGGACAGAGGGCATGGGATTTCTCGCCGGAGCTCCAGGCAGGGACCGGCTGCAGAGTCTTGAGTGAATGTACACTTTCCAGCCATTACTTTGTAGGTAATCTCAATAAATTCTAGTATAGTCTGAGATTGGAGAGCTCTTTCCTTGCTTTGCTTAGCAACTGGAACCAGGAAACAGCAGAGGCCGAGCTAGACTGTGGGACGCTATGTGCACCCCCGCCCTGGGAAGAACATTCCTCTGCTACAAGACCAAAAAGCAGCAGAGCCAGCCAGCCATGAAACCTTTGAGAAGATGAGCCAAAATAAATAGTTCCTCATTTATTTTGATATGTGTCAGGTTTTTTTTGGTTACAGCGATGGACTCTAACACGCTGTCTTCAGTCTTGTAGAATGAAGACTTTCTATCAGCCCCAAGGAGACTAGGACTGTGCTCTAGCCATCAACAAGAGTAAGCAGATTGTCGTATAAGGTGAACTTTAGCCTCAGAAAAAATATTTCAAAGGAGTATGAAGGACAATGCAAATATTTTTATTATTCTATTATATAAGCAATGTTTGTTTGGTGTAAATTTTATATCATGATTACTGTGTATATACACAGAGAGAAAACCATTACAGCAGAAATTTCTTGTAGGAAGATAGTAAGTTCATGTGAAGCTGAACTTCCAGCGCTTTCAAGCACATGTTGACAAAATCTTTTTCTTTTTTTTCCCCCGGGCTAGAGTGAGTGGTTAAGAGTGCAGACTGCTCTTTCAGAGGTCCAATGTTGGGTTTCCAGCACCCACATGGTGGCCAGCAACCATCTGTAATTCCAGTTCCAGAGGATCTTGTGCCCTCTTTTGGTCTCCACAGGCATTGCAAGCATGGTTGCACAGTCATACATGTAGGCAAACCACTTACACACATAAAATATAAATAAATAAATAAATAAATAAATAAATAAATAAATAAATAAATAATAAATAAATAATAAAAATCTTTTTCCCCATGCATCCATGGCATCCTTTCAATACTGTATCAGAACTGTAACAAACGCTTACTGTACTAGGAATTATGCTTAGCAGTGGGCCAGTAGAGCAGTGAATAGGACAGCTACATCATCTATCCTGCTGAGTCTCACGATCTCAAGGTTTGGGATGAGAGACGTGAAATACTCCTCCATGATCGTTGGCTATGGAAAAAGTGAACAATGGAAGGAACTGCGGGGAAGGGCAAGTTAAAGACTGACAGACTGAGTGTAAAAAGTCTTGACCACCTGCAAAGTCTGTGAGGAAAGAGCTAATAGAGAGAGGATAAAATACAGTAGAGGTGATAACTTAATAGTTGAGTGTTTACTGTTTCTGCAGAGCACCAGAGTTCAGATTCCAGTACCCACATCATCTCACAAACCACCTGTAGCTCTGCCTTGAGGGGATCTGACACCTCTGGCTTCCACAGGTGCCTGCGCTCATATGCACAGACCTACCACACTCATACACAGACTTAAAATAATAAAAGTAATACAGGAAAGTATAAGCGATGAAGTAAGAAAGGTAGATCTGGACTGGTGCTGCTGTGAGATCTGTGAGGTACATTATAGAGAAGCAAGCGTAGGAGGAGTTGCGTGGAAGTGAAGATGTTAAGAGACAGCTGGTATCTCTGAAGTGGAAGGAAAGTATGGAGGAAGCTAGACAGAGCCCTCTAAGAGCTGAACAGAGTAAGGAAGTGGACCTTCATGGGAATCCTACAAGGGTTGTCCATTCAGGGGCAGTGTGCCTCAGAGCAGCATGGACTGGTGGAATATTCCAAATGTCCACTAAACCCTTGTGAGGATGTTGATTTCCCAGTCACTCTTGACTGGTCTGCCTCCTGTATCCTGCTTGCCTTCTGTTCAGTAAGCCTCCTCAGATGGCTTCTGGGCTTTCTTCCTGGCCACTCAGCAATGGACCCCAGCCTCTTCCCACTGTCTAGTCCTTAAACTGTCCTGTTTCTTCTCTTAGAAACCTACTCCGGTCATTGCTTTGTCTCAGGTACTAGTCCAATCCTTCCTTTCACATCCTCCTCTGTAGCCCAGTTTTGACTTTCTCTCACATTTTGATGCTTTAATAGAATCTCCTAAGTATTCTGCAAACATTGAAAAGAATGCATTTAGTCACGAGTCTATTAGATATTAAGGCCAAGCACTATCTATAGGCCTGGTCACATGGCTGTCCTCAGCTGTCAGAAACTGTAGCACACACTAGGAAACTCCACATATCAGCCACCAATTGTCACATTAAACCCAGAGCTTTAAAGATAGGTTAAGGGGAAAGGGAGGGGAAAAAGAGTATAACAGGAAGAGGGAATAATGAGCAAAGTACATTGATACCCATTCATGAAAATATCATAAAACCCATTATTTTAACCCATTATTTTAGATGCCAGCCAAAACAAATAATTAAAAGCTAGTTTAAAAAAAGGATGAATGGGGCTGGAGAGATGGCTTAGTGGTTAAGAGTGCCGACTGCTCTTGCTGAGGACCCGGGTTCGATCCCCAGCACCCACATGGCAGCTGAGTACCGTCTTTGACTCCAGTTCCAGGGGAATCCAAGACCCTCTTCTGACCTCCACGGCATTGCACGACACGGGTGCACAAACCTGCATGCAGACAGTACATTCATACACATACAAGAATAAATAAATAAAATTTAAAAAAAAAAGGATGAATGGGTGTGGGAGAGATGGCTTAGTGGTTAAGGGGGCCGACTGCTCTTGCAGAGGACCCTGGTTTGATTCCCAGCACCCACATGGCAGTAAGAACAGTCTTTAAGCTGGTGTGGTGGCACATGCCGTTAATTCTAGCACTTGGGAGGCAGAGGCAGGCAGACCTCTGTGAGTTCAAGGCCAGCCTCATCTACAAAGTGAGCTCCAGACCAGCTGGAACTAAAGGGAGACCCTGTCTAAAAAAAAAAAAAAAAAAAAAAAAAAAAAAAAATGAATGGTTAGTCTGAGAAATGTGAGTTAAGTAAAAAGAACGGGCATTTTATGTTCCAACCTGAAAAGCTGTACTTAGTAGCCTAGCCTTTCACCAATGTTGTAGCAGCTTCCTCTGAGATAAAGCCTTTCCATCTTGGAGGGAAGCTGGGCAAACAAACTGGAAGCTCCAAAAGAAAGTAAACAATAGGCTATTTCCAATGGAGGTGGAGCATTCCATCCTTCAGGAAAGCTCATTAAGATCAGGAAGTAAACAAATCAGTAGTTTCAGGAAGTCTCTAAAACTGACAAGGTTTACTAGGTTTTTCCCTCCCCAAACATATATCAGCCCTAATGACTGCTGAGTCACCCTCTCAAACAAGTCTGGCTGCTTAGAATAGAAGTAGCAGAGACCATCCAAGCTCCTCAAAGAGGCAGAAACCAGCTGAGCTGGCTGGAAATGGCATTCTCCAACTTGTCGGCATGCCTGCAAGTTGTGTAGTATGGTCTAAGTTTCCTGTTCTAATGACCAATAACCCTTCTTGGTGAGCTTTTGGTGATGCAGCTTTGTTTAAGTCTGTCCAAGACTTATCTGGGATAAATAGACCTTTGTTCTCCTCTACCCAGGAATAGGTTCATACTATAACCAGTAAAGACTGAAGAAATTGGGTTCTCCAACAGCAACAGGTGGTCTGGATGTCATGAGAACAAGTACCTGCCTTTGTCAGTTTCTTCTACACAAATCTGGGTACACTTAGTAGGAAACACATCTTCCTGGTGAAGCCTCTACCTTGTTAGAAATTGCAAGGACAAATGATAGTGAAAGTCCAAAATGCTCCCAAGCATGAATGAATAAACAGGATAAGCTACACTCTTATTGTAGTCATTGTGCTGGGCTTATTTGTGATACCGGATGCTGGGCTTTGCCAACTGCTGCTACCTCTTGAGCTACTTCAAGGTACCACCATCAATGGCTAGGCAGCATCTCCTCTCTCTGTCTGGCCACAGCTAAGGCAGATAAGGCAAGTATCAAGTTTCATCTTTGGAATGTATCAACCATTAAATCTCTACTGGTGACAGCTGTAGATGATGTCTGTCAGTAGCCATGACCATTGCATCACTTTGGCACTTGTGTTTAGTAAGCTAAAATTTTGTGATCATTACTCAAAGGTGCAAAGGTAAGAGTGGGAAATATATGCCCATGCTATTCTAATATCTTAAAGTTTTCTTTACAAGTTAATGTCTTTAGCTGGGCGTGGTGGCACACGCCTTTAATCCCAACACTTGGGAGGCAGAGGCAGGCGGATCTTTGTTGAGTTCAAGGCCAGCCTGGTCTACAGAGTGAGTTCCAGGACAGCTGGGGCTACAGGGAGACCCTGTGTCGAAAAGACCAAAAAGGAAAAAAAAAAAAAATACAACTTAATGTCTTTAAGGCAGGTACGGATAAATAGGTAGAGCTTTTGTTTTCTTCTCCTTTCTCCTCCTCATTAATCTTCCATTAGTGAACTAAATTCCCTAGAGATCTTATCACCTTGTTGCTGATATCCATGATGCCTTGCTATGTTACTAAGTTATACATTTTCAACTGTATTTCAGATCTTTTGTCTCCCAGGCTTCTCAGTTCTTCTCTGCACCACCTAGTGCCCAAGAACACTCTGTAAGTCTTCCCTTCCAAACCTGGAGACATGGCCTTCTTTGAGGATGTCTTCAGGCCCTGCATCCCAAACATATTTTTTAGCTGTGGATGTCAAAGTCCTACCAGCATCAACAGTCTTGTGAAGATTCTCTAAGAGAATTTATGTTCTTTAATATTTCCCTTGAATTCCTCCTCTATCAATTTGGATTCCCTACATGACACAGAATCTAAATCTTAAGCCATGTTCTTCTTGTCTTCTTGATAAATAAGTGAACTATTTCATATTTTTGAGAAAAATGTTGATGCTTGATAAGGTAAATTTCTCCCATTTAGTCATTTGTAATATAAGCCAGAGATTTTCAAATGGTAAATTGTGACTCATTTGTAGTTTTGAAAATAAATTTACTCTTGTTAAATTCAATGAAAAATTAAAGGAAACCAGGGAAGACAAAAAGATTTCTGCATCTCTCATCTCTCACCAAAGAAACTTTCTCATACAGCAGATGGTGATTAGCACAGAGACCCACAGCTGGCCAACATGCAGAGAATAAGAGCACTTATCCCTGAGTAGGACACCTATATCAAACCTCTACCTCCCAAGCCTCAGGGATTATTACACAAGAGGGAGCAGAAATATTTAAGAGCCAGAGGTGGTGGATGACCACAAGGAAACAGAGTTTTCAAGCAAGCTGGTGAGTTAATCAAAATTCACAGGCATGGTGACAGCATGTACAAATATCACATAACCTTAAGACTAAAAGAATTCCATCGTAGAAGTAGAGAAGTGGATAAGAAGTCCCAACCCTAGCTGAGGAACTATTGGCAAGTAATAACTGCTGGGGAGAGAGTCCGCTTCCTTTAAAAAAAAGTGTGATACTAGGCAGTATGACAAAGCTCCAGTGGATGGACCCAAACAAAATGTATTTGAGGAAACAACTTTGATTCAGTAGCCTAGGGAGGAGTCCACATATTGATACAAGAATATTGGGGTGTCTTTGAAAGCAATGGAGCCTTTCTTGGCTCTGTTGTGCTCAGCTTAAGAGCCTAGGGTTCCGGAAACTCAAGAGCCACCAAAGCCAGCTCAAGCCAGGGGATTTCAGGTTCTTGTCTCAGGAATTCAAAGAATGAAATTCATTGACCACAGAGGATGAGTTTTACAATGGAGTATTTTATTATAGGGAGCTTAGGATAGAAAAGGTAGAGCTCCTCTACAGCAGGAGGGGTCCTGGGGAATGGGAGTCCACTGAGAATCATTACTCAGGAGTTAATAAGGATTTGGTGGAAGGAGGGGTGGGGGAGACGAGCTGGTCAGTTCTCGTTCCAGGTATTCAGGTCCCTCAATGTCCTGGTCATGTCCTCAGCCTGTCTTCCAGGAACAGGGTATTACTTCAGGGAAAAGAGAGAGAAGGATAAAAAAGAAAACAGACCCCCTTCTTGGTGTCCCCAGCCTCTAGCTGAAAAGAACCAGAGACATCTTTGGATTAGATAGTTCTGGCTTCTCTAGACTCTGGTAGAAATAAGTTTACTGGCAGATACAAGCAAATTCCCAGCTCTCACCTAGAAAGAAATGGATCATTTACCTTAAATTGCCTAGCCTCTCTCTACTTCTTACCCTCATCAATATGATCAAAACATACTGTATGAAACTCACAAAAATTCAGTAAAATGGGGGCTAGAGAGATGGCTCAGCAGTTAAGAGCACTGGCTGCTCTTGCATAGAACTTGGGATTCCCTGCACTCACATGGTGACTAAGAACAATCTGTAACTCCAGTTCCAGGGAATAGAATGCCCTCTTATGACCTCCGTGGGCATTCCACAACATTGGTACACTTACATACATGCAGGCAATACATTCATACACATAAAATAAAAATAAAGTATTTTAATAAAATAATTTTATTGATGATTTGTGTATTTCATACATCATTTAGACATATTCCCCTTTCACTACCCCCAGCCCCCCAGCTCATGCATTCTGTCATACATGTCTTGCATATTTTTCTCAGTCTTTTTAAAGTGTTTCTTTGCATAGTTTTATTGTTTTCGGCAGAATTTAACTGTTTCAGTTAGTTCTTTGACCCAGTCCTTATGTTGTTATTGTTTCCTCCCATTTGTATTGCTCCAAATTATGCCTATATAAATGTCACATATGTACCAAAATTATGACCTCTGAAAATAAACTGTATGTTAATTCCAAAATATGTTTAGGAATCACATTTTTCCCTTTAATTCTATATTACTCTAAAATATGAATACATACCTTCAACCCATATAGGGCAAATACAGTGTCTGAAAAAAAAAGTGGTAAGTTAATTCTAGAGCCTGTTAAGAGATTCACATTATAACAGCACAGTTGCTTTCGGATAAAAAGAAATATAACAATAATGTTGCTTAGCTTGCCTTTCATCTGGGGATTTGGTGTTAGTATCCACAAATGAGGGAAACAATTCATCATTTGTTTTTCTGGGACTGTGTTACTTCGTTTTGCATAATATCTTCTAGTTCCATCCATTTACCTCCAAAGTTCATGATGTCATCTTTCTTTACCGCTGCATAGAATGCCATTCTGTAGATGTATCAGATTTTTGTTATCCAGTAATCAGTTGAGGGGCATCTGAGTTGGTTCCAGCTCTTCCCTATTGTGAAGAGAGCTGCAAAAAACATAGCTGTTGCATGTACCTTTGCAGTAGGATGAGTCTTGTGGGTATATACCCAGGTGTGGTATGACTGGGTCAGGTGGTAGGTTTATTCTGAGTCTTTTTTTTTTGGTCTTTTTGAGACAGGGTCTTCCTGTAGCCTCAGCTGTCCTAGAACTCACTCTGTAGACCAGGCTGGCCTTGAACTCACAAAGATCTGCCTGCCTCTGCGCCACCACACCCGGCTCATTTTGAGTCTTTTAAGGGTTCTCCACATTGCTTTCCATAGTGGTTGGATGAGTTTACATTCCCACCAGCAGTGGATATGTGCTCCCCTTTCCCCACAACCTCTCCAGCATTTGGTGTCTTTTGTTTTCTTGATCTTACTTAGTCTTATCAGAGTGAGATGATATCTTAGAGTGGTTTTAATTTGCATTTCCTTAATTATTAATGATGTTGAACACTTTTTTTTAATTTTTATTTTTTTAACAATAAGTAATGAGTATAAGCATCCTTCATGTAGAACCAATTTGCAAGCAGCTATGCCCAAACCCACACAGCCCATGTCTCCCACCATCCAGCTGGTGGGGCTTTTATGTACGATCATGTTGATCAAATAAGTGTCCAGACTATGTTGCTGTAGTTTCACCATTCACCCCAATCGCAGCCTTTACATTCTACCATGCCCCCTCTTCCGCAGATTGTCCCCTAGGCTTAGAAAAGGGGTACTGGTGGACGAGAAGCAAAACAGTCTACTTTCTCTGGAGAATGTCGTTTTGGACTCTGATCAGTTCTGGCTGTTTCCTTTCATGGGTTGACAGTTTAAATACATGATGGTAATGAAGTCATTCTCTAACTGTAACTTAGAGCCGACTGTTATAGAAGTAATCTCCTACAAAACCGGTATAACTGCTTTCTTTAATTGACTAATAGACATAGGAAATGTGAAAAGGATTATTCTCTATTCAGAGCCAAATATAATACTAAAGTCTTTTCAAGCTGTGCATTTAAGCAAAATATATTAATACAGGAGATCTCTGATATCAGCAATGGATTATTTTGCCGAGGAGATGTTGGCCAGGGGATCCAAGGCCCCCCAAAAGGTAAAGGCTTCTTGCCTGTAAACTGGGATACCTGCAAGAAGAGAGGCGGTAAGGCCCTGCTATGGAAGACCTGATGCAAGCATGGGAAAGATGTATTGAGACCGCACTTACAAGTGTACAGTTGGTCTCTGGAATGCCAGAGAATGTTATCAAAGGCCACTAAACCAATAAAGCAAAAATTGGTCTCCTTGAGTCAAGCAAGACTCCTCCATCAGCATCAGCTAAACCTGACCTGCCTGGAAATACTGTGCAGCAATGGCAACCACATGTTTGTATATCCCAAATCTAATTGGCTATTAGCTCTCTCCTTGGAGGAATAATTCACGGCTGATGCCACAAGCTTACATCCTCTAGTGGTTAGAAGTTATAAGCTACAGTAAGACCTTGTCATCTTTTACAGAAAAGATATAATTCATGGATTAGCATACCATCCAAACATCTGTGTCTATACCGAAGTAACCTACCATAATAATTAGTACTATTTAAATACCTATATATCTAATTGCTTGTGCTTCATTAGTAGGATTGAGAGGTTATACCTGGACAAACTGTCAACTGATGTTGAACACTTTTTAAGATGTTTCTGGGCCATCTTTACTTCCTCACTGGTGAAGTCTGTGTTTGGCTCTTTACTCCATCTTTTGAGTGAGTCATTTGTTTTCTTTGTTTTTTGAGTAGTTTATATACTCTGGATGTTAATGCTCTGTGAGATGTACAGCTGGTGAAGATTTCCTCCCACGGTGCTGGTTTTCTTTTCACTTCCTTGATTGTTTCTTTCACTGTACAGAAGCTTTTGAGTTTGATGAGGTCCCACTTGTCAAAATATCTTCAGGAGGGTGTTGAAAGAAACTAATGAAGCAAAGTGAGCTACATGAACAATTCTTTAAATTTATATCCTGAATGTGCCATTGGCTCACAAAGCCAAGCCATCCTCACAATGATTTTGTGAGAAGACTCAAAAAAAATTTTTTTTTGGTCTTTTCGAGACAGGGTCTCCTTGTAGTCTCAGCTGTACTGGAATTCACTCTGTAGACCAGGCTGGCCTTGAACTCACAAAGATCCGCCTGCCTCTGCCTCCCAAGTGCTAAGATTAAAGGTGTGCGCCACCACGCCCGGCTGAGAAGACTCAAATTTTAAAAACTTGACAATAAGAGAAGTTTCTAAGATTATAAGACCAGTGAGGTTTAGTTAACTAAGTTTATGATAACTTCATGTAGATGTCTAAGGCCTTACTGATTTCTTGGAGAAACCAAGATTCACTATCCGGACTTTGAATACCTGGTTTCTTCTGGATTTTGTATGGTCCATAACTGTCTCTTGATGCAGTATAGTTCCTTGAAACTTTAAAGCTTTGTTTAACTGTTCTAATTTGGATAGCAACGATTCAATCTTGTTGGGCTGAAAATATTGTCAATGGCCTCTTTTTTAAAAAAGAAATATTTTGTTGCTCCCAAATGATAGCTCTGTAATATCACATGATTTTCTTCTCAGATGTGAACTGATATGTTTCTTGATAAGAAACAATATGAGATTCTCAGGTTCTCAGGAGCCAGAGGTGGGGTTTAGCCATGTTAGGGGAGGTCCTAGAGAGGCCCTGGTGAAACGGGGTCATCAAACCTCAAATTTCCAATGGGGCTTTTCTAATTTATGATTCAGATGAGGCAAATATTTTTGTTTTTATAAACCATACAAATCTAATGTTAGAGTTGGGCTTTCCCTGCTAAATTATTATTGAGACATAATTATTGAGACATTATTGCCAAAATTATTGAGACATAATTTTGTATATGCTTACAGGGTACATTATAGTAATTCAGTGTATTACATAATTCACAGTGAAGAAATCAGAGCACTGCCTGTCATGATTAATGGAATTGCTAGTTTATTAGCTGAACATGAAGAAATGCTGCATTTCTCAGCTGCCGGTGAGGTGAAAGATGGAAGGTAAATGAATTGTAAGAAGGAAATAGTGAAGATGAGTGCACCTTTTGGGCAGCATTTCTAAGGTGAAAGAGTAGAGAAGGCTGAGCAGTGACTTTCTAAAAGTTATGTTCACCTGAAAACTAAACAGAGGGTTATTTCAGATGTAATTAAGAATCCAGGGGCTGGAGAGGTGGCTCAATGGTTAAGAGCACCGACTGCTCTTGCAGAGGACCAGGGTTTGGTTCCCAGCACCCACAGGGCAGCTGAGAACCATCTTTAACTCCAGTTCCAGGGGAATCCAACACCCTCTTCTAACCTCCACTGCACTGCACTGCATGACACAGGTGCACTGACTTACATGCAAGCACATAAAAAAATTAAATAAATAAAATTTAAAAAGAATCCAGATTTTAGAAAGCAGCCTTAAATCTAATGGCAAAAATCCTTATAAGAGAAAAGCAAAGGAGTCACATCCAGGGAAATGCAGTCTAAAACTTAGCCGGTTGTGGTCTTCTGTGTTCATCATGCTCTGTTCTATAAGGAGAGTTGAGGAATACATTAGTATTCTTTCTACTGTCTGTTCCCCTATGTTCCCAGAGCCTTAGATGTAGACGTTCCACTGTAGATGTGTCACTTAGGGCTGGGCATCTCTCAGTCGTATATTCTGTGTATGACCAGTGAATCTTACCCACCCATGGCTCAGGGATCATTGTGGAAGACGGGGCAGAGAGATTGTAAGAGCCATGGTTGGTGCATGAACTTAAGGGAACAGGATTTCAGACCGCTGGAAGGTTGTTCATATAAACTTGCAGCAGTGGTAATCACATGCACAAGACCCATGTGGACTCAATCAGAAAAAAAAGCAGAGAGAAGAAAGGGAAGTGGGCTGCCAGCAAGCCCAGCATGGGAACTGTTGGAGACTGATTACTACTTGCTGAAGGAGCGTAGACCTTACTGAACTCTAAATAAGCTGACTAGGCTGTAGTAGATGAACTTACACCAAAGGGCCTCTGGGTACAAACACTTGACTGGATAAAGCTTAATGTACATGGCAGGCAGAATGCATCACATCCAGCGGAGAAGGCCATGAAGAGCATGGCGGGGCAGGGAGTCTAAATTTGATTAAGAGCACAAAATTTCAATAAATATTTTTTTTAAAGAAAAAAGCAAAGGGAGTTTAGAGACATGAAAACAGGAGGAGATCATATGGAAGGACTGGGAAGTTGGCTCAGCAGGTAAAGGGCTTGCTGCTCAAGCATGAGGAGCTGAATTCAGATCCCCAGCACCCACATAAAAGCTGAGCATTGCAGAGCAAACATGGAGCTCTGGTGCTGGGGGCAGAAACAGGTAGACTCTGGTTTCTGGCTGGCTAGCAAAATGTAGAGCTCTAGATTCAGTGAGATCCTGTCTCAAAAAAAAAAAATCTGATATCTACTTCTGATCTCCACATATGCCTGCACAAGCAAGCTCACCCCACCACATACGTGGATGTACCACAAACACTCTCCATCTGTCTCTCTTTTTCCTCTCTCTCTCTCTCTCTCTCTCTCTCTCACACACACACACACACACACACACACACACACAAAGAAACACAGAAGAGGTGGCTGTGTGAAAACAAAGTAGAGATTTAAAATGTGCAGCATTTTTTGTTTATTATTTTTTATGTGTAGGAGTGTACTGTCTGCATGTTAGTTTGGTGCACCTGTGTCGTGCAATGCTGCCGAGGTCAGAAGAGGGTGTCAGATTTCCCCTGGAACTGGAGTTAAAGATGGTTCTTAGCTGCCAAGTGGGTGCTGGGAATTGAACCTGGGTCCTCTGCAAGAGCAGTCAGTGCCCTTAATGGCTGAGCCATCTCTCCAGCCCCATCATTTTTTATTCTATGTGGCATGTTCTATGGTCCCAAGGACTACCTAGAGCCATAGATGATTATAGAGCAAAGGATTCCAATAGAGCCTTTGAGGCATTAGCCACATCTTGAGTGATTATCTATAAACTTGGCTTTAGAATTTTGCACTCCCAAACTGTGATACTGAATTTCTTTGGCTTTAAGTTTCACAACGCTCTAATGAAACTATTATAGAAGATGTTCTTCCCTTCACCTTGCCTGCTGATGGCGGACCCCAAGTTTTGACCCCAGACAACCAAGAATCATAATACAGTCTCTGCAGTGAAAGGCAGACGGGTAGCACTCTCAGCTCCCTAACGAAGAAGAGAAATGTCTTCTTTGAGGCACTGCTATTTTGAGTTAACCTACATGCAGACAGTACATTCATACACATACAAAAATAAATTAAAAATAAACAAAAAACAAAAAAAACAAAGTCACTTAAAAGGAGAGAGTCAAGCCGGGCGTGGTGGCGCACGCCTTTAATCCTAGCACTTGGGAGGCAGAGGCAGGCGGATCTTTGTGAGTTCAAGTCCAGCCTGGTCTACAGAGTGAGTTCCAGGACAGCTGGGGCCACAGATAGACCCTGTCTCGAAAAGACCAAAAAAAAAAAAAAAAAAAAAGGAGGAGTCAAGCCAGGCGGGGCATGGTGGCACATGCCTTTAATCCCAGCACTCGGGAGTCAGAGGCAGGCAGATCTCTGTGAGTTCAAGGCCAGCCTGGTCTACGACTGAGCTCCAGCCATCTGGACTAAAGGGAGACCCTGTCTCAAAATCAAAATCCAAAAAAAAAAAAAAAAAAAAAAAGGAGAGGGACAGAGGACTAATATCTTCATGCTTTTCTAGATCTCGAGTATTTATTCATTTAACATGAATGTATTGATGGAACTCTCCAAAATTATAGAATTATAAAGATATATACAAACCTGTCATTCAAAATATTTATGCTCTCATAGATAAATGGAAGAGACTAAGAGCTCTCTTTATATCACCATTTCTTTATGAAACAGAAGTATAACCTATCTTTTTTTAAGCATGTAGATAGCTATGTGGAATAGAGTCTACATTTTTCAAGTGTCTTATGCTACATAGGAACATGTGTTTCAGTCTTGGATAATATAACACAAGTGGAAATCAGGTAGTTTTCAGAATGGGTATTTTGACTTTTACAATGAGAATGTATTGAGGACAAATTAACTCTTTACACAATATGAGAACACTTACACATATGAAGGCAAAACATTTGTGAACATAAAAATAAATAAATAGGGGCTGGAGAGACAGTTCAGTGGTTAAGAGCACTGACTGCTCTTGCAGAGGACCAGGGTTCTATTCCCAGCTCCCACATGTTGGCTAACAACCCTTTATAACTCCAGTTCCAGGGGAATGTGACACCTTCATCTGTCTGTGGGCATTGCATGACACAGGTGCAGTTACGCACATGCAGACAACACTTTCATACACTAAAATAAAAATAATAAATTTAAAAATAAATAAGTAAATAAATAAATAAACAACACTTAACAATAACTTTTGCCTAACCTTGCAATCAAAAGTTACTATTTGCAATGTAAATAAGCTCGCAGACCAGGTATTCCTCTTGCAACCTGGTCATATGACCTTATACCATCAGGACCCTTCCTTGTCCCTCACCCAGGATAGTGTATATGCATTTTTTACATATTGAAGCACTGAAAGCAGTGCACTGTTATCACTGCAAACAGTGAGAGAAATTGAGAAGAAGCTTTAGTTGTATAAGTGATAAAGGCAGAATGCTTCTCTGATGATAAAGATGGTTCTGACTTCGACCTCTTTGTTCCATAATAGATATATTGTTTCAATGAAAGAGCAAAGTCCTTGCTTGAGAGCTTTTGGTCTTAAAATGCATGTTATAAGACAGATGAACTTTTAACATGCACTTTAAGACCAAAAGCTGACTGAATTGCTGAGAACTGTTCTTTCAGATATCTCTTGGAACTGTGCTCTCAAGCAAGGACTTTGATCCTAGCACTCGGGAGGCAGAGGCAGGCGGATCTTTGTGAGTTCAAGGTCAGCCTGGTCGACAGAGTGAGTTCCAGGACAGCTGGAGCTACAGGGAGACCCTGTCTTGAAAAGACCAAAAAACAAAAAAAAAAGGTCATCTGTCTTTTTTAAGCAGCACTGTAATATGGCTTAGAAACCCCATGCAAGGTGCTATTCTTCATCCTCCCTCTTCCTTAGATTGTAAATACAATAGTTCCACTGTTAGCCACCATTTTGGACCATGGGGTCAGAGCCATGTGCCCAAGAAGGCAGATGAATAGATGCAAGAACGAGTTGGCTCCACCATGGAGCACAGGAAGTTTAATGGTGAGATAGACATGAAGCTAGGTGTACAGAGAAACCAGGCTACTGTTGTTACTCGCAAGTCTAGAAAAGAGATAAATTAATTCTGTTTGGAAAATAAAAAAGGAGCTGCATGGAGACAGTTACATTTGAATTAGGACGGATTTAGGAACATAGAAATGACTGAAATAAATGCATTTTTTATTTTATTTTATTTATTTTTGGATGTGTATGAATGTACTGTCTGCATGTAGGTTTGTGCACCCATGTCATGCAATGCCGCGGAGGTCAGAAGAGGGTCTCAGATTCCCCTGGAACTGGAGTTCTCCTGGAATTGGAGTTACAGACCATTCTTAGCCACCATGTGGGTACTGGGGATTGAATCTGGGTCCTCTGCAAGAGCAGTCGGTGCTATTAACCGCTATTAACCGCTAGGCTATCTCTCCAGCCCCAATAAATGCATTCTTAAGTGGAATATGAATAGACCTGGAAGGGGGGCCTGTTAGTCAACTTTCTATCATTTTAATGAAAACACCTGAGACCATTAACTTTGAAAGACTTAGCCCTGAGTTTTGGAGGCTCCAGTTAAGGTAGGCAACTTAACAGCTTTCAGCCTCTAATGGACATCCCAGGTGGCAAAGGCAGAGAGCACCTAGCAGAGCAATTCACTCACATCATGGCCAGAAGGCAAAAGAGCCAGAGGCCAGGACCTCACAGCCCCCTCCAAGAGCATATCCCTAGCATCTAAGGTCCTCCCACTGAGCTAACCTCCCAGTGGCTTCACTATTTTCTTAATTGTTTTGTTTATTTGTTATTTGTATTGTCTCCATGTAGATTGGTGCACCCATGATGTGCAATGCCATGGAGGCCAGAAGAGGATGTAGGATTCCCCCAGAACTGGAGTTAAAGACGGTTCTTAGCCTCCATGTGGGTGCTGGGAATCGAACCCGGGTCCTCTGCAAGAGCAGTTGGAGCTCCCAACTACTGAGCCATCCCTCCCAATAATGCCATTCCAAGATTCAGTCTTAAGGGAAACTTACCCAAACAATAGCAAGCCACCTATGCAAACGAGAATGGACTGGAACAACACCCAAGAAGCTTGGGCTTTTATCAATAGACAGTCGAGTCATGACAAACTTTTATATACATCAAATGGGAAGATTATTGAGATGCCTATAATTATCAAACATATTCTATCCTCTGTAAGGAAAATTCCTAGTAATTTCAGTTCTTCCAACCTTATTCATATTGGAGTACATGCAGAAGTAATATTTGCATTGCATCCTGAGTTAAATGGTTGATAGACTGCAACTGGTCCCCTAGACCTTTGAGGACTAATATGTCAGTGTACCTATTCCCTATTCCATATTAGGCATGCAGATAGAAAGCTCTGCCATAGTGACCCATTTCATTATGATACAGGATGTTTTTATTTAGACATATGTTATATGAATAATGTAGAAATGAAACTTCAACAAAATAAGAGATTCAAGTCATTATTAGGATCATTATTTTTGATTTCTAGATAAATTCTGAAGAACATTGTAAAATGTATACCTTTATCCACCTACACATTCTATAATCATATCTCTCTGTATGTTATATATGCACATCTATCGGATACACATGAACACATCAGAAAGAAATGTAGAAAATCTCTCCAAGTTTTGGTCAAGTAGTTGTGAATTCGCTTTTATAAACAACTAAATACAGTTTGGAAATAATTTTCACACTCTGGTGACTAATAGTTTTACCCCACATACAGGTACCACATGGCTTTTTCCCATGTGCCTTTTCCATATAAGAGGGTAGAGATAGGATAAGCCCAGGCATGCAACTTCATAACAAAAGCTTTTTATGAGTTTGACACATTGACCAGGCTCTTTGAGATAGAAATTGAACCATTTATTTGTGAAAGTTAGAACAGTAAGAGCAAGGAAAAATTAATATGCTAGATGCCATGTGTCGGGCACTGTGCATAAACATCTTATTTCTCTTCATTTGAAAGAAATCCTAACTTTAGGATAAAGTTTAAATCCTTCATAGTTTTTCTTTTCCTCCTGCTGACACTAAAAATGAAAGAACTGTGAAATGTAGAAAATTGCTGTGTTAGGTATGAAGGTGTTGTGCTGCATATCCCACTATCGAATCTGTTAGGATAATAAACTCATTCCCCTCAGACAGATGTGTTTAGATGTAAGTGGTGGGAAGAAACATCATTTGGAATCCTGCAGTTCAACTCTTTTGGACCTTCAGCATCTAAACTCAACCTTAAGCTTATTTATATCAAAGAGATGCAAAGAAACACAGGTATAAGCAATTTTCTCTTTTCTGTAGAACAGTTTTCCTTCAATTAAATCTGTATCTTTAAACAATCTTAGAAAATCCAGTCCTGCACAGCCTTGATAGTTTGGAACGTTAGTATGTTCAAGGAAAAAAAAATCATTCTTACTCCATTCTTTTCTGCATGGTAGGAATGCAGCTTTGACAGAACTTGTGCTATAATTTAAGAGGATTATATTCTTCAAAAAAATTAGTTAAAACATTCATCTTTATCCGTTCTCTTTTGCTCTATCCTATCAAATTAGTGAAACCAAGAATGACAAGATACATCGAAAACCTGCACCTCGAGCCATGAT
The DNA here is from genome assembly GCA_009823505.1 of Rhizomys pruinosus. Classification (NCBI taxonomy): domain Eukaryota; kingdom Metazoa; phylum Chordata; class Mammalia; order Rodentia; family Spalacidae; genus Rhizomys; species Rhizomys pruinosus. Next base: position 2,176,843 of record VZQC01014894.1, on the reverse strand, counting down.
TTTATTCCGAAAATTGAATCTATCTTTAACAGATGCCTAGGGCCAGGAACTAATTTTTACACAAAATTATGCATTCATGAAAAAAAACTGTGAATGAATCTACTGCTTGTTTAAAGAGCAGAGAAGTGATGGAGTAAGCTGCCACCTAGAGTTGAGATTGGAATTCAGCTCAGTGCGTAATATGAAGGCAAGCCTCTCAGCCTGAGATTTTCACATGCCTCATATTTAACAGATGTACACATATCTTTTTACTATAGAGTCCTTTATAGATTCCATGTCTCCATAGATTTGAAGTCCTACCAGAAGGTGGGAGGAGTATGAGACTACTAGAATTAAAATCCGGTTATTTATTGGCTATATTAAAAAATTCTCTTAGAGAATGTATAGTGTATTAATAAATATAAATACTGCAAACACCAATGGTTAGGTTACTCAGAATGCTTTGTTTTATAAATCCCTGGAACAAAAATATTTTCAGCCTATTCTTCCAATCATAGCCCATTGGTTTTGCTGTTCCTTAAAGCACTAGGACCAGAGGCTTCTAGTGCTTGTCAGGATCACTGTCAAAGTCTAGGTGAACTAGTCAGATTTAACTAAGTATTAAGGTCTGGAAAGCTGACTTTTTACTCCCTTAGTTTGATCTCTTTTACTTCCTTAGGTCTCTTTAATACCATTCTCCTGTCTGGACCCCTGAACTTAATGGAGTAGCCAGAACAAAACCCAGGTGGCTTAATAAACTGTGAACAGCTCATTCCCACCCCACCCCCAGCATGGAAATATTCTGTCTAACTCCCACATTCAACATGGCTCAAGTCGTAACTCTCTCTCTGGGGATATGGCAGAGTTTGGCTTGGTGGTAGAGGGGGAAGTAGTGTCAAGTCCAGAGCTGACAATTTAAGTTTCCTTACAAAATCTTATGTTTGTCACTCGAGTAACCTTTTCCCACTCTGACCATGTACCTGGCTTATCTGTAAGACTGGAAAATAGATTGTTGACTAGTTTCTGCCTCATGTAATGACGTCCTTCTTTCTGGGGCTCAGGAACTTCCTCATTCTTATGGTCTCTACCTACTTTCCCAGAACAAACTTATGATCCTCATCCTCTCCCATAAAATTCTCTTCTCTTCCAACATTCCCTTCCTTTCATCTCCTTTATTGTCTTCATAACTCAGTGGCCAATGGCCTGAGGGAAAACATGCTTAAGCTTTTTTTTTCTTTATTTTATTTAGTATACAGAACAGTGAATTTTATTATGGCATTTTGATATATTTAAATCATTGTACTTGGTTCTTACTCAAGCTCCCATAACCCTTTCTTGTCTCCCACACCTCTGGTCCCCCTCTTTACTCCAAATAGTCCCCTCCAGTTTCATGACATATATTTAAACCTGTATTCTGCATATGAGAAAGTATGTGATATTTCTTCTAAGCCTGTTTCTACAGTTTGCTTCCATTTCTCCTGAGGTCTGCTTATGAGTCCTTCCATCTCTTCTATCTTCTGTAAAGCTCCTATGTTCCAACTGCCTCTAAAATCAATGAGAAAGAAGCAACTCTGTACAAGTTTCTACAGGGTTAGACTGCATCTCTCACTTCTGCTTTCACCTGGGCCTTATTCACTCAGTCAGCTTGCTGACAAATACCTCCTCATCTCACTAAGCTGTTTGTCTGTTTTACAGGATCTCATCCTTCTTTACCCTGCTAATTTGTACCCCCATATCTAATCTGAACAGATTCCTGCCATTTATGTTGAAATATCTTCATGGATATTCCCTATGTGAGATGTCTTATCCCACACACTTAGTGTTCCCAGTCACTTCATCCTTGAACTAGATATCATTATTGTTTCCATTCTACAGATTAAGAAATCAGCCACAAAGTTTGAGTAATTTCCCCAAAGCAGCACAGTCAAAGAGTGATAAGGATGGAATTTGGACCAGTAAACCCTTCAGGGTCCACAGATGAGTCACAAGGCAGTGCTGCTTCAAGGACTCAGCAGTTGTCTAAACTTTTCTTTTCAGTCATGACTATTGAAAGAAGAAAGCAAGCCTAGATTGAACGAAATCTGAGGAGGGTTTGGGTAAATCAGCTCCCTTGAGCCCAAGGCAATAACAAAGCACCATGGATATAGGGAGTGTTATTCTAAAGCCCGGAAGGATTTGTATTAGAAAATCTGGGATTTCAAGCTGGTGAGATAGCTCATACTTTACTTTTAAAGTAAAGTACTTGCTTCCTGGCCTGTCAGGCTAGCCTAATGGGTGAGAACACGGAGAATGAGAAACGCTGTCTCAAAAACAAGGTGTGTAGGGGCTGGAGAGATGGTCTAGCGGTTAAGAGTGCCGACTGCTCTTGCAAAAGACCTGGGTTCGATCCCCAGCACCCACATGGTGGCTGAGAACCATCTTTAACTCCAGTTCCAGAGGAATCCGACACCCTCTTCTGACCTCCGTGGCATTGCACGACAGGGGTGCACAAACCTACACAGGTACACAAACCTACATGCAGACAGTACACTCATACACATAAAAAATAAATAAAATTAGGGGCTGGAGAGATAGCCTAGCGGTTAAGAACACCGACTGCTCTTGCAGAGGACCTGGGTTCAATCCCCAGCAACCACATGGCGGCTGAGAACCGTCTGTAACTCCAATTCCAGGTGAATCCGAGACCCTCTTCTGACTTCCGCGGCATTGCACGACACAGGTGTACAAACCTACATGCAGACAGTACATTCATACACATAGAAAATAAATAAAATAAAAAATAAATAAAATTAAAAAAAACAAGGTGTGTGGCTCATGAGGAATGACGCCTGAGGTTGACATCTGTCCTCCACATAGGCATGTGTGTCCCAACACATACACACACACACACACACACACACACACACGAAAAGAAAATATGGAATTTCTACCACTTGCGCTGTTGTGTGCAATTACTGACCTCTGGAGTTCCTCTTTTAATAACCAGTGTTATGATTAAAATTCAAAATGGAATATTTTCCTTTTTAAAATTTACTTTTCTTTTTACTCCTAATTACTAGGTTTCTTCCAAACCAGTTCTGACTTTTGGCTGACTGCCACTTAACTGATAAAGATGATGAGCTCTGGGCCTCTGCTTTCTCCCCTTTCTAGTCGCCCCCAACTGCATTTTCTGGTAACTTCTGGCTCTTGATAAAGTCTGCTAAATGTTAGCCTAAGTTTTCATTACAACTCATGAGAAGGAGTAAGTTAATCCATAGAAGGGAAGAAAGCTATTTTCTCTAGGAAATAAGTGATAGACAAATAAATTATATGCCAAAACAGGGTAATTAGGTGAATCTTCAGTCTTCACAAAATAAGACAACTGTTCAGTCCATAGATAAGGGAAAGTAAGGAAAATATACATTTACATTCTGCCATCTTTCAATCAGAGAATCAATTAGCATAGATGGTGTGTGTGGATATATCTATATGTCATAAGCTTGAGGATTAGATGAGATCATGAAAATCAAATGTATGGCCCAGTGCTAAACACATGGCAAATGTTGAACAAATATCAACTGCTGTTCTCATTACTGGCCCATAGGCAAGTCTATGACTTGACTATTAAAAATGTGACTAGTGGGGCTGGAGAGATGGCTCAACAGTTAAGAGTGCTTACTGCTCTTGCAGTGTACCAAATTTAGTTCCCAGAACCTATGTCCCTTGGCTTACAGCTTCCTATAACTCAAGATAAGGAGACCCAGTGTCCTCTTCTGGACTCCACAGGCTACTATACTCATGTGCACAAAACCAAGCAAAGACGCATCATAGACACATAACTAAAAATATATTTTTTAAGTGACTAGATTGAGTGTAAATGAAACTAATAGGACATGCCCACTGAAGAAGTGGACACAGCTCCACTCTCTTAGCTGTACCTTTCCGGGTTAATCTAATAATTATATTGCTCTAACACTAACAATTGTAATTTACTTAAATTTTGATCCATCTTAGCTTTTTTTTAATTCTATGATCTAAATGAGGCTCACAAAATAAATCCTATAAGGAAATCATTAAGTAATGTCAATATTGTTTAATCAATATATATATATATATATATATATATATATATATATATATCAGGGCATTTCCATACATGAATACATTTGACAACATTGAAAATATGCTACACATTGGGCATGGTGGCACATACCTTTAAACCCAGCACTAAGGAGGCAGAACTCTGTAAGACTGACCCCAGCCTCATCTACATAATGATTCCAGGCCAGCTGGGGCTATAGGGATACCCTGTCCCAAAAAGACCAAAAAGAAAGAAAGAAAATGTACTACAAAATGTTCATGTCATGGGAATGTAGAAAATTGAAAATATAAGGCACTATTTTAATTTACATAATTGTTCAATATAATATTCCAGTATGAAAGAGCAGAAACATAAGGAATGGTCTGGTGAGTAAAATGGACCTATGGGGGTTCCATTACCATTTCCACCACCACCATCACAACCTTTACCACCTCCATTACCAGCATGTCCATTACCACCTCCACCATCATCACTACCAGCAGCACAACCTCTACCACCTTCACCACTACCACCAGCACCAGCACCAGCATTACCACCTCCACCACCATTACCATCACCATAACCACCAGCAGCAGCATTTAAACCTAAAAGAGTAAAATGAAATATCTTTGTCCTTGCTTCTTCTAATGCTGTTAACATTGAAAAATTTCCTATATTCTATGAAGTGTTTAACCTTGTCATTAAATGATCATATCTTGTCCATTCTCTTTATCCTAAAATCATTAAAGACACATCAATAGAAGTTTCTGTAATACAAGAAGAGAACAATAATTATGTCCTTCTTTACATTTATCCCAGTTTGAAGATTTAAAAACCATGTTGTCTTTCATCAGCATGACTCACAAAAAAGTTGTGCCCGTACTTTATGTTCAAAAAGGGCTTAAGATTTCAGAGCATATTTAAGCATTAATTAGATGACTACTCTGAGAATGTGGTCAATGCTTTCATCTTTAAGAGTAGGTAAACAGGACACAGAAAAGTAAAATTATAATTTGCTTTACGTCATGAGCTAGCTCATATTTGAACTGACTTCCTGTAGGACAGTCCAAGCTAAAACAAACAAAATCTCAAAATACTAATTTGTATATTGTTATGTATTCGTGAATCATCAGGGCATCCTGTACTTTATGAATCTGAGCTTTGAATTTTATGTCTGGCTGCCAGCGTAACCTTCCTTTCCCATCCCTTTATTTCTCTACTTAATTTATACTCATGCTTTACAATTTGACTCACAAACAGCCACCTGTAAGAAGCCTTGCTTAGCCCTGCTCTTTCATTTAGGTGCTCCTATTTATTCTTCACATTTGTCTTGTGGGTCCCACAGCATATTATAGTACCAAATAGAGATAATTTGGTAACATCAATATTATGTAATCAACGTAGATAATAATATGCCCCAAGGGAAAAACCATATTTGGTTTCTCCGTATTCTCTAACACAATGATATTTATTTTACAAATATTTTTCAACTAAGAATATAAAAATATATTAGTCAGGGTCAGAGAGAATATAGCATAATATTAAGCAGCCTAAATTTCTTTCTTAGTTTAATGTGTAGTCTTCATTGTTAACTTGACTGGATTTGGAATCACCTAGGAGACACTTCTGTGTCTTTGAAGATATTCCCGGAGAGGCTTAAATGATAGAGGAAGACCTGCCGCAAAGTGAAAGGAGCCATTGCACAGACTGAAGACCTAGACCAAACAAAAATGAGAAAGCAAGCAGAGCACCAATATTTGTCTCTCTGTCCTCCTTGACTGCTGAAGCAAAGTGACCAGCCATACATGCTCCTGTTGCCATGTTTTCACCCCCATGGTGGACTGTATCCCCTAAAACCATGAGCCAAAATAATCCATATGCTGTTTTTGTCAGGTGCTTTGTCACAATAACGAGAAATATAACAAAAACACTACTTAATATGAATGCATATCCCAGGTTAGAAAGGAACGACTCAGTTATGCAGATCTTGTAGTGCTGCATTTTCTGAAGCAGCCAACTTCTAGTTTGCCAAGGCAGGAGGGAAAATATGCAAGAGAAGTATGCCCTGGAAATACAACTTCCTACAATAGCCATTTTCATTCAAAGGTCATTTACTGGAACTCCTAATAATATCTGAAACAAACACTCTGTGCTTGGCTTAAGTCCCTAGTACACTCATTGAATACCAGCTTCTGTGACTCTTCACTAACTCACCTTTGGATTACATCATCCCCATTGCCCAGAGCCAATGACTGTATTTTGTCTCCATGCCCAGAATATTAGCTCTGAATAAGGGGCATCCTAAAAAGAAAAGAAATTTCACTTGGGCTCACTGGTTTGAAGGATTGACAGGTCGAAACAACTCTAATAAGTTGCTTACCTTCTACGATTTTTCTACGATTTTTCTTTTTTTTTTTTTTCCTTCTACGATTTTTCTATAGAATTATGTTTGCCTTCTGTTGTACCCTTGCCTGAAATCATACTTGTGTTTGCCTTTATTTCACTCTGTCTTGCTTCCAGGTCTTTCTCTTATATGTTTGCATCTAGAATGTCTCCCAAAGACCCACATGTTAAGATGTTAAAGATGTGGTCTACAGTTGAACAGTATTAGGAGCTAGAGGAACATTTAAAAGGTGGCTCCTAGTGGGAAGTTGTAGGTCATTGGAGATAGACACTTAAAAGAGATTATGGGACCCTACCCTTTTTATTTCTTTTCAACACCCAAACATGAGTTGAATAGGCTTATTCTTTCATACCTTGTTATAGCCCCAAAGCAATGAGGCTAACCTACAATCATGAACTGAAACTTGTAAACCTGTGAGTGAAACAAACTTTTCTTTTTGTAGGTTGATTATTAAAGTATTTGTTATAGTTATGGAAACTTGAATAGCATACTTCCCTATCATCTTCCTTGAGAATATTCTCAAGTGATCTGCCTGCCTCTGTCTTCCTAGTTCTGGGATTAAAGGCATGCACCACCACACCCACCATTTTTTGTTTAAAAAATTATTTATTTTAGCCAGGCATGGTGGCGCACGCCTTTAGTCCTAGCACTTGGGAGGCAGAGACAGGCGGATCTTTGTGAGTTCAAGGCCAGCCTGGTCTACAAAGGGAGTTCCAGGACAGCTGGGGCTACAGGGAGACCCTGTCTCAAAAAGACCAAAAAATAATTATTTATTTTAATTTTAGGTGTATGATGTATTGCCTGAATGTATGTAAAGGCATCCATGTCATGAAATGCCCACAGAGGTTAGAAGAGGGTACTGGAACTGGAGTTATGGATGGTTGACCACCATGTGGTCCTCTGGAAGAGCAGCTAGTGCTTATACTTATGTGTCTATGATGCGTTTTTACCTGGTTTTGTGCACATAAGTAGAGTTGCCTGTGGAATCCAGAAGAGAGCATTGGGTCTCCTTATCTTGAGTTACAGGAGGCTGTAAGCCAAGGGACATGGGTGCTCAGAATTAAACTTGGTACACTGCAAGAGCAGTAAATACTCTTATCTGTTGAGTCATCTCTCCAGCCCTGTATATCACATCTTAATACATCAGTTACATACATATTTTGTCTTAGAGACTACAGGTATGGACAATGTCACTTAACTCAAAGTTATGCAGATAAGTATAAACATCGTTTTTGGAAAAAAATTTATATTATACTATAATGTCTACCTAATGGAATCAAACGCAATTTGATAACTTAAACAAAGATTAGGTGAGATGGGTCCTGGTATCGACAAGGCCTGGACAAGGAAGAGAATAAAGATTTTGTTTCATAGGGAAAAGGTCACTGAGGGGAATGAGTTGCCTATAAGATACCAAGAAAGAAAGGCCAGTAGTCCGAAGTGCAAACTTGAAAGAAGCCTGGGCTTGGTTCTTACAGAAGTCATTTGAAGAGAGTCAATTATATAGTAACTATAGAGATGACAAACAAAATAATTGCATGTCATTCCAGGGTGCAAATAGTATGTACAAAGAAGTGCAAAAGCCTGAAGTTGTTTTGATAGCAGTCAAGTCCTAAGTTATTTCACAAGTCCTCTGTTAATAATTAATGGTATGGGAAATTAAAGGACAGGATATGCTATCATTGTAGGAAGATGGTAAATTCTATACAGGGTCTCTGGGTTGCTCAGCAGGGGTGCCAGAGGCTCCAGTTTTGGTGGCATATGGGGCGTGAAAGCAAGGGAATAGAATGAAAGGACACTTCGAGGGCAAGGCAGGCTGCACCCATGGAAACAGATTTGCCCAGTGCTTATGGACACTCTAACCGGTCCTGTACCCAGGTGATTCACCTCACCTTGTGCTTGCTTTTTCTGCTCTGGTGAGAACAGGCCCCACCTTCAGCAATGAGAATCATGAAGAAAACTGTTTTTTCTTAATGCTTAGAGATGTTAAGTCTCCTTAGAAAGCCTTAATCTGGGCTGGAGAGATGGCTCAATGGTTAAGAGCACTGTCTGCTTTTGCAGAGGACCTGATTCCCAGCACCCACATGGCAGCTAAGAATGGTCTTTAAGCTGGGCGTGGTGGCGCACGCCTTTAGTCCTAGCACTCTGGAGGGATCTTTGTGAGTTCAAGGCCAGCCTGGTCTACAGAGTGAGTTCCAGGACAGCTGGGGCTACAGGGAGACCCTGTCTCAAAAAAAAAAAAAAAAAAAAAAAAAAAAAAGACTTAATCTATACTCATGCTTTAAATGAATTTTACTCAGGTTTTCCTTGAGTTTTATACAATTTAATTTTTGACATTTACATATCAAATGTCTTCAGGGATTTCTCTTTTGTATGGATGAGGAATGAATCTAATTTTGTCTTTTTTCCTAAAATTCTAAGATTTAAATATATTTTGTTAGAAAGCCAACATACCATCCTTTTCATTTACTGAATTCTATACATGCTTGGCCCTATTTCTGGATTTGGCACTCTGTTCTACTGGTCTTTCTATCTATGCATCCACGCTGTACTCTTTTCATTATAGAAGTTTTACAGTATAATTTATATCATATATGGCTAGTCTAGCTCATTAGATTTTCTTTATTTAGAAAACTTGCATTTTTTACTTTTTCCATATGAACTTCAGAATTAACCTATCTTCAGACAATTATAACTAAATAATATTTATTGAAATCACATTAAATATATGTTAGCTTAGAAGGAATTTATGTTATTGAGTTTTCCTATCTAAAAACAACAAATGTCTTTCAATGTTTTCAAGTCATCTTCTGAATATAAAAAAATATATTAAATCTTTTCCTTATATAAGTTTAGCATATTTTCCTCAAGATTTATAAATAAATGGTTAGTAGCACCCAATCTTGGATGAGGAAATATTGGCAGCTGATTGCAGTTGGGTGAGGAAGAACTGGCCTTCTTTAGGAAAGGAACTCCAGTTAGGCTGACTAGAGCTCAGGGGATGAGCTGGCACTGAGGAGTGGGTGGCAGAGAAAATAGTTTGGTGCAGTGGACCCTAGCACAAATGACAGAAGGTATGAACTCTGGTGGGAGACAGAGGACTGCAGGAGGGCACCAATGAAGAATCAGGTATAAAGGCAATTAAGACTGATTGAAAAATTATGTACAAAATGCATGAAACTGCAATAAAAAATTATAATAAAAAAATCTCAGTTTAACAGAGGACTAAAAACATATGAAGCCATCATGCATTCAATGTAGTCACTGCCTTGTGGTCAGGATATCATCAGTAGCCTCTCTGCCTCAAGTTGAAGTCCTCTAGAGTTCTTTTAAAACTTGTTTGTTTGGGGGCTGTAAAGATGGCCTAGCGGTTAAGAGCACCGACTGCTCTTGCAGAGGACCCGGGTTTGATCCCCAGCACCCACATGGGGGCTGAGAACCATCTTTAACTCCAGTTCCAGGGGAATCCCACAACCTCTTCTGACCTCCACAGCATTGCACAACACGGGTGCACAAACCTGCATGCAGACAGTACATTCATACACATACAAAAATAGAATTAAAAAAACTTGCTTGTTTTATAAAATCACATTCTATAATCCTATCATCTTCCGTTTTTTAAAATAATTCAAAACTGGCATTCATCAACAGTCATTGGCTAAATTATTATGATATCCAATTGAAATTCTAAATTTCCTGGAATGGGGAGATAGCACATGAGAGATGGAAAAGTGCTTGCCAACCAAGCATGAAGACCTGAGTTCAGTTCCTGGCACTCTCGTAAATAATGACAGCCATGGTGGTATGTGTTTATAATATCCGTACAGGAAAGGAGGAGATAGGCAGATCTTTGGGACTCACTGGACAGCCAGTCTAGACTAATTAGTGAACCCAGGTCCCACTGAGAAACCTTGTTTCAATAAGCAAGGTGGACAGCTCCTGACAAATGATACCAAGGTTCATTGCCAGCTTCCCATGAATACGGTCATATGTGCATGTATACAGCCACACAGATATGTACTACAAGCACTCATGTACACAAATACACACATATGTGACAAGCACACATACACATCCACACAAAAAATAACCACCAAAATAAATTCTAATTCTGCTGCCTTGTCCCCCCTTTGCTTTATGGGATATGGTGAGCAATAGAATCCATTTGGTATTTTCATAATGATTTTATGACAAAAGATCAAACAACTGTCTATAAAACAAAGAAATTCAAATCAGATTTTTGAAAGCAAGGAGTTTCTCTTTCATTAAATTACATTAATTTTTTGGAATAAAATAATTTATTTGTAAATTTAGTCAACATATATTAATTGACCTAAAAACTTCAACAGGATAAATTTTAAAACTACTTGGAAGGGCATCTCTATAAAAGGAATTTTCCTAGGACAGTAACTAGATATAACCTAACCCGTCTTAATTGGCAGAGGTCCAATTAGCTGGAGCCAGGCTCCTCCTCCACACAAGTATGCATTAAATTCCGCAACAAATAAAAACAAACCTGTATTGTTTCCTCTTAAAGATTAAACACAGAACAGTAACTTAACCTAGTTAGATGACCAAACAACACAATGAAAAGCTGCACTAACCAGATTAGTAACAAAGGATGGTGTGCATACTTGATATTTTAACCCATAGCCCTTAGAAATAAAGTCCTCCTTTCTGTTTTCATTATCTCCCAGAGGTTTAGTTAACATGTGATAGAATGAGGACTTAGGACGAATTTGATATGCACAGCATTTGAAATTTTTATTTTTATTTATTTTTATTTTATGTGTATGGGTGCTATGCCTGCATGTGCACCTGTGTCACACAATGCCTGAAGAGGCCAGAACAGGGCATCAGATTCCCTGGACTGGAGTTAGAGTTGGTTGTTAGCCATCAAGCTCTTCTCCAAGAGCAGCTAATGCTGTTAATAGCTGAGCTATCTCTCAAGCCCCACATAGCATTTTTTCTGCTATGAAAACAAGTGCAGTCTGGTTAGGAAAAGAAAACAAACTGGACTATATTACACCTTAATGACAAGACTCTCTACCACTTGTGAATGTAGAACATTTAATTTAAAAATGTACAGTACAATAAATCAAATAACTATCATAAATGCACATAGAGTATTCTATAGTTGACAGCTTTTCTTTCTCCCTCCCTCCCTTCTTCCCTCCCCCCTTTCCTTCCTTCCTTTCTTCCTTTTTCCTGGAAAGGTTACACTGTGGTTTAAAATTTGTATCTTCACCTGTTGAAAAGCCACACAATCATGTACCGTCAGCCTTAACCCCAATTGTTAAACGTTTGCATCAAATCATAACCAGTTTTACTGCCAAAGGACCTGTAACCATTTATCAATCAGCGGTTAAGAGCACCGACTGCTCTTGCAGGGTACAAGGGTCAATTCCCAGTACCCACATGGCAGCTGTCTGTAACTCCAGTTCCAGGGGGATCTGATGCCTTGTGACCTCCTCGGACATTGCACGACAGGGGTGCACTTACACACATGCTAGCAATACACATAGCGGTTAAGAGCGCCGACCGCTCTTGCAGAGAACCGGGATTTGATCCCCAGCACCCACATGGCGGCCGAGAACCGTCTGAAACTCCAGTTCCAGGAGAACTCCAGTACCAGGGGAATCCAACACCCTCTTCTGACCTCCGCGGCATTGCACGACAGGGGTGCACGGACCTGCATGCAGACAGTACATTCATACACATACAGAAATAAATAAAATTAACAAAAAAAAATACTTAAAAAAAACCCTAAAACCCATAAATTATACGAAACTATTTTACAGAATTTACTGTACAACGGCATAAAAACTGCCTTCACTTATTAAGCTCTCTCTGTATCCCATGATGGTGACGCATTTGGCATGAATGGCGCGCAGATTGGTGTCTTCAGACAAACCCACCAGGACCGCTTCACTAGCCTCCTGAAGTGCTATGAGGGCTGCACTTTGAAACCTCAAGTTGGTTTTGAAATCCTGGGCAGCAATCTCTCTCGCCAATCTCAGGAAAGGCCTGGTCAGACCTCTAGCGGTGAAGTTTCTTCACACCACCAGTAGACCAGGCATTTTCTTGGCAGGGGTGTGTGGAGGGATTTCCCACCCCAGGAGTTGTGAGCCTCTTGGTTGGGGCATTTTCTTTCAGCCAAAGCCAAACTCTTAGGCCCTTCCTCTGATCTCAGGGCCCCTGTTGGTACCCAAAGAGCCGCAGTGGCTGGGCAGAAGACAATGCTCCTCTAAGGAGCCTCCAAACTGTTCTTCTCCGATTTACATCACTATTTTAAACGTTTTATACTTACCTCAATATAACCTGGAAGCTCATTTTTTTTTATTTCAGTAGCTATTGACTTTCATTCTTTTTTTTTTTTTTTATTTCTGTATGTGTATCAATGTACTGTCTGCATGCAGGTCTGTGCACCCGTGTCGTGCAATGCCGCGGATGTCAGAAGAAGGTCTCGGATTCCCCTGGAGCTGGAGTTCTCCTGGAACTGGAGTTTCAGACGGCTCTCGGCCGCCATGTGGGTGCTGGGGATCGAACCCGGGTCCTCTGTAAGAGCGGTAGGCACTCTTAACCGCTAGGCCATCTCTCCAGCCCGACTTTCATTCTTTTAAAGTTTTCATCTGCTTTCAATTTTTAAAGGGATTGAAAGAAATTCAAGTTTGGAGGTTAGTGAAAGGGATAGTCTTAATATTTGGAGTTTGGAGGTTTGAAAAGGAGAGGGGATTTTTTTTTTTATTGATGCTTTGTGTATTTCATACATCATTTTCCAATTCAGTTCAGGCATATTTCCCTTTCCCTTCCCCCCACCCCCCCACCCCATCCCAGATCATGCATTCTGCCATAACCGTCCTGCATCTTTCTCTCAGTTTTTTTTTTCATTTTTTTTAACAATAAGTGATAATTTATGAGTACAAGCATCCATGTAAAACCAATTTGCAAGCAGTTGTGCCCAAACCCACACAGCCCATGGGTCCCACCATCCAACAGGGGGGGCTTGTATGTTCAGTCAAGTTGATCAAATGAGTGTCCAGACTATAATGCTGTAGTTTCACCATTCACCCCAATTGCAGCCCTTACATTCTACAGCACCCCCTCTTCTGCAGATTGTTCCCTGGGCTTAGAAAAGGGGCACAGGTGGATGAGAAGCAAAACAGTCTATTTTCTCTGGAGCTGTTGTCTTGGACTCTGGTCAATTCTGGCTGTTTCCTTTCATGGGCTGACAGTTTGTCCAGGAATAACCTTTCGATCCTACTAATGAAGCACAAGCGATTAGATATATAGGTATTTAAACAGTACTAATTGTTATGGTAGGTTACTTTGGTATAGACACTGATGTTTGGATGGTATGTTAATCCATGAATTGACCACACCTGCAGTGTACAGATGGTCTCTGGAATACCAGAGAGTGTTACCAAAGGCCACTAAACCAATAAAGCAAATATAGGTCTCCTTGAGTCAAGCAAGACTCCTCCGTCAGCACCAGCTACACCTCACCTGCCTGGAAATACTGTGCAGCAGAGGCAGCCATATGCCTGTATATCCCAAATCTAATTGGCTATTAGCTCTCTCCTTGGAGGAATAACCCACGGCTGATGCCACAAGCTTACATCCTCTAATGGTTAGGAGATGTTATAAGCCACAGTAAGACCCTGTCATATTTAACAGAAAAAAAAATGTAATTCAAGGAGAGGGGATTTTTAACCTAAAATATAGAAGAATTTTTTTCTTTGGACACATTGAGATCAACACTTGGTCTCCTTTGTAATCAGCCGGAATTGGAATAGCCATGAAAGCTCTTTCTGTTTCCTGGGTGTAAAGACATAAACTTTTACACAGTGTAGGAGTTGCCTAAGAATGAAAAGGTAAAGGTCAAAATAAGAGATGAAAAGAGCAATAATTCCAGATGCTGGCTGCATTTCGGTAGACTAGTTAAGGGGATCCCAAGATTTTTTTGTCCTAGTTTTTGAGCTGTTTATTTAAAAATAAAAAGAAGATACCTAGAGCTGTTAACTTGGTTAGGCTGGTATTTTTCACAGAAGCTTAAGCTTGCAAATGAGAACTAGTCACCAGGCATAAGACAAATCAACAGTCCTTTACCAGAAATTCTGCCCACTGTGGAAACTTCTTTCCCCTTGTTGGAAAGGCAGCATCAGTGGAAGCCCTGTTTGGTTTTTAACATTTATCACCCACTTTTTATGTGTGGGAGGAAAGCATGTATGAAGCATGAGGTCTAATCATCATGAAACCAACTCCCCAATATTTGGAATGCGATTCATAATTTTTTGACATTTTTCTACATCCCATGGGGCAAGTGCACTAAGCCTGTCAATAAACTGTACACATCATCTGCTTGTAATTCCTCTCTGGCAGTTTAAGTGTGACAACATTATCTTTACTGGGTTATGTACAGTTACCAACATAGATCTGTGGAGTATTTTACCTTTTAAACTCCATCTGCATGTCTCATAAATGTTGCCAAGCTCAGTTTTGCATTATCCTTTTTGGTTTAAATAATACTTTGATGTCTGTAGTAAGGTATCTTTTGGGAAGAAATTAATAAGTTCAATAAGTAAGTAACAACAACCCAAGTCACATATTTCTTTGCCCAAGCCAGGTTCCTTTTGGGAGCTTAACTACTAAAGCCAATACTGTCTGCATGTTTATCATAATTAACCATCACGAAAACATCTGAGTCTTGTCAGGATCGTCCAAGGGGCCAATTCCTTTACCTTATTGTGCCTGAACCTTCTATCTCCGCCTCTCTCTGTCTTTCTGGTATCAATGTCATGCTTACTTATGAACCTAGCTATATACACATTCATTGATGTAGCTAACAGAACAAGAGAAATTTGTGGAGAAAAATATGGTCTAAGAACCTGAGCTAGCCTTAAAAGGGCTATCCCAACCACCCATTGCATTAGTATTATCTTCAATCTTAGACTTGAGGATAGAATTTCTTTCTTTGTGGTAATAAATGGTTATCTAGTGGCAGCTAAATGGTTTATATGATTTTGAGACATAATATTAAATTTTAATTAAAAATGCATATTTAAAAGTTGTCAATTTCTTCACAAAATGTCCCAGTTAATTTCCTAACATTAGCTCCTAAGTGCTTATCACTGACTTACTCATTAGTTTAGTGATTTCACCCAGATGTATTCCTATATAAGCTGTAAGCATTGCTGATTCACTTCAGCTTTGATACCTTGTTCATAATGGCTTTTGGGTCTGACGAGGTACTTATTGTGTTTCAAAAAAATTAAACAGACCACATTTTAATTTTCAAACCTAATTTATTTTCAAAGAAAGCACTATATTATGTTATTGTACACATTCTATTTTGATTGAGACTCAAATCATTTTTTGAGTGCAATAGGTACAATGAACTCAAACCACAAAGGCTGACATAATGTTGCTCCAGTCAGGTGAGCGGACTCACAAAACCCCATGTGTCATGCTTATCCAAGCAATAAATTACTTTTTTAGACAAAAATCACTCTCTGAAATTGCTTTAGCTTTTCCTGAAATAAAGGTATTGAATGAATAGTACTGGGAACACTTTATTTTGCTTTTCACCAAGTTCAATTATTTTTCTGCTTAATAACTAACATCGCAGGAGAACAAGATAGGTTTCTTACATTGTGCTGTTTTCTCCCTCACACTAAGTAAGTCCAGTTTTAATTTGTCCTCAATAATGATTCTTCTGACTTTATAACGTGGCTTCTAAACTAAAAGTCTGTTTGAAAGTAATTTTAAAATACCTGAAAAATGGAAAAAAAAAATATGGAGACATGTCTCACTATGTAGCAAAGGCTGCCTCAGATTCATCGTCCTCCAGCCTTCACGTCCACAGTACCAGGATTAGAGATGTGAGTCACTGTGCCTGGCTCCAAACTGGGTGTTAATCCTGATAGCATCTACTCCAAAGAGATTTTGAAAGATATATAAAAGTCATTTTTAAGTTTTGATCGAATATAAACACTGATTTCTTATTAGATGTTCATCTTTCCTTAAAATTTCATAAATCAAGTGAATAACAAGTACCTCCCATTTTAGACTCTCTTGAGACATATGCTAACAATATCGCACATATACAAATAGGCTAGTATGTGAAAAAAGCAGCGAGGAAGAAATTAAATGAAATCCCAAAGTGACTTTGGGATTTAAAACTCTTAGGAGGACTTGAAATCTAGGTTAAAAAATCAGGCAGAAACAGACTCATGAATGTAGTCACCACAAGGTAGAGCAGTAGATGCTGAGCGATTTCTGGATAACGGAGCTATTTATTTATCTTATTTTGATTCACATTAACTTTATCAGCTTTGTAGATTTACAGTTCTTTCATGAGTCTGATGATAGCCATAAATCCTAGTCCCTGAGCAAAATACAATCACACAATTGGGTGCCCAGTTTCAGGAAGTTGGGAGACTCGCTGAGGCCTGCCTGCTGACTGCACAGGATTTTATATTAGTCAGAGTTCTAATGCTGCAGGTAAGAAAAGGTCTATAGTACGCACACATCTACAGTCTGATATAACTCTCTTCTGATGGAAGGGGTGGGGGTGGGTGTTAGCTGCCCTCAGCTAACCTGTGGGAGCTGGCACCTCAGTGCATGTGCCAGATGGCTACTTTAGCAGCCTAGCCTGAATGGCTACTTCCTTTCTTAGGTCCTTAGCCTGGAATGTGGAAGGTCACCTTGTCTAGCCATGTCCATTCACCTACCCAGAGCCTGAAGAACCCTGGACAGGAATTTCAGCCTGGTGCCTGCTTGGCTATCCCCAGGCTACACCACCAGCAATCAATTCTCCACAGCTGGTGACCTGATTGGTCTCTGTCAAGCCCCCACACTAGCACACCAGGCTAGGGGTCTGATGGGCCCCCTTCTAGCCACTAGCAAAGGACACTCAAAACTCAGGCCTGCTCCAGCCTGTAAACATGCAAAATAATGGAACTGGGGAACCTGTCTGATGGTAATGAAGAATCCACTTTATTGTATGCTGCAGGTCACTTTTACAGACAGAATGACATCATCCCACAGGGCCAATCCCAGACCCCTGCATTATGCCCCCTTAGCTTAGTATATATCACCTGCTACCACTCCACCCAGCATCATGTGCCTGGTCATGAGCTGCTGTCTCATGGGGCAGGATCAGGGGAGTCACATGACTCCCACCTGTGCCCCTGGAAGATGCTGGCTGAAAAACTAGCCCATTCATACCTAACCCAAACTGGGTTTCCCTACAAAGGTCAAATCGTGTTATTTGGAAAAAAAAAAACAAAAAAACAATAGTGTGAATGATGGTTCTTCTGACTGGGAAGATCATGAACCAAGTGTGGTAGGAAGCAGTTGTTATGAGAGCCATACCATAAGGACTTGCTCTACTACAAATCTCATTTCTCCCTCATTGCTGCTTCTCTTAGCTGGGCAGAGTGACACCCGGAGCTATTCACCTTCATCTTGTAGAGATCTGCCAGCAGATGCAGCTTTGCCAACCCAGAGAGAACAGGTCTCCTGAGCACCTATGAATTCACTGCAGAGGACGAGTCCATCTCTGTGTATATCTGCCATCTACTAATTACCATTCCTCACACTGAACCAGTTTGAATATCATGAGCACTGTGGCAGGAAGTAAATGAGATAGAATTGGTAATGACAGGAAAGTGGGGGTGGAACACTTCAGACACTATAACCAGCATCTTACGTATTGACAAGTGATTACCTTTCTCAGCCTTCATGAGAACTATTTCAAGGCATAACAAGCCAAAAGTGACAGTAGAGAAGGGAACATATTGGCAAGCCATGGATAAACTGAGGCTGTGTAAAGGGGTCAGACTCTCAGTGCTATGCAGATAAATATCCTCCTGAAGGTGTTCAGGGAATATGCACAAAATGTATGAGTGCATATATGCGTGTCCATATAAATTAAAATATATTTATTATAAAAGAGGGGCACCCAAATAAATAATATAATATTCACTGTTTTATGAATTCTAATGCTTCTGCTGACCTTTGCTGAACTTCTGAATCAATCCTCCTTAATCTGTAGCTGCAACTAACAAGAGTGTTTGATAAAGATGAATGTTGCTTGGTATTTTCTGTTTTTCATTAGCAAGTAAGATGCCAAGACTTTACTCATTTGTCAAGAGTGTGAGCAATTTCTTTGATGAATTGGAGGGTAGTTGTTAGTACTTGGAGGATAATTTTTGATGGTTTTCATGATGTGAAAACTCATGACAACTTTGAAGTTGACTATGCATTTCCCAGTTACCTTAATGCAAGTAAATCAACAAAACACCACTGTAACCCTTGGGTGCAGTATTTGAGTGGTGTGAATACTCCTAGACACAGCTGCACTTCTGCTACCCACACATCACTAAACAGAGTAGGGGGAGGTATGCTGTAGCACACCCCTCTATAAGAGCTTCCCCATACAATAGCCAGCAATGACTTCAAAATTCAGAGTAGTAAAATCATTGAGAAGTGAAGACTTTTTGAGTATTTATTATAATTCTATGTAACTAATTATGTTTATATATTTTAATATTAGTTATTCTTTTTTGGCTTTGTTTCTTGTTTTTTTTTTAATCAAGGTCTCATGTGGCCCAGGTTGGTCTCAAACTTGCTAATGTAGCCAAGGCTACCTTTGAACATCTGATGTTCCTGCCTCTACTTCTGAACTCCCTGAATTATAGCCATATACTGCTACACCTGATTTATATATTTTATTTTTTAATATATTTCATTGAATTAAATTATACAACTCAAATATATCTAGATCCTTCCTCTGTCTGTACCCTCCCCCTAGCCCACCCACCATACTTCATGCATTCTGTCACATATGTTAAAGCCTATGTCCCTCAACGTAAGTTCATTCACAAGAACCTGTTCAGCCTATCTCATGTCACTCTCCCAAAGAAGACCAACTTTCCCTCACCCAGTTCCTTGGGCAAGGTTGGGGCCTCTTGCCCATTTCCCAGTTCTGTGCTGAGGTTTTGCCTGAGTCTGTATGGATCTTGTACATGCTGTCACTGTTGTAATTTTATATGCGCAAGTTCCCAGAACCCTGAAGGACTCTGTTTCCGTATGGTCATGTACCACCCTGTCTCTTACAATTTTCTGCTACCTCTTCTACAATGGTCCCTGAGCCCTGGGTGGATGAGGTTTAAAATAGAAGTTCTATTCAGGGACATGCACTCTGCAGTCTCTTATTCTCTACACTTTGGTTGACTGTGGCTTTCTCCATTAATTGCCCCTTTGTTGCATGAGAAAACTTCACTGTTGAGAATTAGAGATGCATTAAGTATTTTTTTTGGAGACAGGGTCTCCTTGTAGCCCCAGCTGTCCTGGAACTCACTCTGTAGACCAGGCTGACCTTGAACTCATAGAGATCCACCTGCCTCTGCCTTACAAGTGCTAGGATTAAAGGCATGTACGACGCCTGGCTTAAAGACGGATCTTAGCTGCCGTGTGGGTGCTGAGAATTGAACCTGGGTCCTCTGAAAGAGCAGTCAGTGCTCTTAATCGCTGATCCATCTCTCCAGCCCTGCATTAGTATTCTTTATTCAGTGAGCCTTGGGTACACAGGTCTCATTGTAGATGTGTCACTTAGGGCTGGACATCTCCAGACAGTTATTTTGTTTGACCAGTTGTAGAACTCTGTAATAGTCTGCATCTTGCAAAAAGAAACTTCACTGGTGACTGGTGACAGGTATACTTGTCTGTAAATATAAGGATACATATGGCACACAGTAAGAAATTATGTTTGCCTAGAGATGTGACAGATGTAGCATTTCCTCTAGGGTCTGTGACCTCTCCAGTCATGTTTATTTGGCTATGCTTACAGTACCACACATGAGTTTCTTCCCATTGAGTGGGTGTTAAGTCCGATTAGACAAGTGTTGGATTACCCCCAAGATAAATGTGCCACTATTGCACTGATGTAGGGTTGTTTATTTGTTTTGTTTTGTTTGTTTGTTTTTTGGTGGTCATTGTTGTGGTTGTTTGGCTTTAAAGCTAGGGTTGGACCATCAATTGTTCTCCCTTAGCAGCTTGCATGGTATTCTCTAAACTATGAATGCTTCATGGAAGTGGCTTCCAGGTCAGTTCCAGCTCCATTTCTTCAAGTCCTGTGTCTGATGTATGTCTTGTCTTCAGTAATAGAGCTTTGTTTTACTACTTGACAGGTTTTTGGAGGAAGTAAGGAGGGCTGTACCAGGAGAGTGAGAGATACATAATGCTTAATGGTAAGAAAAACCAGAGGGAAAAGTATTAGTTCAAAGTCCTACCAAAAATACACATATAATAAATACACAAATGCATGTATATAGCTGAAGGCTTATATAACAAAAAGCACAGTGCCTGGCATGAGAAACCTCTCTTCCAATTATTGTTCAGGGTAGTCCAAGAGACTACCATTTTGGAGTTTTTCAAATTCATTTCCTCCTTTATTAGTGCAAATGATAAAAAAGCTTATTGTATCACATTTACAAAATGTTATTTCTATACCTTTATAGTTTAACTGAACAAGGAAGCAAAGCAGAATCTTTGAAAGCCTTTTGCTTTATGCTTTATTGTTGGTGTGTATGATTAAAATCTGAGTTTCATTTCCTGATCTTGTGAATTCCATCAGTCTTTTTCATGCTCTCATAATCCTCTGAGAAACAGTTCAGATACACTACCATCTCTTTGCCAAATAATTTCTTTTGCTTAGAAAAAGGACTAACAAATAGTAGCAAGAAACATTTGATATTTATTTTATTTTTTATGTATTTGTCAATGAAAATAGAAGTATCGTCCTTAGTGGCTTTCTGGCTATTCAAACTCTTACATGCTTTAAGCAACAAAAGGAATGAATGGGAATAATTAGGCAATAAATTAACTTGGGAACTGATAGCAATTGTGTCAGTAATTATCTATGCTGAGTACAGACTTGTTGCTTTTAGATATTATAGGCATGCACCATTATGCTGTTTTTATTCTGTAAGAGAAAATAAAATGAAAGAAGACATAATTGTAGAATTATGAGAGATATGATGTATCAGAAGGTTTCTAACTGGTTAAAACTAAAACAGTCAAAGTTAATAAGAGAAAGATAATATGTAGTTTCATCAGACATGACTGATCTATGTTGTACTTTGTGATTTCTTCATCCTGATAGTGACAAATCACAGGCTCACATCTTTCTGTTCTAATGGGGCTGAGAGGCAGCTTGAATTCATGGTTGTAAAGGATGTTTTGGGAACTGGAGCCTAGCTTAAGGAGAAGGAGAATGGGCTGGCGAATTATAGACTTATCAATCTCATAACTGGATGAGGGGAGGGATATGCAGTTGGTCTGAGAAAAGAGAAAAGTCTTCATTCCTAAAGGGAGGAATGGGAAAGAACACAGAACTGACCAAGCTCAAGTTTGTTAGTTTGAAAAGAGAAGCAATTTAAGAACAAGACTCTGTAAACCTTAAGTTATGGTACAATCCTAGCATGCAGCCGTGGGCCAAGGACAGGAAGCAGAAATATACAAATTGTATTGATGTCCATTGATGTCCCCTGAGGGATTTAGCTAAATGAACAGGGTCCTGTTAATCAGAAAAATTCAACATTTACTTGTAACTAGCAGTTTACAATCAGAAGGATATTTGTTTACATTAAAGTAGAACTTTAGTAGATTTCTGTGAATGAGCAAAATAAATTAGATACAACTCTATTGGGCTTAAACTCTTGAGGAGAGAAAAGTGGATAAACTGGAGAAACAAGCCATCTCTGAGAGGGGGTCCAAAGCATAAAGTAGTTGGGAAAGGAAACCAATTTTTATTAAACATTTACTTGTATTAACTTGTAGAACTCAGACCAAGATTGTGGGTTGAAAAAGGAGAAAGTTTTGATGCAGAAGATTCTAGACTGAAATTGGCTTGCCATCTAACAGCAGAAGATTCATAGGCAAATGGACTTTTGGAGCCTTAATCCATTTGTTTTTAAAAATGAGACAGCAACCCTTATGCCACGAGATTTAAAGGAAAGATTCCTTGCACAGAATGGGACTTTAATGGATATTAGTTTCCTTGTTTTCTCAAGTGACTTGTTCAGTGTGGGAGACTTTACGAGGGGTAAGGACCACCAGTAGCAAAACTTCCCCAGGGGAAAACCTGGTGATTTCAAAGCTCCCTGATTCTGGTCCACACTTGTTTCTCACTGATACATACTCCTATCCATTCCATTGTTTCCTTGGTTTTCTTTTCCAGGTAATCTGCATGGACCTGGTCTTTAGGTCACCCTCTAAACCCTATATCTTAATTTTTGGTTGAGGTGAGGGATTAGGGTGTTTGTTTCTTCATTTTTGATACAGGGTCCCACGTAGCCCAGGCTGGCCTCAAACTTGCCATTGTAGCTAAGGGTAATCTTCAGCTTCTAATCCTATTTGCTTCCACATCAAAAAGTTCTAGGGGCTGGGCATGGTAGCACACACCTTTAATCCCAGCACTTGGGGAGGGGGATCAGAGGCAGGTGGATCTCTGTCAGTTCAGGGACAGCCTGGTCTACCTCGTGAGTTTCAGGCCAGGTGGGGCTACAGGGAGACCCTCTCAAAAAGACCAGAGAAAGTAAGTGCTAGAATTATAAACATAAGCCACCACCCGGGCTTACACATCTCAATCTTTGGAATGTGTGTTTAATCTGTAATACCAAGTTCATAATTTACACAAGCAGTCCTCACTGAACTCTGTATTTATTGGCAATGTCTTCAATAATATTAAATAGTCCCATCATTTTGAGGAAGCATTCCTCAGATTGGAGACTGTGTCCTCTCAGTAAGTTAGAGAATGATTTAATTTGGGGAATGTATTTGGTAGCAGCCACATCAACAATGTACAATAATAAGAATTTGTCATTTATGAAAAATTCTGTATATTTAAAAATTTGATCTCGTCAATAAGTTTTCCCATCTTGAGTATGTATTATTTTAGCCTGTGACATCCAGAGTTACTTAGGCTGGAAAGAGGAGGATTGTACATTTCGCCAAGCTGAGCTTGTCAGGCAACTCTACCTCCCTCCACAGGCAGGAGATGAGAGCTCATTCAGTGCTCAGGAGGAAAGTGAAGGAGGCGATGAGCATACCACATTGACATGACAGAAGGATTTGGGGAGATATTACAAACTGGTCCCTCTTTCTGTAAGCCAATGGCTGGTAGATTAACAACAACTTGCTTCTAAATTTTGCAGTTACAAACAAATGTATTTTCACAATGTATAATCTCAAACTAATCATAATTTATGGCATATGTAAAAATTTCAGCCAGACGTGGTGGTGCACACCTTTAATCCCTGCACTTGGGAGGCAGAGGCAGGTGGATCTCTGTGAGTTCAAGGCTAGCCTGGTCTACAGAGCGAGCTCTAGGCCAGCTGGGACTACAGGGAGACCCTGTCTCAAAAATACCAAAAAAATTTTCAATAAAGTACCCTCTTTGAAGCAAACCTCCTGTTTAAGAAGTAATAGCTGTTTAGAATACTGTTACATAATTAAGACCATAATAATACAGAATTTGGTTTCGAGGCAACAGATTTTTTATAGTTCTTATCATAAGCATAAGATAGTCAATCTTTTCTTCTTTTGTTCTCTTCTTTTTTGTTTTTTGAGACAGCATCTCACCATGTCACTCTGTAGCCCAGGTTGGCCTCTAAACCACACTTGTAGATCAAACCAATTTTAAACTCCAGTTATCTTCCTCTCAGCTTTTCTAGTGCTAGAAATACAGGTGTGTACCATTATACATTTACACATGGTTGTAAAAAAAAAAAAAAAAAAAAAAAAACAGGGTCCCCTATGTAGCTTAGGCTGGTCTCAAATTATGTAGCCCAAGCTGGCTTCTAAGTTGTGATCTTCCTGCCTAAGCTAGTCATAGAGACTACTGTTTTGCACCACCATGATCAATCAGATGGTCATTTTTTACACACAGACTTAAGCACTGTGTATACCAAAGTAATTTTCTGTAAGATGTTGTTGGTGATACTTCCCCTGCTCCAGTTTGTCTTCCATTGCTGTGACAAAACAGTCTGACCAACACCAACTTGGGGAGGAAAGGGTTTATTCAGCTTACATCTCCTGGGTCACAGTTCATCACTCAGGGAGCCCAAGGCAGGAACTCAGGGCAGGAACCTGGAGGCAGGAGCTGAAGCACAGGCCATGGAGGAATGCTGTTCACTGGCTTGCTTCTTTGGCTCATGCCCAGCCTGCCTTCTTATACAGTACACAACAACCTGCCCAGGGTGGCACTACTCATTGTGGGCTGGGCCCTCTCACACTGTTCAACAATCAGACAGTACTCCACAGACGTGGCCATAGGCCAATCCAATGGAGCCAATTCCCCAATTGAGGCTCCCTCAACCCAGGTGTGTCAAGTTGACACTAAAGCTATCCAGCACACCCCCATAAGCTTTCTTTCCCTAAATAGAGTATGATGGTTAGTTTGATTGCCATTGACAGACTCTAGAATTACACTTGTAATTATAGCACTAGAGACAGGAGGATAACTGAAGTTTGAAGCCAGACTGATCACTCACAGGTGTGAGTTAGAGGCCAACCTGGGCTACAGGGTGACATAGTGAGGTGAGTCTCTGGCATTGCCTATGGAGGAATATCTTGATTATATGATTAAGTGAGAAGACCTGCCCACTGCCGTTGCAATCCATAACTGTGAAGGGGAAGAAGAGAACTGACGGCAGCATGCATTTAGTCCTCTTTATTTCCTAATTGTGAATGGGACATGACCAGTGATTCAAGCTCCCGCTGCCTTGACTTCTCCATCATGAACTGTGGGATAAAATAAATCCTGTCTCCTTTCAGTTACTTTTGTCAGGATATTTAAATCACAGCAACAGGAAAAGAAACTAAGACAAAGAGAAAAGAATCACACTACAATTACAGAAAGATAAATAAGATGGCTTGTATTTTAATCCTATGGTCATAGGACCCCACGTATTTTTTTCCTTTGGTTGAGGCTAAATTACATCAGACAAAAATATGAAGAGCAGAAATATCTTCTTTGAACCTCTTATCCACCAGGCGGTGAATGATGATAAATATTCGCAATATGGATTCCATAACCATCTGTGAAGTTTACATTTGAATAGTCAGCCCATTTTAAGGGTAAGTGGGGGAAAATGTGTAAACAAATGAGCAAATTCCATGATTTGGTTAGAGAATTATGTGGTAACCAGCCAATCATGTATCTCTACCCAGACACAGGAGGATCCCTTATAGAATCAGAAAAAAAATGTATTCCTTCATTCATCCTTCTGCCAGTCCTACCCATGAAAACAGGTTCCATTCAAAGCAGAACATTTAGCTTTCGGTTAGCAACAGAAAGAACACTTCCCCAGCAACAGGAAAACCCGAAAGGGACATCTATTTTTAAAAACAAAATGTGAAACCCTCAGCATTTTGCTGATTTAGTGAACAAGACAGATTATAAATCTTATTCATCCAAACAAGAATGTCCTATAGATTTCTAGACAAATAGCCTGATTTTATGTGCCCTTTATTTGATTATTTGCTTTGCTCTTATATGCCAGAAGGTTCCCCCCAACCCCGACATTTCTTCTCTGTTCATGGATATTTGCACATATGGCCATTACAAAGCAGGAGGTGTCTCATCTTAAGTGGAAAGGTGGTAAAGCAAGTTCATTACCATACGCAAAACAGTTCACCCCAGCCTGTGCCAATGCTCAGCAAGTGAGGTTTTTAATCAAAGGTGATGACGAAGATGAATATGCTTATTGAAGAAAAGTGATAGGAACGGAAACTTACTCATTGTCATTAAGTATCACAGTTTAAAGCAGAAAGAAGCCTTAAAAAGCTTCTAATTTTGAGCCATAGTCATTGTCTAATGATTAAAATAACTGTATTTCAGACACTGTAAAGGGCTAATCTAACTTCATGGTTCAGTCTACCTTTTCAGTGAAACTGAAGATGAACAAATGGTGATTTTTCACCTCAAAGATTTAATTCTAGGAATATCAGAGGCAGGGCCACAATGCAAATATTCTCAGGCTTATTTTTATTCCTCTGCCAATATTATGGGGGCACATGCATGATTTGTCTTCCATTTAGCTATTTGTATATTTACTACAAGTAGTTTTCAGTTTAAAATTTTTATTGTAAACTGAAAGATCATTTATGAAAAGAAAGGATGAAGGCATGCCAAACTAACTTTGTGCCAACTAGCATAATGCTATTTAGGCATAATAGTAATTCTTAGAATCAACTTTCAAAAACCAAAAAAACCTTAGCTGTTAGGCTAGTAGCACAGGAAGCAATATACTAGTAGTCTTTGATTTCACACTTGTTCTGTAAAAATGGAACTAGCTGAGGTAGGTCTTCTATAAGGAGATAGGTTTGGTCTAGGAGGAACGATTCCTTTTCTCGTTTCCTCCTTTGAAGACAAAAACAGGACTTCAAAGGCCAATCAGACTTAGGATTCATGTAAAATTGAAGACAAAGGTAATTGACATTTTTAGTTTTAAAATTAATATATTTGAATGTAAATACAAAAATTATTAATCATATAATCCTACATGGTACATACATGTATCTCTATAAGATTATATTTGTATAGATGTATATATACAACCAGATTTGAAAGGTATATGAACATGTTTATATACATGTCTTTAAATATTGACTATATTATTGGCTGTGCAAAATTGAGAAATGAAATTAACTCTCTGGCTTTAGTTTCTTTATTTGTAAAATGGAAATAATAGTTCTTAAAGAATTATTGTGAGACACTTTGAATCTGGCACATAGTAAAAAACAAGCATTAGGAAATTGGTATTTTAGGGAGCATGTGTCTATTCAATAAAATCAGTGATTAAATAAATGCTTAGAAATGGGAGAAGGTACGGTTGTCACTGTTGAACTGGGAATTACAGATAATAAGAGGAGGTCACTGTTTCTAGGTCTGGCCAAGGGAAAGTCTGTTATATTTTATATTACCAGAAATCAAGGAAGTAGGCAGAAAACCAAACCAAATCATCCAACATTGATCGAAGGTCATTAAATGACATAGAGCCAAAGGAAATCCATTGGCTAAAGATGGGGCAATCGATGGAACAAGAAGCCAATATTTGATTGTAACAGTATAAAAATATGTGCCCATATTCATATAAGTTGTCTGATAAATTGCCCTTGCTCTACCTCCATAAATAATGCCTCACTGACACAAGAAATTGCCTTTAAATCCACCACACAAAAAGAGACAGGCAACTAGGAGGGGAGACTTGGTGGGAGGAAAGGTATCAGCTGGAGAGAGGGATGAGAGGGGGACGAGAGAGGGGACGAGGGTTGGAAATGACTAATATTCATTATATAAAAGGATGAACCTGTCAAGTTAGAAAAATGGAGAAGTGTCAAATCTCCAGTGAGGGGGAATGCCAAGTAATTTGTTTACATGTTGGCCCTGGAAGGAGAAGCATTCATTTCCATTTTCTAGGTATGGACTGCATCCTATGCTTCTTCCTAGAAGCAGAGCATGACGGAGGGTGGAGCATTTCCAACGGAGAAACTGACAAACAGCAGTATCGGTGAGGTGATAAAAGGTCCATCAGCGGTGACAGGTAGTTATATGCTGCTGACAGGTGACCTATGAAGCTTCTTGTGAATTCTATAAGACTTTTTTTAACATGCTAAAGGCCTATTTCAATGCCTGGACTATAATAGGAACTGAAAACGGTATCCATAATTAAGAATGAAATGTTGAACTGGGCATGGTAGCACATGCCTTTAATCCCACTGGTCTACACAGGGAGTTCCCAGCCAGCTGGGGCTACATGGAGATCTTGTCTCAAAAAGACCAAAAGAATGAAATGTTTTAAAAGTTGCGTAGATTTAATTTTTTTTGTGATTTAAAACCACTTAATAAATTTTTGGGGGGTGGGACTGGAGAGAGATGGCTCAGCAGTTAAGAGCACTGAGTGCCCTTACAGAGGACTCAGTTTAATTCCTAGCACCCACATGACCCCTCTTTGGCTGCTGCATATAGTAGGCAAGCTGGCCCACAATCATCTCACCATGACTAATGAGACTGCAGATGCCCATGACCTCACCTAGCTTCTCATGCATTCTGGAGATTAGAACTCAGGTCCTCCTGCTTTCACAGCAAGTGTTTTATCCGCAGACCCATCTTTCCAGCCCAAAGTATTCATTTTTAAAACTATCTATTGGGGCCCCATTAACTTATGCTTCTAAAATACATGCTAGACTTACCTTTTTTTTTTTTTAAATATGGTCTTTCTATTTACAGCTTTTTGTTATTCAGATCTATTATTGAGGAGATATGTGAACATTTTTATTGTATATTGCATATTCGGTTAGCAGAAACCTAATATTATTTTAACCTCTGTTCTAGTATTGAGTTGCCTCAGTGTTTCCTCATTAAGTATCATGCAAGAAAAAAAAGGAAATGCTGGGCTCTTCAAAGCTATGTCTCAGAGCAGTCTAAGTCCTCTGACACTTTTGGTATTACCCTACTAAATCTCTAAGAGAATTGTGATACCTACTGTCTGTTATTAATGTAAATGTATGTGTTATTAATGCATCATTTCAATACTGCTTTACAGGCTTTGGTTCAGGGCCTTGTTACTGAAAGTAAAGTATTTATTGTTCAGTGGAGGTGGTTAATGGCACTAATAAGATTACATTTTGAAGGAATTGGAATTCAGTGGTTTAAGTTATTAATTTGTTAGAAGTGAGGATTTTGAAGTTTTCACTAAAAATCAAAGTTAAATGATTGAGTGATATGTTAATTATCTTAATTTGATAATTTACTATGTGTAAATATACTGAAACATTCCATTGTACCCTGAATTTGTATAATTACATCAATTACAAATAAAACTAAAAATGGACTTATGACATTAAGAAATTTAAACATAATTGCTTGATAGATACAATTTGTTTAGGAAGTTAGTGTTGTATTTTTTGTTACTCAAAATGGAATTAGAAACAGTTTGTTGAAAGGTGAATATGCAGGAATTATTTTTGTTTCAAAACCAAAGAAACAGGCAAACTTGACATTCTGTGCTTGGAGGTTTAGAAATCACTGGCAGAGGCTAGAGAGAAGGCTCAGCAGAGAAGAGCACTGGGCTGCTCTCACAGTGCATCTGGATCTGTTTCTAAGCGCTCGAATGGTGGTTAACAACCATCCATAACTCCAGTTCTATGGCATGTGACACCTTCTTCTGACCTCCATGGGCACTGGATGACATGGGTACATTTACAACATGCAGGGAATACACACACACACAATTACTGGCAGCGGTCAGTTTGAGACCATTCACTGTTCAACTTTTGTCTCTTACCTCTGTTTGTCATCCTCTCCTGTTAATCAGGCTGATTATGCTGCTGTTCGCAGGAAACCTTTTCCAGTTGCCACATCCTTATCATGTTCTTCTTAAGATAATTTATTTTGTTTGAAATGACTTGATAGTCAAAGAAACCATCATCCTGTCTCAGGTTTCCTCTAAAACAACTGATAAGAATAGGATGTTTTCAAGATAGAAAGGAATGAAATTGCAACCCATTCTAAATTGGGTGGTTACTTTGTTTTGGTTTTTATAGTTGCTTCAGTAAGCATTTTTGTTTCCAACTACTTACACAATTTCCATAATGTTCTGAAACTGCCTACTTCACTTTATCACTTTCTTGATAGTAAAGTGGCACACATCCAACATACATGTAGAAGGTAAAGAGAAACTAGGCCTGGTAGTATAGACCAGTAACCCCAGACACTCAGGAATGTGAGCCAGGACTGCCACAACTTTTCTAGCTTTCCAATAGCAGTAGAAATGACACCCTCATAATTACAAAATAAGGACACACATTATTTTTTAAATAATATTTAACACAAAATATGTAGCTTTTATTTATGCTCGTTTCATGGGATCTCTTGGAAAGAGTTCACTTACTCATTTAAGAAAAATTTGTTGAGCATGCATTGTGTTCCTTGTATGATTTCAGTATGTTGGGCACAAAGGAAATATCACTAAACAAATGAGAAAAATTCCTGATTTTGTGAAGCTTACATTCAGTTGAGACAAAAATAGAAAAGAAAAATAGTGATTCTAACTACTATGAAAAAAATGAAGCAAAAATGAAAGGATGCTAGGGAAGGGGCAACAGTTGAATGGGCTAGCTAGAGCAGCTTCTGTGTGGTCCTAGGGCAGAGGTTCTCCTGGGTACAGCTAAGGCCTGTATAGCTGCATCAAACCTCTGAGTAGAAGTGTGTGTGGGGGAGCACTTTGGAGTCCAGTTAGCACAGAATTTTTGTTAAGGTCAGACAAAAGGGCTCTACTGGGAAAATTAAAAAGCAGACCAGGAATCATGATGTGCTGCTCCTAGGCTTAAAAATTTATGAAGGTTAAAAGCCCAGCATGGTGGTAGATGCCTTTAAGAGGCAGAGGCCGAGGCAGGTGGATTTCTGCAAGTTCATGGCCAGCCTGGTCTACAGAGTGAGTTCCAGGCCATCTGGGGCTACAGGAAGACCCTGTTTCAAAAAGATCAAGAAAAAAAATATGCATGTGAATTACAGGTTCAAATCTTACTATGTCTACATCTAATTTAGCCCTATCCTTACAGGGTCTTGTGTAGCCCAGGATGGTCTTGAACTTTTTTTTTTCTTTTTTCTGTAGCTGAGGATGACCTTGAGTTTCTGATCTTCATGCTTCTATAGTTCAAGTGCTGGGGTTACAGGCATGGGCCACACCTGCTTTATGCTATGATGGGGACCCAGGGCTTGGTGCAGCTAGGCAAGCACCCCAATTTACCACCTTTAAAATAAGTTACGTTGGGGCTGGAGAGATGGCTCAGTGATTAAGAGCACCAACTGCTCTAACAGAGGACCTGGGTTTGATTCCCAGCACCCTCATGGTGGCTAAGAACCATCTTTAAGCTGGATGTGGTGGCACATGCCTTTAATCCCAGGTAGATCTCTGTGAGTACAAGCCCAACCTGGTCTACAGAGTGAGTTCCAGGCCAGCTGGGAATACAGGGATACCTTGTCTCAAAAAAAAAAAAAAAATTAACTTGCTTCTACAAAGATAAAAAAAGATGCAGGGAATAAAGGAAACTACTCAGACCAGACACTAGAGTTTTAATTCACTACTTAGTCTCTTAAACATTAATGAGCCTCCTGGGCATTCTTATTTACAAGTTGGAACAGTATCTTCTTCCAGGTGCCTTGTTGTCTACAGTATCTCTTTGCTTTCTCTTAGTCCAGGTTGTATTTTCCAATTGTATTTCCTATTTATAGACTGATCTGGCAAAGCTGGAAACATATTTTACTGTATTACAATGGAGAAATTAGGTCTAAGATGCAATTAAAAAAAAGCCTATTCTAAAAAAAACCTATTCTGGTACAATTCACTGGGGCAATCAAGAGTTTTTCTTGAATATCTGTGTGACAATTTAAATCAACTTTTTCTTGGTCTTGACACAGCAGAATAACGTTTGTAATATATTTAACTTTGGTCACTCTTTTGCGGATTTAGGAGTACATTCTTAGATTTAGCACTATGGTGCTATTAAGGAAAAGGATTCCAATACAAAGGGAAGAGATGCTTGCTGGCTTGAGTTTTCTGCAATATTTTTTTTATACCTTTTGTAGGGATAGATGAAAGCTTGAGTTTTCCACAATCTTCTTTTAAACCTTTTGTAGGAATGAGATGAAAAAGTGTTTTATTTCTCCAGTCCAAACACTTTTCACTTTCCTTGGCAAGTGGCTTGTAGCAGCATACATTTCCACATTTTCAGTATGTCCAGGTAAACTTCTTCACGACAGTCCAGAAATGAGCCTTCTGCTTTTGCTCACTGACCTATGAGCGGCGGACTAATACCAGAGTCCGTCAGTCTCTGGAATCTATGGACAGAATTTCAGACTTCAGACCTGTTTAATTCGGGACTACTTACGAAGACATCTGCTGACATTTGCTCAGTACCACACAAGCACGTTGTAGAAATCACACACACACAAACGCGCGCGCACGAGATAAAGCTTTGAAGACTGCAGCTCCACGGCGAAACCTGCTTTAGGGGTCCCTAGAGAAGAAAAACTAAGCCCTCCTTGTTCATCAGGTTCTGGGCCAATCATCAAGTAGCAGCCTGCCTCGGCCAGGATCAGGTGAAGGCGATAAGCCCGGATCACTTCTGAAACCTGTCGCGAACCAGCACACAAGTCATTGGGGAGCGACAGAGGAAAGTTTCCGTCAAAGTTTCGGACAGAGGCAGTTGAGGTCCCTCGGCGCGGACCGCAACCTCCGGACCACTGCGCGGTGGCAGGGACTGCAGCCGAGTCTCTTAGAGCCCGGGGACTCCGCGCCACCGGAGATGCGGGACGGAAGTTTCTCCGCAGACAAGCAACCTCCGTGGCCCGCAGCCGCGCGAGACCCACAGCGCCACCAGCCTGCGTCTCGGTCTCTGCCTCGGTCACCTGTCCCCAGGGCTTCGAGACCCAGGCGGGCAGCGGAGGACCCTGAGCGCCCGGGATTCCGCAACCTCGGGACTCTGTGGCCTCCAAACGCACAGCACTGCGCCCGCCTCCGCCTCTCCGCGCGCCGGCGCCATGGAGACAGTCACAAGACGCCCGCGGCTGGTGCGCCGGCCAATGGGAGCGCACGTCGCGCGGAGACGCGGACGTCGCTCTTCCAAGATGGCGGCGCGTCCGTCGCGAGCAGCCGGGCCGGGGGGAAGCCAGCGAAGCCGAGTAAAGCCACCGCCCGGGACAGGACTGAAGGAGCAGTTGCCGCCGTTGGCGGTGGCCCGGGCAGTTTCCGCTGCTGCTACGGCTGTTGCCATGCGGCGAGGCTAGGGAGGACCTCACGTCCCCGGGGTGTAATGATGTTAACAGAGGTAAGCGGCGCCCGGACCTGACCCGGGGCGGCCGGCGGGCCGGCGCCAGCCCGGCAGGGAGCGTCGCTCGCGGGGCTGGCCAGGCCCGACCCCCGCCGCGGCTCTGCCCTAGGAGCCGTGGGGATCTCACAAGTGCCCCGAGTGGGCGCGGCGCTGACTCGGCAGAGTTCCACCCCCCTCCCGCCGCCTCTGGCCATCGCCCCGGTGTCGCTTGCCACTCGTCGCCCCTCCGTGGTGTCCCCGACTCGCTGCTTGAGGCGCCACAGCTTTCCGCGCCCGGTGCTGGCCCCTGTCAGCGTCCCTGGCCGCGGGCCCGTCCCCTCCCAGCTGGGTCCGCATCCTGCCCCTGCCGCGCTCCTGCTTCCCAGCCCTGTAGGACTGCTCTGCGAAGTGAGCCTCCCTTCAGCAGACACCCTTGCTGGCTCTGTTCCTCGCCCCTGCCCCCACATCCCGTCACCTTCTGCCGCTGGCCTGGAGTCCCAAAGTTGAGAGTGGCATCCACCTTCTGGTTCTGCCCAGGGCCCCTTTGCTGTTTCTGTGGAACAGTTTTTCTCCTTGGACCTGAAATGGAAGTAGGGCGACAACGACGGGCCAGTTTTCCTTTTCAAGTGTCCACTGTCCACTGCAGAAAGCAGACTTTTTGAAGAAGTAGTTTGCCTGCACTAGCAATACTTTAGAGGAAGAACTAAATTGGTGCAACTAAAATGACCACAGTTGACATATAGCTTGTGTGGAATGGACTGTGCAGGAGTGGACTGCATGGGTTGTAAAATAAGCTTGTGGATTTGATGGAGTCCTTTTCTTGAGTTCTGGGAGGATCTTGAGGTCAGGGGCTGGTTTGGACATCTTTGTGAGCTGATGTGAGGATAAGAAAGCAGTCCTCTGTGGGCCCAAAAGGAAATAAAGTATTTGTGGATGAGTGACGTTTACGGTATGAAAAGCGATGATACTTGACACACTTGGCTTTCCAAGACCTTGGAACTTGATTACCAGAGAAACTTAATGCTTCGCTTTTTGCACTCATCTGTGCCACAGAATGTGGCAGGTGTTATGTCTGGGCAGTCCGTATTGGTTGATCTTAACTCTCAAACCATGCATTTCTAGGAGTTAGAAGTTTACATTATGATTCCAGTTCCACACTTTTTTTTTTTTTTTTTCATTTTTGGAGTTAATTTCATTCTCAAACACTGTGGTTATATCATAGGTTGTTGTCATTAGTTGTAGTGTACCTAAGTAAATAGAAATCCATTTTTTCACGTTAAGTGATATTTTGGTGAAAGGCTAGCCGTAATAACTTCAGTAATGTCTGTATACTAGGAAATGATCTCTGATAAAACTTCTTAAAGTTTTAATCTTTTCACATGTCTTTTACCAGTGGAAAAATAGTGTCTTGGTTTTGAAAGACTGAAATTCCAAATTTACATATTTTTCATATCACGTAGTTGTAACTCAGCAAATTATTTTAAACAGTGATAGTAATAAGCTGCCCTTTCTTGCAGTGTGTGTTCATCACAGGCTTGAAAGTGGCAGAGCAGGGTTCTGACACTGGGAGTTGCTACAGAGCTATTCCAGTAAACACTACTTTGGGCTGCCTTTCCAAAGGCAGGTTAAATTGTACTACGGTTTTCAGTAGGCATTTTATATATTAGGTGATTGAAGCCCAGAGACTTGTCCAAGGTCACACAATTATTAGAGACATAGTTGAAACTAGAAATCTCATCTCCTGACTCAGTGCCAAATCACTGCTCAACAGCCTTTCAGTGAATAGTTTTCACTTCTGTTGATAGATTTTAAAACAGCTTACCTCCTTGTCTGAATATTGTCAGAAATTGAACAGGAAACAATTACTTCAGACTTTTTGCTTAATTGTAGCTTTTTTGGGGGGGGTCATTTTTAAAACCCCCTATAAAACAGCCCCATTTTGGAATAGTTGAGATACAAATGAATTTTTTCTCCATTTGTAGGTGGTAACTTATACCAGTAGATTTTAGGAAACTTCATTCAGTTCACATTAGATCTCAGAATAATGATGATAAGCTGTACTGATGTATATTTGTCATGTTCAGCAAGTGTTTTCCCTCCTCAGAAAGTAGAGCAGCAATGTGTTATGTCTCACCATTGAGGCAGGTGCCATTGTCTCCATTAGCTGCATGACAAACAGGTTAAGAAGGTGAAAATAGCTTGATTAAAATCATATTACAAGGGGCTGGAGAGATGGCTCAGCAGTTAAGAGCACCAGCTGCTCTTGCAGAGGAGCCTGGATCCATGCCCAGCACTCATATGGCGCCTAACAACCATCCTTAACTCCAGTTTCAGGGTAATCCTGCACCCTCTTCTGACCCCTGCAGGCATTGCAGGACACCGATGCACTTACATGTAGGCAGTATACTCATACACATAAAAATAATGAATAAAATGTTTTTTTGTTTTTTTTTTTTTATTTCCGTACGTGTATGAATGTACTGTCTGCATGCAAGTTTGTGCACCCGTGTCGTGCAATGCCGCGGAGGTCAGAAGAGGGTGTCGGATTCCCCTGGAACTGGAGTTCTCCTGGAACTGGAGTTTCAGACGGTTCTCGGCTGCCATGTGGGTGCTGGGGATCGAACCCGGGTCCTCTGTAAGAGCGGTCGGCGCTCTTAACCGCTAGGCCATCTCTCCATCCCCGAATAAAATGTTTTTAAATATCATATAGCAAATGAGGCATTCAGGAGTCACAGTGAAGTCCTCATAAAGCATCCTGTCCTTTCCTGCCCTTTTTTCATGGCTCAGTGTGCAATATCATCATCATCATCATCTCCTCCTCCTCCTCCTCTTCCTCTTCCTCCTCCCTTCCCTTTCCCCCCAACTTCCTTCCCTTCCTCCTAACCTTCCTCCTTCCCTCCTTTCCTGTCTTTTGTTTTTTTCTCCTGTTTCTGATATTGTCACCATGCTGGTTTTAATTTTTTTTAAAATCAGAGTCAGGATACATAGATATATGATTATAAAAGCAGAGTCAGGATACATAGATGTATGATTATAAAAGCAATGATGAACATTCATATAAAACTTCAGTTTTGCATTTGTCACAGTATATATCTTTTATTGAAACTTCAGAAATGAGAAGGTATGAGTTATCCATTAAAAGCTCTTTTAAATCAGGGAAAAGGGAAAATGACTCAGTTAAGCAAACTAGTACGTGCATTGAACTTTGAAACCTCTGAAATATATTATCGTGAATTGAAAGTAAAGACCTGGTTCTATAGTTCTCATTTCTAACTTTTTGGCTTCATTCTATGTTTTTAAATTTTTAATGTTTCTTCTATTACATTTGGCAAAAATTTACCATGATCTGCTTAAAAATTACTTAAATCTCTGTTTTTCTGCTTAATTCTAAACTTTACATCTCAAAATTAGGGCTTTTTTGCTTCAGAATTTTGTTTTAATTAGTCTGAATTTTCACAGCATTAAAATATTGTGAAATATCACTGACTTTTCATTAGTATACTTTAAAATTTTTCTTAATATTTCAAAAGCTATATTAGGGTTATTATTCTGGGACTGTTTTATTCTAGCTAACTGAAAGTGTAAAGGATGTAGGAAAACAGGAAAATGCACTGCATTGATTCTGGTAATGCGGCATACCCTGCAGGTTGTCTTGTATAAAATGGTTGTCTGTCATTTATCACTTATCTGCATGTCAAATAGTGAATAGGCAGGGCGGTGCAGACCTGTAATTCCAGCACTTGAGAGGTCAGGGCAGGAGGAGGTTTAGGAAGGAGGTTAAGGCTAACATCTGGTTCCAGGCCAGCCTTGGCTCTATGAGATTCTGTCTCAAAACAACACACACACACACACACACACACACACACACACACACACGGCTCTATGAGATTCTGTCTCAAAAC
The DNA here is from genome assembly GCA_009823505.1 of Rhizomys pruinosus. Taxonomy (NCBI): domain Eukaryota; kingdom Metazoa; phylum Chordata; class Mammalia; order Rodentia; family Spalacidae; genus Rhizomys; species Rhizomys pruinosus. The sequence continues at coordinate 2,139,615 of VZQC01014894.1, read as the reverse complement.
AACACACACACACACACACACACACACACACAGGAGAGAGAGAGAGAATGAATATGAATGGGAATGAATATTTGTAAATGTGAGAGATTAATTGAATGTTAACTAAAACAGTTTATGTTTCTGTTAATTTTTAGACTTGAAACTGGTTCTTGATTTTGAGGTTAACAGATATGAAACAGATGGAAAAAGATCTTAATGGTGAGACTTTTAGAAGTCCCAGGTTGAGTTGTTAAGGAATGAAAAAGCTTTGTGGTTCAGATAAGGTAGGAGATTTACCAAGGTAAATGAAATAACCTCAGGAGGACTTCTCATAGCTTTTGATAGGCCATTTACTCACAGTGTCACAACCTATAACAATATTATAAAGTTATCTACCCATGGAGATCTTCAGAATTTATTGTATTTTATTTGGAGAAATCCTGAGATGTAGAATATAAGTTGTACATCAAAGAATGGTCTCCGTGCTTCAAGAATACACACACACACACACACACACACACACACACACACCCTACCCACCTCCACACTTATAAGTGAACATATACACACATATACACTTGTCCATAAGGACTAGGTAAAATATGACTTGATTTTATTGATTAATATACTTATGGTAGAAATACTCATGGGATAGATCAATGCTTAAACTATATGAGTCATTTTTACATTATTAATTAATGGCATTTTCCAGGCTACTAACTAGAACAAGAATTCCTAGGTGTATTGGTAGTCAAGGCATGTGAAGAGGTATGAAAGGATTTTATAAAAAGAGTGGAAAGTTAGCACTAGAAAGAGCTGGCTGGAGAGATGGCTCAGCAGTTAAGAGCACCAGCTGCTCTTGAAGAAGGCCGGGGTTTGATTCCCAGTACCCACATGGTGGCTAAAAACCGTCTTTAAGCCTGGTGTGGTGGCACATGCCTTTAATCCCAGCAGGGAGGCAGATCTCTGTGAGTTCAAGTCCAGCCTTTTCTACAGGGCTAGTTCCAGGCCACCTGGGGGTACAGGGAGACCCTATCTCAGAGACACCAAAAACAACAACAAAACACACACACGCTCAAAATAAATGAGTTGGGTAGTCTACACACAACATTGTTTAGCATGTTTAAAGCATCTAAGATGAACATTTCTACTTTTTAAGATTTAAGGCTTTTTATTAATATTTTACACTTACAATAATTTGTGTATATTTGATAGAGTACAGTGTGGTGTTTGAATGAATGTGTCCCATGCAAAATGGTTAAGTAAAGCTAAATAACATATCGATTACTTCACATACTTTTGTCTATTACTTGGAGAATGCTTTATTAGTTTTTGTAATCAAATTCCTGTAGATAAGACCTTATATGTTTAATAAAAGTACATTATCCTGAATAAGTGGAAAAAATTAAGTTTAACATTTCTAACCCAATGTGGGATTCACAGATAATTTCTGTGTAGTGACAGTAAACTGGAATACTTTATTTTGTTTTGTTTTTGAGAAAGGGTCTCCCTGTAGCCCCAGCTGTCCCAGAACTCGCTCTGTAGACCAGGCTGGCCTTGAACTCACAAAGATCCGCCTGCCTCTGCCTTCTGAGTGCTAGGATCAAAGGCATGCACCACCATGCCTGGCCTCTGGTATACTTTTTTTCTCAAAGTTGAAAGCAGTTAAAATTTTCCAAAATAAAAATTATGTGTGAGTATATGCACACACACACACACACACACACACACACACACACACATATAAAACCAATAACAGTGTTATGCATTAATAGCAGCAACAGCTTCTCCAGGTTCTACAATGGTCTTTTTGAGACAGGGTCTCCCTGTAGCCCCAGCTGTCCTGGAACTCAGTATGTAGGGCAGGCTTGACTTGAACTCACAGAGATCTGTCTGCCTCTGCCTCCCAAGTGCTGGGATTAAAGGCATGTGCCACCACACCTGGCTTATTTTTATTTTTTAATGGAAATTTTTATTTTTCAATGAAATTTACTTAGTTATTTTAATTGTATGTGGGCAGTAGTTTCTCTATTCAGCTGATCACAAAATTTCTTATTTGAAATTTTATAACTTTAACCAACCCATTTCTCTTTATATGGTAGAATTTGGTAGTGATTGGTTTTCCCTGCATCTATGTATCTATATTTTTGTAGCCTGTATGTTAGACTGTGAAGCATTTTTCCTTTGCTTGATTTAATTTATTATAATTTGTCCTACAAGTTTACCCATGCTGTAGTAAATGTTCCCCTTATTCATCTGTTGATGGATACTTGGGTTGATTACATATCTGGATGTTGTGAAGAGTTTTGAAATGCATACCGAAATGCATGTATCCCTTTGATAAATTAGTCCAAGTCCTTGAATGTGTATCCACAGGTGGGATTGCAGGGTCATATGGTCATTCTGTTTCAGGGTTTTTTTTTTTTTTCTTTTTGGTCTTTTCGAGGCAGAGTCTTCCCTTTAGTCCCAGCTGGCCTCGAGCACACTGTGTAGACCAGGCTGGCCTTGAACTCACAAAGATCTGCCTGCCTCTGCCCCCTCCCCTCCCCGAGTGCTGAGATTTAAAGACGCGTACCACCACACCCGGCCTGCTTCAGATTTTTAAAGAATGTCCATAACATTCAATAACAGCTATATTAGTTCACATTACCATCCATGCTAGAGTTTATTGAATTTCATCTTTTTGGTAATAGATACTCTAATTGGAAGGTGTGAAGTAACACCTCATTGTGGCTTTAATTTACATTTTCCTAATTATGAGCTTTTCACTTACATGTTGGTCATGTGTCTTCTTTTGAAATATCTTTTCCTGTCATTCGCCTATAACCTTAAAATGAGTTATTAACTTTATAATTAAATTGTTAAGAGTTCCTTTTGTATTTGGAACATTATCCCCTTTACAGAAGTATGGCTTCAAGCAAATATTTTTTGCTGTTCTGCATTTTCTCTCTCTAAAATTTGTATTGATTTGTGTGTGTGTGGTGCACATGTGTTTGTGTGTACTTGTCTGTGCATGTGGAAGCCAGAAGTCTGTTAAGGAAGTCTTTCTCTGTTGCTGTCCACTTTGGTTTTTTAGACTGTCTCCCACTGAACCTGGGGTCCACTGATTCGGCTAGGCTAGCTGGCCAGTGAGCCTCCTGTGTCTGCTGGCCTCTCTTTCCTTGACTTATGTTTGTGCTGGGGATCTGAACTCAGGTGCCCATGGATGAGCAGCAAGCTTGTTAACACACTGAGCCATCTACTCATTTCCAAAAATTTAACTTTGGGACCCATGAGATGGCTCACTGGGTAAAGGCACTTGCTGCACAGGCCTGGTGATCCAAGTTCAGTCCCTGGAACCCATGTGAAGGTGGAAGGAGAGAACCAGTTTCACCGAGTTGCCCTCTGAACTCTAGGCACATTGCCATGGTAGGTGCCCCTCTCCCCTTACATGCACATGCATGTACAGTAAACAAATGAATTTACTTATACTTGGAAAATAGTAATGGTATATATGTTTTCAAGAATTTTAAAAGAACTTTGACTTGTATATTCCCATTCCAAGTTTTTAGAGAGGTTAGACATGAATAGAAAGTAATTGTTTTCATTATTATTGTTTTTCAATCCAGCATTTCTGTATCTGCTGTTTTGTTTTGCAACTGGGTCTTGATGTGTAGCACATCTTGGTCTTGAACTTTACATATTCCAGCCTTAGCCTCTTGAGTACTGGTGTTATAAGTATATGACACCATGTCAGACTCTACATAATACCTCTTGTTCAACACTTCTAGTTAGTATCATGTGCTGGTTAATTTTTGTTAAAGTGGCACAAACTAGAGTCACCCAGGAAGAAGGAATCACAACTAGGTAGTGTTGCCTAGATCAGATAGATTGGTCTGTGGCCATGTTTTTAATATATTCTCTTCCTTTACCTTTTTTTTTCTTTAATTGGAGAGTTTAATACGGTGTATTTTGATAACTTAATAATCATATCTCCCCTCGTCCAAGCAAGATCCTCCTCCCAAATCTACCTCACCTCTCTACTCATACACCTTCCAGTTGGTGGGTGGCCTTTCCCCTGAGTCCAGTTTGTCTTCTCTCAAGGCATTTTTCCTTCCTTCCTTCCTTCCTTCCTTCCTTCCTTCCTTCCTTCCTTCCTTCCTTCCTTCCTTTCTCTCTCTCTCTCTCTCTCTCTCTCTCTCTCTCTCTCTCTTTCTTTCTTTCTTTCTTTCTTTCTTTCTTTCTTTCGTCTTTTTGAGACAGGGTCTCCCTATAGCCCCAGCTGGCCTGGAACTCACTCTGTAGATCAGGCTGGCCTTGAACTCACAGAGATCCCAAGTGCTAGAATTAAAGGCATGTGCCACTATGCCCAGCTATTTTCTTAATTTCTAGTTGATATAAAAGGGACCGACCCATTGTGAGTGGTGCAGAAACAAGCCAGTGAGCAGCATTCCTTTGTGGATTCAGTTTCTGCCTCCAGGTTCTTGCTTTGAGTTCTTGCCCTGACTTCCTTCAGTGTTGTATTGTTAGCTGGAAGAGTAAGATGAAATAAACCCTTTCCTTCCCATGTTGGTTTTGGTCATTTTTTTTAATGATAGCAACAAAAAGCTAAGTAGAACATATCAATATAAGGAGTTGATAACAATTACAAACAAAAGCAAAACTAGGTGATATTTTAGTTAAGCCCTTCAACTGTAAACCAGATATATATTTTACATTATGCATTTTGAAGTATTAAAAATTAATCTTTAAATTTGCATTAAATATCCTTCCTTGGGAGCCCTAAGTTCGGATATAAAAATGTGTAAGATCTGTAACAGCCTAATTTTTGGGTCAAAACCTGTGTGTGTGCACGTGCATGTACACAGTGTGCTGAGTATCAAACTCAATACCTTTTTAAAAAAAAAATTTTTTTTTTGGTCTTTTTGAGACAGGGTCTCCCTTAGCCCCAGCTGACCTGGAACTCACTCTGTAGACCAGGCTGGCCTTGAACTCACAAAGATCCACCTGCCTCTGCCTCCTGAGTGCTAGGATTAAAGGCGTGCGCCACCACGCCCAGCCTTAAAAAAATTTTTATGTGTATGAGTGTATTGCCTGCATGTATACAAGTGCACCTGTGTTGTGTAATGCCTGCAGAGGTCAGAAGAGGGCATTAGATCCCCTGGAACTGGAGTTAGGGACAGTTTTTAGCTGCCATGTAGGTGCTGGGATTCAAACCCAGGTCTTCTGCAAGAGCAGCCAGTGCTCTTTAACTGCTGGCTCATCTCTCCAGCCCTCCCAAACTCAATTCCTTTTGCATGCTATCCAAGTGCTCCACCAGTGAGCTTATGCTCCCAAATGATGACCCCCCCTCCCATTGATGACCAATTTTTCACAGAAATTTATAAAGAATTGTTTCTTCAGCATGCAATTACATTTATGATGAGAAGTTTTGTAGCACTAACTCACACATTTATAATTTCTTGTACAGTATGGAATAAGGGGTTAAATTTGGGGGCGCAAGTAGGAAAATTAAAAGATTTCAGGCATTTATTTATTATAGGGTCACTGCAAAATGTTTTGCTATTCATCTCTTAATGTAAAATCTGTCCACACACACACACACACACACACACACACTCTTGCAGGAAATAAAAGTTGCTATTTTAAAAATTGAATCATCTTGCTAGATATATAGATATTATACTCATGCTTGCAATTTATGTCATTTTTAGTTTATGTTAGAAAGGTTTGAGAAGATGCTTGAAATAGATTGCAGTTGGTGGGATCAACAGAGGTGTATTAACTAAGTAGCAGTGAGAATAAAGGGAGCATGAGCTAGAAAGAGAAGAAATGAAGTCCTGTCCTGAGAGCTTCTGGTGTTGACCACTAACTATCCGTTTGATGGCACAGCTCAGTGGCCTCACAGATTTCTTTCTCTGAGCAAGATTCGCAGATGATGGCTTTTCTTCAAAATTGAAGGTCTGTGATTATCCAGACTTGAATATTTTTTTCCTCACTTAGTCATCATCTAGAATTAACTTTTTTTAGGGTTTAATTTTGATAGTACACTGTCTAAATATTTGGGAGAGGGAACTTTGACTCAAAGCAAATGGACCACTTTTATGTTAAAAAAGTAGTTGAAATTGAGGCATTGTATAGGTCGGAATAATGGTGATGCACACTTAAATATGTTACCAGCATCATTACAGTAATGAGGCACCATTAACTCATTTTTGGTATGATATTGTGCTGGACCAGTTCTTTGAACTTTGTAAGAAATAGCTTCCTTCTGAGTAAAATTTCGACAAAACACTTTGGCACATTCTTAAAAAAAAAAAAAAAAAGATTGTATGGATAGTATTTATAAGGCTTTAGTTATAAGTTTCACTTGGTTGATTCTCCTACATCTCTTTGTTTATTAAATGCGAGTGTGGCTGCTTTGTGTTAGGCACATGTATGTATTATAATTAGATCTGGGGGAGTGGTGAGTCAGATTAGAAACCTGTGCTAAAAAATCTCACTGTCATGGCTAAATTTAGTTCTTTGCCACTTTGGCTGTCAAAGCCCAGGCCTTGTGTCTTTTGTAAGGATGAAACAAGTAAGCAGAGAGTGAAAATTAGAGAGAGAGAGAGAGAGAGAGAGAGAGAGAGAGAGAGAGAGAGAAAGAGAAAGTTGAAAGAATATGATTCAGTTAAGTATGACTTGGAGTGGCTTTGTAACTAGGTAAAACTGCTACTGTAGTTTGGCTGACAGGCTCTGAAACAGAAGAGTCCATGTTTCTTCCTTAACCTACTGTGTAGTTAGTTGCTCCAAGATAATTTAGAAGGACAGGGGAAGATTGGAAAAGCAGTGTTTCTGTGACTTTTGGCTGTTTTGTTTTTTCTGTGGGTGGTGGGGATTTACCAAGGCAGTCACTCATGATACTGGCAAGTGCCCTTCCACTAAGTCAAACTTTCAAGGCCTTGAAATCTGTTTTTGTTTGTTTGTTTTCTAAAAAGAGACTTCAAGTATCCTTAGATTTTCCAAATTCTGTTACTTTAGTGAAAATAATACTTGATATCCTTAGCCTGGTCTGACCTCCACCTACTTGCTAATTGTGGTTTTTCCTTCTAGTGTAAACACTTGTAGGACCAGAAATTAGAATTGTATCCCCATAGTTTAGACTAAAGCTTTAAAATTAGTGCTTCTTATCAAAATATGTGTTATTGAATGAATATTATTAAATGTTCCCAGAAGACAAAATAATGAAAAATTACTAAGAAAGGTTATATATAAAAAGTTTAAGCTTTCACAATAATTATTGACTATTATCTTTGTGTGTTAGAAATGTAGTTACAAACGTGGATTGAATATTGTATTTCAGGATACTTGGATACCCCCCCAAAACAAAACAAAACAAAACAAAACAAAACAAAACCACAAACAAAACAAAACAAAACAAAAAAAAAGAAAAGTTGAACAGGAAGGGTTTTATTTAGGAATCTAATTGTCTTATTGTCTTTGTTTTCCCTACAGTGAAAAATCTGACAGGTTATTTTATATCTATGTAAACTAGATATGCAAGGAGTTAAATTTTTGTTCTTCCTGTAACCCGAGCTGGCCTGGAACTCACTATGTAGACCAGGCTGGCCTTGAACTCAAAGAGATCTGCCTGTCTCTGTCTCTGGAGTGCTGGGATTAAAGGCTTGGGCCACCATACTTTGGCAAGAAGTTATTTTATCTTGTATCTCTTACTACTTAGTTTATAATGTGATTTCCTGAATTACTAGCATTTTATTCTCAGTGGGGGATAGTGACACATGCCTTTAATCCCATCATTATGGAGGCAGAGGTGTGAGTTTGAGGTCAGCCTGGTCTACGTAGAGAGTTCCAGGCCAGCCAGGGCTACATAGTGATACACTGTCTCAAAGCATAGCCCCTCTTCCTCCAATTTTTATTCCTGATCTAGGTACATCTGAAGAAAGCTTTGTTTATTATAGCCAATAAAGCTGATTCTCATGGTACTTTGTTGAATGTTTCAGTTTTATGGCCCTTAAGGCTACCTTAAAAGTTTACAACTACGAATCAGTAAAACTGTAATCATTGATTTCAGAGCTGGAAGTTTTGAGGTCACATTTCCCAGGAGGAAAACTGCCATCACAATTTCTTGATTAAAATGCTTCTCAGCATCACTGTTAGAGAAAGTGTTGTTAGGGCACATTTTCATCCAGTGTAATCCTCAGACAGAAGTAGCATGTACCAGAAAAATTTACTGTTAATAAGTTAATTCTATCCTGTTCAGTTTAAATTAGTATAACCATCTATGATGGTTCATGGTTGTTGACTTTATGGTACTGCTTTCTGCAGTTTCCTGAAAAATCAGTTTAGTCTCCTGCATCTTTGAAGACCCTAAGGTGAATCTGGATTCCTCTTGACCTCAGCATTTTAAAAAAGTCCTTGCATGTTGCTCCATTTATCTGGAATTGGTTTCAGTCCTGAAACACAGACTATTTTTAGCTTCTTTGTGGTTTGGCACAAGATAGTATGGAATTCCTTGTGTTGTGGTTTATTTTCCTGTTATTATTTGACAACTATCATATGTGAATAATGGCCTTTGGAGTCACCATATCTTGAGGTTTGGAAGTTGTAAAACAGTTGTAAAACTGCTTCAGTGGAAGAGATACATATGAAGCAATTTTTTTTTACTTCAGTTATTACATAAATCTTGTAAACTAATGATCTGATTTCAAGATAACATGTCTCCAGTGTTCTACAAGCCATAAGATACTTTGCAATTTGTTCCTGATTTCTCTTCCTGAGTTTGAGATATATTTTTAAAATAATTATTCTTATCTGAGAAGCAGCATTGGTGTTTAATCAGACCGAAGCTATTTTAGTATATCAGCTATTTTTATGTGATCTCTTTCTCCTATGTTACCTAAGTGTTCAACACAAAATACTGCCATAATATTCACATCCTATTAGATCAGAAGAAACTGGGCTAGAGGAACTTCATAAAACAATATACTTTAGAAATTAGTGGATGTCCTGTATAAAGGTTTTAAGGCTTATTAAATCTAATTTTATGAACAAAATGACCTCCAGAATTAATGTCTGATAACTTTAAGTACTCAGATAGCAGACCCTAATATAAGGCTTGCAGGAATGACTGTGGAAGTTAGACTATGTTTCTCTGGGGACTCATTAATCATCTTTATTTATCCTAAATTTACTTTCTTAAGAAGTCTACATTCTTTTGATTGAGTTGATGGGTGGTGCCAAATTACCTGGATTTGACTCTGAATTTATCATTCCAAGCATTTTTGACCTTGATAAAGTTACTGTAGAGCCTGACTTTTTTTTGCTGAGCCTGATTTTTCTCATCTTCATACCTTATATTCATGGTACTTACCCTATAATGATTTTTATGAGTGAAGTCATACATTCTAATGAGTGCAGTGTTGCCTGCAGTAATACTGAATAATAAATTCAGGGCTTTCTGATGTTTCCTCAGGTATAAATAGCAAGTAGTTTATTTTCCAAACTTAGAATTTAGTTTAATTTAGTCTTTAAAGTTGCCTTCCATCAGCTACTCTTGGCAGGGGCCCTGGGTTTGATTTCCTGCACCCACATGGCAGCTACCAGCTATCTGTAACTCCAGGGGATCCTACACCCTCCTCTGAACTCCTCAGACATTGTACCACATGGGTTCATTTACATGCATGCAGGCAATACACTATGCACATAAAATAAAAAATAAAGTATTAAAATAATAAAGTTGCTCTTTGTGTTCTTTGTTTCTTGAGGAAGTTTTAAAGTGCTGAACAAAGTAATCATCTTTGACCCAGATGATCAATTTTCCCCCTTTCTCAGTTTTTACTGTCTTTTAACTTACACTTTGTATTTCTTTTTTTTTTTTAATTTTATTTATTTATTTTGTATGTGTATGAATGTACTGTCTGCACGTAGGTTTGTGCACCCATGTCGTGCAATGCCGTGGAGGACAGAAGAGGGTGTCAGACTCCCCTGGAACTGGAGTTCTCCTGGAATTGGAGTTACAGACATTCTCAGCCGCTATGTGGGTGCTGGGGAATCGAACCCGGGTCCTCTGCAAGAGCAGTCGGCGTTCTTAACCGCTAGGCCATCTCTCCAGCCCACACTTTGTATTTCTAAAGTGAAAAATAAGAATGAGGTTTACACTTAATTTCAGGACGAAGTCAAGAGGGGCACCAATATAATATGAATTGGCCATAATCAGAAACTTTGGCTAATTATTGTGTTTTTGTGTCAATGAAAGCTTTTAGCATAGGTGAAATGAAGTAAAAGATTATAGTACATTCCCATATTTGACTTTTAAAATGCCACTGTTGGGGCTGGAGAGATGGCTCATAGGTTAAGAGTGCTGGCTGCTCTTGCAGAGGACCCGGGTTCTATTCCCAGCACCCACATGGCAGCTAAGAAATGTCTTTGACTCCTGTTCTTGGGGAATTCGACGTCTTCTTGTGACTTCCATGGCATTGCATGACATGGGCACACCAACCTGCATGTAGACAGTACACTCATACACATAAAAAGTAATAAGTAAATTAAAAAAAAAGATTTAAAAAAAATAAAATGCCACTGTCATGCACTGTTCTGACAAGTGCTGTAGTTCTTGTCGGTTTGATAAAGTTTCAAGTAAAGATTTTTCCAAACTTAGAGGTTTTAGGAAATGAAATAGATATTTTATGATTTATAAATTTTATGAAGTTGGTTGTTATAGGGAACAGAAGATGAGAATATTAAAATTGACCCCTGAGGTTTTCAGAATGTACTTGGTGTGTTGGTATTAAAATACTGTATATTATGTTACAAAAATAGTTTAGGTCCAAGTTATTTCATACACAGTTTTTGCTTATATGAAAATTATGGGTATTTAAGCATGTAAATAATTTCATTCACTTTAAATAACAGGTACTCATGCAGGTTCATGTAATTCTATACTGCTGTTCTCAGGGAGTGGAGTGTTTCTCTTATAGTAACTTTCTGCTTAGTTGGAGATTATGCCATCAAGGTCCTTTGTGGGGGAAATCTATGTCTGACTCTTTTGTTTCTTGTCACTGTTACTTTGTATATTGATTTTTTTTCTCTCTCCCTGTTTCTGTCCTTACTGTTTTCTTCTGTACCTGAAGGGCTGCATTGTGTTCTTAGGAGTTTGGCCCCATCTTCATCCTTTCCTCCTCCTCTTGAGTAAATTGAAAAAGCTGCCACAGAGTATATAAAATTCATTTGACTCTTTTATTATCTGTCCTACTTCATTTACTTGACTTTTATGTTTTTCATGGTGAAGAATGATGGCTTTGGCCTTTAATCCCAGCACTGTGGAGACAGAGGCAGGCAGATCTCTGAGAGGTCAAGGCCAGCCTGATCTGTGTAGCAAGTTCCAAGATAGCTGGGACTACTGGGGGACTCTGTCTCAAAAAAACCAAACAAACAAACAAAAAAAAAACAAACAAAAAAACACGCTCAGTTCATGTTCTGGTTCTGTGACTTTACCGTTTTTTTAATTGTAGTAAATAGTTGATAATCCAATATGTATTATGAGTTGTCAGAGTTAGATGTATTTAGAACACTTAGCAAAGGTCCTGGGTCAACGCTGAACACATAATGAGTTTCTTATCTCTTCATAAGAAAGAAATGAAGGGTTAGCAGGTAGGTGACAAATCAATGCTGTGTTGCACAGTGGGACTCTTAACTAAGTTCACTGTTATTGCATTGTGTTTTATTTCCCTTTGAATTAGGTATTGTGGATAAAAGAAGAGTTGGAAATAGCAATAGTCTTGTAGCTCTGCATGAACAAAGGATAAAAATAAAAAGGGGCCCTTTATAAATATGGCCTGTTTTACTTTGCATTGTGCATATGAACTGTGGTACAAGTTGTATACTTAGATAGGGGAGCACTTTTGAACAGTTTTTGTTGTGTAAACTAAGTTCACCCTAATTCATTTATGCTAAAGAAAAGAATTAAGCTTACATTTAGATAATGATGGTGGATGCATTTGCTATTTGGAGGCTTTTTACCACAATGTGAGTAGCGAGTTGCTGAGTTAGAAGTCCCAAGCATAATGCCGTACTATGTCAGAGTTACGTGTTTTATTATACTTAGTGAAATATAGAGGGAATCCAAGAGAATCATGCTGCGGTAGGAAGCTATTGAAAGACATGGACTTTTTTTTTTTTTTTTTATTTCTGTATGTGTACAATGATACTGTCTGCATGCAGGCTGTGCACCCGTGTCGTGAACTGCCGCGGAGGTCAGAAGAGGGTCTCGGATTCCCCTGGAGCTGGAGTTTCAGACGGCTCGCGGCCGCCATGTGGGTGCTGGGATAACCCGGGTCCTCTGTAAGAGCGGCGGTCTCACTCTAACCGCTAGGCCATTTCTCCAGCCCCAGAGAGACATGGACTTCAAAGAGTTAATTTTGTGGGCTGGAGGATGGCCTACGTTAAGAGTGCCGACCGCTCTTACAGAGGACCCGGTTCGATCCCAGCACCACATGGTGGCGAGAACGTCTGAAACTCCAATCCAGGAGAACTCCAGTTCAGGGAATCCGAGACCCTCTTCTGACCTCCGCGGCATTGCACGACACGGGTGCACAGACTTGCATGAAGACAGTACATTCATACACATACAGAAATAAATAAAAATTAAAAAAATTTTAAATCAAAGAGTTTAATTTCTTTTTGGTATTCTCTTGCCTTGAAAAATATCCCTATTCTTCATTAAAACATTTCCTTAGTTACTTCAAAGATCATAAGAGCTCAAAATTCTCTCCATTATTCAGAGAGAATTTTTAAAAGAAATTAAGTACTTTAAAAAAATTTTTTTTATTTACTTTTTACTTCTTATGTGTATGAGTATACTGCTTGCATGTAGGTAGGTGCACCTGTGTCATGCAATGCTGTGGAGGTCAGAAGAGGGCGTCAGATTCCCCTGGAACTGGAATTAAAGACAGTTCTTAGCCGCATGTGGGTGCTGGGAATCGAATATGGGTCCTCTGCAAGAGCAGTCAGTGGTCTTAACTGCTGAGCCATCTCTCCAGCCCCCCTTAAAACCACTAAGTACTTTGTATTTTATTATTATTATTATTATTATTATTATTATATATTTTTTTTTTTTTTTAGTTCGGTTCTGTAGGCCAGCTGTGCCTGGAACTCATGCTTGTAGACCAGGCTGGCCTTGAACTCACAAAGATCCGCCTGCCCTCGCCTCCAGTGCAGGATTAAAGGTGTGCACCACCACGCCCGGCTAAAGTGTTGTATTTCTAATAAAGACCGGGGGTGGTGGTGCACGCCTTTAATCCTAGCATTTGGGAGGCAGAGGCAGGCGGATCTTTGTGAGTTCAAGGCCAGCCTGGTCTACAGAGTGAGTTCCAGGACAGCTGGGGCTACAGGGAGACCCTGTCTCGGGAAAAAAAAAATCCAAAAAACAAAAAAAAGAAATACAATACTTTAGTGTTCTTATTTTGAAGGATATATCTAAAATTATTAGTAACACAATTCTTAATATTTAACTTTTTTAAAGAGACTTGTTTATTTACGTGTATGCATGTTTGGCCTGCATGTATGTGTACCACATTAGTACCTGGTCTCCACAGAGACTAGATGAGGGCCCTGGATCCCTTGGGACTGGAGTTACAGTTGTGAGCTTCCATGGGTTCTGGGAACTGAACCTGGGTCCTCTGCAAAAACAGCAATTGATTTTAATTGCAGAATCATCTGTCCAGCCCCTCAACATTTTCAAAAATGTCACATACTGTTGATGAAAATCGATCTCCCGGGGCTGGAGAGAGGGCCTAGTGGTTAAGAGCACCAACCGCTCTTACAGAGGACCCGGGTTCGATCCCCAGCACCCACATGTTGGTGGCCGAGAACCATCTGAAACTCCAATTCCAGGAGAACTCCAGTTCTAGGGGAGTCCGACACCCTCTTCTGACCTCCGCGGCATTGCACGACATGGGTGCACAAACTTGCATGCAGACAGTACATTCATACACATACAGAAATAAATAAAATTTAAAAAAAATTAAAAAAAAAAGAAAATCGATCTCCCTCCTTCCCTTCCTCCCTCCCTTCCTCCCTCCCTCCCTCCCTCCCTCCTTCTCCCTTCCCCTCCCTTCCCCTCCCTTTCTCTCCCTTCCTCTTCTCCCTCCCTCCCTCCACATTGACCATAGATGGAGTAGGATGATGATCCTACTCCATCTAGGATCATCATTTGGAAGTTATAACATTTTAATTCAGAAACTTCTGTTTTATTTAAGGTGGAATTACACAGAAGTATACATGTAAACATTTGCAACTATTTTTTATTATCTATGTGCACACTAAAAATAGACTCATATGTATATAAACTTATAACCTGTTTTCACTTTATATCTTAGATTTCAAGAATAATTTTACTTATATTCGTTGTAAATATATATCTAAATTATAAATAAAACTCAGATTTTTGCATTAAAAGAAGTACATGCTGTATAATTAGAATCCATTGAAGATATGAAAAAAGGCCCATTATTGAGAAACATTAATAAAACTCATAACTTTACTAATTGATAAGTGGAGAAAAACATAGAATATTATAATAAATATCCAGAAGATATTTGATTAAATTTAGCTTTTGTTCCAAATTAAATACATTTACCAACAAAAAAAGCATAGATGAATACTTAAAATTTTGACAGGGTACATTTTTCTTTTCATTTTTTTCTTTTTTCTTTTTTCTTTTCTTTCTGAGACAGGGTCTCCCTATAGCCCCAGCTGGCCACTGGCCAGGAACTCACTCTGTAGACCAGGCTGACCTTGAACTCACAGAGATCTGCCTGCCTCTGCCTCCTGAGTGCTAGGCTTAAAGGCATACGCCACCACACCCAGCTTAAAGACAGTTCTTAGCTGCCATGTGGGTGCTGGGAATTGAATCCAGGTCCTCTGCAAGAGCAGTTCGTGCTCCTAACCGCTGAGCCATCTCTCCAGCCCCCAGAGTCATTTTTCAAAACATACTTAATTTAAGATTTTTAATCAGGGGTTGGAGAGATGGCTCAGTGGTTAAGAGCACTGGCTTCTCTTGCAGAAGACCTGCGTTTGAATCCCAGCTCTAACATGATGGCTAACAACCATCTGTAACTCCAGATCCAGGGGATATGACCCCCTCTTTCTGTTCTCTGGGGGCATTGCGTGACACATGCACTTATGTATATACATGCAGGCAAAGCACTGATACACATAAAAATAAAAAATAAATAAATAAATTTGAAAAGTTTATCATAGAAGTAAAAAATTTACCTTCTGGCTTTAAAAATATTTTATTTTTATTTTATGTGTATGAGTGTGTTGCCTGCATGTGTGTAAGTGCACCTGTGTCGTAAAGTGCCCTCAGAGTCAGAAGGTGTTGGATTCCCCTGGAACTAGAATTATGGACAGTTGTTAGCTGCCATTTGGGTACTGGGAATCAGACCTCTGCAAGAGCAGCTGGTGCTCTTAACTGTTGAACCATCTCTCCAGCCCTACCTTGTGGCTTTAAACCTTTGGGTTTCTTTGCATACTGGAAAGGTTTGTTGTTAATTGAAGGTTCAAAATATGACTTATGTGTTCAAAATATGTGTTCTTTTGTAGGGAATGTAACACATCCCACTTAAAATAATATATTAATATATTTTTGGCTTTAAAAATTATGTGCTATTTAAAGCATAAAGTCCTATACAAATTACATGCTTATTGAATAAAGCAGTATATAAAGTATTCCTGTGCGTGTGTGTGTGTGTGTCTGTGTGTCTGTGTGTCTGTGTTTTGAATGCATGTGCTTGCCTGTGCTTGCACAGGGAGGATTTCAACATTGGGTGACTTGCTGCCATTTTCCACCTTATCATTATTATTTTTCTTTATTTCTTGTGCTAGGATTGACTCAGGGCCACATGCATGCAAGATAAGCTATCTTCCTAGCCCTTATTTTTATTTATTTATTTATTTATTTATTTATTTATTTATTTATTTATTTATTTTCTGAGACAGTGTCTCTCACTGGATCTGCAGCTCACTTACTGTCTAGACCAGCTAACAGGCAAGCCTGTCTCTGCTTCCTAGTGCCAGAATGACAGATGTGTGTGTCCTGCTGTGCTCACGTTTTTACATGGGTGCTGGGGATCTGAACTCAGGCTCTCATGCTGTGCAGAAAGCAGTTTACCTGAGCCATCTGCCCAGCACCTAGTTTTTCTTTTTTAAACAATGTATCTCCTGTATTTTTCTTTTGTGTATACACATATGAGAAAATTTTCACTAAACTTAGTAAAATAACTCTTGAAAATAATGTGAATTATGTTCATCTTATTTCATAAATTTCATCTAATTTTTATGATAATTTTTGATTATCTTTATACTTCTCATTGAAAAGTAGTTCCTTAGTAAGTGATAACATAGAATCCAAGAACAGATGAAACCTACATGTAAAAATGTCAAGAAATGCTCAGAAAGGGAAAAAAAGAGTGGTGATTCTGTATCATTAGGAGTGGCAGGAAAAGCATCTTGGTTTTCCAAAACACTGGTTTGGAATGATTTATGAGAAGATGTGTCTTTCATTTTACTTATTCAGTACTTAGCTGTTGGAAGTCTACTGTATGTGCTGAATGTTTCACTTGGCTTTGGGACTATCACAATGAACAGGGCATAAGTATAAGATTTTATGTCCTCATAGCACATGTTGCATGTGGTAACTATGGGAAATAAGTGATAATTGCAGCATGAAGTGATGATGAGAATACTAGCAAGAGAGTTTGAAATGGTAAAACTTGAGTTTCAGTCTAAAACGGAAGTGGTACAGTAATGGGCTAAAAGGGAAACCATAAAATAATCAACTGTCTGGAATTAACTTGTAATAATGTTGAAATGTAGCTGCAGTTAGTATAACTAACTTAAAACTGGGGAGAATAAAATAGGTGGTTTCGCATTTCCTACTTAGAGAAGACAACGTGATAAAGGGATGTGTATTCTTGTAATGTTTAAAATGGAGTTGTAGTGAAAGTTGGCTGACATTAAAAGTAGAGTATGGGGCATTATCTGGGTGCATGTTGAAATGACTCAAGGCTACCTCATATGTGGGACAAGGATGCATGCCATATATCCATTTTTAGTGAACAATTAGCAGTGCTTTGGGAATCAGTGGTTTTCAGGTGACTGCAGATTGGAATCACCCGGGAAATTTTATAAACTATGATGCATGGCTCCCGACTTTAGTTCTTATTTAATTTGTATGTGGCATAGCCTAGGTAATGGAATTTTAAAATGGCTTCTTGTCCCTCTCCTCCTCAAGTAATCCCCTAATATATAGGAATTATGCACAAGCAGGGTTGTTACTATTACTGTTTTTTTTTTCCTAGAAAACTGGTTTGCAACTTGAAATTGAGGTGATAATGATAAATGAAAGAAATGCTAAATTGTGAAAAAAATGAAAGAATAAGCAGATTGAGAGGGCTGCAGATGAAGCAGATTTTTACTTGAAACAAGTTAAAGTTTTTTGTTATTTGGGAGTGTTTGCCTTGGGAACAGAATTGGTCTAAAGGGAAACTTGAGGAGGGAGGAAGAATAGGAAATTGGATAAAGGAGGAAGAAGCTAGAGCAGTGGTTACTGTGGGACAGGACAGATAACAGAGTTAGCTTTTGGTGGTAACCAAGGATAACCGGGCTCTGTAGTTTCAGAAATAGTTGGAAAATATATCCTTTGGGTCCTGTGGTAGATTATAATAGGAAATTGGCTGAACAGTCTCATGTATCAATCTAAACCTTTACTGCTTTGAATTTCTTAGGAAATTCTATCCTTGGGTCCTCTTTAAGGAGTCTGGATTGATTATACAGGATCCAAGGGGAGATCCCAAGCCTGGGCCATTGTCTCCCAGCTTCCTTAACTAGTATAGTGGTTATAAGCTGTTTGTTCTAACATAGACCAGTATGGAATCTCAGTTTGGTGGGTTTGGTCTAGCATTCCTCTTACACCCATTTGCGCTACTTTGGGGGAGTATGTTCTGTGATACTTAACAGTGAATGACAAAACTTTTAATCTTTTACTTTTATATTTGCTGCATTTCAGGAACAATTTAAGTTGTCCAGCCCCAGATTTGATAGATTTTACTTTTTTCAGCGTAAAACAAAATAGGCTTAAGATACAAAGTGAAAACCAATCTCATCTCTTGAAGACAAATCATTAGGATTTTTATGCATAGAGGTTTTTAAAGTATGTTTCATAAAGAACCAGATTAGCTAAAGGATTAACTGTATATGAGACTGGAAATTTATGATTATTGACTCAGATTCATATTATTACTTATTATATTTAATTTGGTGTAAGAAAAGTGGGTTACTTGTAACTAATATTTACTTATTTTATTGAGCCTGCCAGCAGACCTTACAACCAACCAGTCTTATTATTATTATTATTATTTTTTTTTGGTCTTTTCGAGACAGGGTCTCCCTGTAGTCCCAGCTGTCCTGGAGCTCACTCTGTAGACCAGGCTGGCCTTGAACTCACAAAGATCCGCCTGCCTCTGCCTCCCGAGTGCTAGGATGTAACTTGTTTTTTTGTGCAGTTTACCTTGGAAAGTATGAGGCATCAAACATGACTGTCATCGGATTGTTGAAAATACCTTTTAAAATGAAAACTTTTAGAAGTCCAATACTTGAGACTTTAAAAAGTACCTTTGTTAAATTCAATAACTATGAAGTTGCTTTTGAGTGAAGACTTTGTCCAAAACATTTAAACAAATTTCATTGTATTTTTTTGTTAGAATAATGCTGTAAAATAGTAAAATTGGTAATAGCGTGTTGAATAGGAAAATTGCATGCTAACTGAAAATAGCATTCACATAATTATAGTATTATCATGTTAACTAGTAATTAAAACCTATTTACTCTTACTACACAAAAATACATGTCACAATTAAAGCCTTTATACTGTAAAAATTTTAAAATCGTATTTGGGTGTTTGTGTGTGGGGGTATGCATTACACACGTGTGTAGAGGTTAGAGGACAACTGAAGTCTGTTTTTTGCTTTTTTTTTTTTTTCCCCCGTCACTGTGTGGATCCCTGGAAACAAACTTAAGTTGTTAGGCTTGGTGGCAAGTTCCTTAGTCTACTTGAGCCATTTCCCTGGCTCTACTTTAAGATGATTTTGTATATAGTGACTTTATTCAATATGTTTTCAATTTCCCAAATTCAAAATAACTTTTGGAGGCTGATACCAAGGCTGATGAAGCTTGTGATTGGTTATTAGGTTTAGGCTATATCAGAAGTATACTTTTAATCACTGGGCTTGGAATGTAGTTTTGTATTAATAGTTTTAGATGTGCTTCCTAACAAGGTGAAAAGTTAGGAGCAGTTATGCTTGTCTTTCCTTGCTTGAATTGCTTTCATTGATTTACCCAATGCTTAGGTGGATATGGATATTACTTATTTTTAAAAACAAACTTGTTATTTGTTAGATAACTCTGCCCAGTAAGTCAATTGTCTTAAGTTTATGAGGAGGTATTGTGCAGTTTAGTTTTATAGATACAGATGCAGAATATTTGTAGTGCTACTGTTTAAGATTATTCTTTGGCTATGACAGATGACATCATTTTTGCTAAAAATATCTAGGCCCAAACTATTTGTATTGTAGTATACTATATGATTTTTCTGGTAAACTGACATCATCATTTATAGTGTTGGAATATATCCACAGCTGTTTCCTAAGGAAAATTTGGGCATTTGGATTTGCTATAGCCTATACTCTTATGAAAGTAGGATGGTGAGACTTTGGTTTTTATGGTGTATCTGAGTTTTCAGTGCATATGTATTGACTTTAATACATAAATACTAAGCATTGTGCTAAGCACAGAATGTCCATATTTAGTCATTGAATACCTCTCAATAGCAAAAATCACTTAAAAAAAAAAAAAAGCCTTATTAGATATACAGGCTTTACAATAGAACAGAAATTGGTGCCCTGCCTGGTTTCAGATAGACTGAAATGAAAGTCATACAGAGAGTATCTTATCTGGTTATTAGAAAAATAGTCCTATGTTTATAATGTAGATCTTGGTTTTGATTACTCAGTGATTTTCAGTGTTAGTCTTTTGTCCCTATGTTGGTCCTGTGCTGTTTCAATTGACTCTTGGTTTGTGTCATACTGCTTCTCTTATCCCTTGACACCGTAAACTAAGAGAATATCCGATTGTTTAAATCAGACTCAGTTTATTCATATTTCTTCTAGGCCAATAAATTGGTTATAGAAACTCATCCTTGGGCTGAGGGGTAAGAGTACTTTCTGTGCAAGCATGAAGATCTGAGTTGAAATCCCTGTGGCCACAGATTTGGCACACAGTGGGAAAAACACAGGAGGTTCACTAGGGCTTGCTGGCTGCCTAGCCTCGCTCCAGGTTCAATGAGAGATGCTGTTTCAAGTAACTGAGGCAGAGAGAGAGAGCAGAATACCAGATGACTTTCTGTGGCCTCTGCACACACAGACATGCACCACAAACACTAACAAGGAAGAGAGAAAAAAGAAACACATTCTTGTAGCTGTGGCCTTTACCATGGAAGACATTCAGGTGAGAGCACAGTGATCTGTAGAACTGTGTTCCTTCAGAGCAATCCTTCAGAAAGGGGTTTACTATATAGTAGGTATGCATTTTTGAAGTATATAATTTGATGTTCTGAAAGGAAGTTTTATATTTTTACATAGATACTGCATTTACATACTGCTTTATAGTTTTCCAGTGGCCTTAGTAATGGTCTAGTAGCTGGCTAATATAGAACATATGACTCAGACAAAGACTCTTAGAAAGGAATCATTTGTACATTAACTGTACATCCTTTTTATAGTTAGAAAAAACACACAAAAGACTTCCCAAAGAATTTGCTTTAAGAGTGTATCTTTGAATTTCTTGTTTATACTCCCATACCTCCTAGGTAAATTTAAGTGATTTGAGTACCAAACAACAACCGTCCCCCCCATAATTTGGTTCTTAGTATTAGAAGTAAGTAAACAGAGGTTGATATTACTTTTGAGTAAGTTTACATTACATCTTAGAGAAGAGTTAAGAATAGAAATTAAGGGCTGGAGAGATGGCCTAGCGGTTAGGAGCGCCGACGCTCTTGCAGAGGACCCAGGTTCGATCCCCAGCACCCACATGGCGGCTTTGAGCCGTCTGAAACTCCAATTCCAGGAGAACTCCAGTTCCAGGGGAATCTGACACCCTCTTCTGACCTCCGCGGCATTGCACGACACGGGTGCACAGACTTGCATGCAGACAGTACATTCATACACATACAGAAATAAATAAAATTAATAAAAAAAAAGAATAGAAATTAAAATTCCTGACTTTCTATGTGAGTTATGATGTTATGTGCATATTTAGGGACTTAAAGGTCTTGTGTATTCTTGGCATTTATTTTGTCTGTAGCTTTTTCTTCTTGAGGCTTTTCATTGTAAGGACCAGAAATATACCCGTTTACTTTTTTTTTAATTTTTTAAATTTCTGTATGTGTATGAATGTACTATCTGCATGCAAGTGTGTGCACCCGTGTTATGCAATGCCACAGAGGTCAGAAGATGGTGTTGGATTCCCCTGGAACTGGAGTTCTCCTGGAATTGGAGTTTCAGACGGTTCTCAGCTGCCATGTGGGTGCTGGGGATCGAACCCGGGTCCTCTGTAAAAGCGGTTGGTGCCCTCAACCGCTAGGCCATCTCTCCAGCCCTGTATACTTTGTGTAAAATGGGGGGCTGTGGGGATAGCGCAGCCATTAAAGGCTGAGGCTAAGAACCACAAAAAAAAAAAATGGGGAATACATGGAAGTACAAATGGGATGGGAACTAAAAAGCTATGTGTACTAAAAAACCAATACAGCTGTCTTTTATGGATCGTCAGAATGGACATTTCCTTTTTCAGGTTCACCTACTAAAACCATTTATAACTTCTCAAGTTGTTGAAAATATAGCTCAGATTATTATGAAGCCAGTTCTCACCAGAACTAACTGTGCTAGACAGTTGGTGGCCATTATGTCAGGTTTACTTGCCTTGGAATATGTTGGGAGTTGGGAAGGGAACTAGGTCAGTGTGATTCTCAGAGCTGTGGCAGGGAGGATGGGGTAGGCATATGAAACTTGCCTTTTTTATAGTATTACTAATTTACCATTTAGTGTATTGCTTAGGGATTAAATAATAGATCTTGTGTTGAGTAGAAAAGATTGAGCATACTCAGCATAGGTTATTCTAATTTGTATAAAAATCATTAATTTTAGATGATCTCTAATACCTCTCAGTGGTGGAGATCTATGCTCCTAAGGAATGTTTGTTTAGCCCAGTTTGGGGAAATAAAATTACCTCAAGGTATTAAAAAGGGACACTTGAAGTAAATTCACCCTAGTATTCCTGCCTGTCACCAAATTGTTGAGTACCTTTTATTCCAGAAATGTTGCCAGCTATGAGAGGAGATAGAAATTAAATGTGCTGTGTTCCTTGACCATAAACATCATAATTTAGAAACTGAGCTGTCCCTCTTATATTTATTAGAGGTCAGATTCTTCGGAACTCAGCTCCATCACCTATTGCTCCATGAATCATACCTTCTCTTACCTGTCCTTTTATTTTCCTTCCTCTGTTTTGGACCTTTCCTTATATCCTGCCTTGTGTGCACATCTCTTTTCTTCGGAGTCCACTGCTCTCTGGCCTTTGGCCCACTATATTGATGTTGCTGTCAGTAAGATCAACAATTACTTTTGAGTAGCCAAATTTTCTTGGTATGTATCAGTTTATATTTTGCTGGATTGTTCTGCTCATGGGCACTGCCAATCACTTTCTTATAAAGATATAATTTTATCTTAGCTTTTAGGATTTCACCCACTACTAGTTCTTTTTCTTCTTTCATGAATATGGTTTGTTAGTCATCTTCATGGGCTTCATTTTTCTTTCCCTGCTCTTTTTTTTTTTTTTTTTAATTTTTGTTTTTTTGAAACGGGGTCTTGCTGGGACCCCACTGACCTAGAACTCACTATGTAGACCAGGCTGGCCTTGATCTCACAGTGAGTGATCTGCCTTCCTCTGCCTCCCAAGTGCTGGGATTAAAGGCGTGCGGCACCATGTGTGATTTTCTCCTGTTGGATGTTTGCCGATATTTCACCCTTGACCTGACCTGCTGCTCTCTTAGTTAATTTTATTCCTGTGTTTAAGATTACTATCTATTGGTAATAAAGATTTTGTATATCTAGCCCAGAGCCTTCCCTTCCAAATGACATGTATTCACTTGTGTTGGTGTGTCCACTTGCTGTTTTTGAGGTCTTATATACAGCATTACCATTAATGTGTCAGGATACATGCTACTGCATGGGGCTAAGAATAGATATAAATGTGGCTCAGCACAAAATAGAAAACTTAAACCATTAGGAGGTTTTTTTTTTTTTTTGGTCTTTTCAAGACAGGGTCTCCCTGTAGTCCCAGCTGTCCTGGAACTTACTCTGTAGACCAGGCTGGCCTTGAACTCACAAAGATCCACCTGCCTCTGCCTCCCAAGTGCTAGGATTAAAGGCGTGCGCCACCACGCCCGGCTTGCACTTATTTTTGTAGCTCAGCCACACAACTCTTGAGTGTGAACTTTGTAGATGACAATGTCATGTTGAATGTCAAAAGGTTTGTCTGAACAATGACTGACTGACTGGTTACCTAGTAATTAGGCTTTTAAAGGTATAGATAATGGCTACTTCTGAGTTCTTTGAACTTAGGCACAAAGCTAATAAAATGAATTATCTATGCATTTCACCATATCTGCTTATTCTAGTCCTTTATCTCTTCCCTGTTTTGGACTTTAAAGGTTGAAAAAAAGAACCATTTCTCAGGTTTCCTTGCCTATGGAATTGGCTCCTTCTATCCCACATGGCTGATACAATGCTTTAAATTGAATGTCTCAATGCCTTCCCTTACTCTACCTTTTTACTTATATATTTTTTTAATTTTTTTCCACACAAAAAAAGAACAATACAAAATGATAATAACAAAACAAAATGGAAAAAAGGGGGTGGGGGAATTTCCATTTCTTTTCTTGGGAAGTAAAGAATCAATCTACAGTGCTTGGTATGTAATTCCCCCCCCTCCCCCACCAGAGAATGAGTGTATACTGGCAGGTCCAGGAAGCTTTAAGTTCTCAGCTGAGAAAAAATCTGATTACTTGGGGCTGGGGGGGGGGGGTGTCTCATCCCTAAACTGCCTAGTCAATTTCTATCTCCTGTTTAGTTGTGTTACCCTCTGAAAAGGATCACCCCAGTCACCAGAGGGGATTCGGGATGCTGACCACTCTGACTTCTTCCATGCTGAAAAGGGACGTTGGGTCTGGCAACTGGGGTATCCCTATTCAGAGAGTCTATCTAAAGGACCCCCCAAAAGGATAACTATAGAGGGGAAAAAAGTCCTTGACTAGTGCCATGAAAATGAAGTGAAGGCTTGAGTAGTTAGGCCCATGATATAGGCAGGGGACCAGGAGAAGTAAGAGCAGGGCAAATTCAGATGTCCAACTTAAAAGTCCATTAGAATTTCTTGACAAGGGGTTTCAAAGCATCCATTTATTAGGTTGCTCCTTCTGTTCATTTGGCCATGGTGTCTGGACTCAGGATGTGCTTCCCAGGCATTTTAATAGTCAAGATATGAGTTTCCACTTAGATAGTTGCTAGAAAGAAAGAGGGAATTTTATTATTGAGCATTAATTGACAATAGTGGACTTGTCCTTTGGCTACAGGTGACCGTACATTATTAATCAAGGCCAAGATCTAAGGTTTTGTGCCTATTTAAGACTATTTCATATGACTTTAACCCTAATACCTGGAGGCACAGTTTTTCTGGCTCTAAAAGAGAAATATATTGACTACTTATCTTTTGGTTATACTTCCCTTTTGGGTGTTTAAGTACACACAGTTAGCCCGGATTAACCAAACTTTGTTTTTTCAAGGTCAGTTGAGGTTCTGGTCTTCAGAGGGCACTTGGGTTTTTTGGGGGGGTGGGGTGGGGGTGAGAGTGCGGCTCCTGTCCATTCTTTTTTTTTTTCTTTTTTTTTTTTTTTGTCTTTTTGAGACAAGGTCTCCCTGTAGTCCCAGCTGTCCTGGAACTCACTCTGTAGACCAGACTGGCTTTGAACTCACTCTGTAGACCAGGCTGATTTTGAACTCACAGAGATCTGCCTGCCTCTGCCTCCCGAGTGTTAGGATTAAAGGCGTGCACCACCACACCTGGCTTAAAGACGGTTCTTAACTGCCATGTGGGTACTGGGAATTGAACCTGGATCCTCTGCAAGAGCAGTCAGCGCTTTCAACTGCTGAGCCATCTCTCCAGCCCCCCCCCTTTTACTAGCTGATCCATTTCTGTCATTTTACTTATTCTATTACCTTACGTTTTATATTTGTTCTCCTTCAAGATTATTAGTATTTTGAGTTCAAGAACTTTTTTCTGTATATGTTTGAAATTACAGATCCCGTCAATCATAAGTACATGATTGATGCCAGTGTTTAGTGAATGAATAAATGAAGCTTCCAACTAGAAGAGACAGATATATGTAAACAAATACTGTAGCATTTTAAATATTGCAGTGGAGGAAGAGAATGAAAAAAGAACCAATATTCTATCTTCAAAGATGCAGAGGTATTCCTGAAAGATAAAATTCCTGGCTCTTCAAAGGATCTCCCTAAAGTGGAAAAGTAATCAGCCCTAGGAAAAAGAAGCAAGAGAACCAGCCAGTCCTGCTCACAGAAAAGCCATGTATTTCAGAATTTTAATAAAAGATTGTTTTGGCAGTAAGGAGAATATAGCAGAGGCAAGAATTAGAGTCTGGCTTAACCTCAGACTTTAAAAGTGAAGATGGGAGGATCTCAAGAGACTGTGAGGACATACGTCCTCACAGTCTCTTGAGATCCTCCCATCTTTATTTGCTAACTAATAGAATGAGCAAGTTCTACAAGGATAGTCTAAGACAGTTCTGACATTTAAAAAAATTGGGTAGGCATTTATTCTCTACTTTTAAGGGAATGTAGAAGTTACTTGATGAATGCAATGAATTTATTTTTATACATGATAAATTTATAGTATGCATAAGAGGTTCACACAGGATTTGATGTAGTTACATATAAATTTCTGAAGCTTGGAAGATAGATCTGAGCTGGTCTCACACTTTTGGAATTCATAGTACATATGAGATAGTAAAAACTAATGGGTTAGAAAACATATTTGGAATTGTATGAATAAAACTGCAAAAAAGTGAAAACAACCCTGAGAGTTGTAGGTTTGTTGTGTGCAGGGTAACCACAAGTGTACTTGGAAAGCAGGATTCCTTATTCCTTGTTATTTCTCGCTTTAATAGATCACAGAAATTTTCTGTTTGTAGTCCCTATTTGTGATTTCTGAAGTTTTTCTTTCTTCACTGAATTCTTCCTGAGATGATTGGTTTCATTCTCAGATTGAAGTAGGTTGAAGGAATGGGGAGAGCCCTTTGTGAAATGAGCTTGCTCTGTGCCTTTACTTCCACTAAGGAATGGGCTGTTTGCACTTCTAAAAATGCATTTCTTGCAGGGTGTGGTGGCACACCTCTTTTTTTTTTTTATTCATTTCTTTTCATTTTTTTTAATAATAAGTAATAATTTATGAGTACAAGCATCCTTCATGTAAAATCAATTTGCAAGCAGTTGTGCCCAAACCCACACAGCCCATTGGTCCCACCATCCAGTTGGGGGGTGGGCCTTGTATGTTCTCTTTAATCCTGCCTTTAATCCCAGGACTCTGGAGGCAGAGGCAGGAAGATCACTGTGAGTTGGAGACCCAGTCTTGTTTACATAGCGAGTTTTAGGACAGCTGAAGCTACAAGGGAGACCCTGTCCCAAATGACCAAAAAAAGCATTCTTTTGTTTTCAAACTTTTGACAGTGGTATTGGTATAGAGAAATATCTTGTTCCTTTAATCAGAACAGCAGTAAAATCTTATCTTTGGTGGGTCATAGTCCCAGCAACTCCTGAGGCTAAGTCAGGAGGGATATTTGAGGCTAGGGGTTCAAGATCAGAGTGGGCAAAGCAGTGAGAGCCAGTCTTTTTATAATATTTTACCAATTTTATGTGCTTGAGTGCATCGCCTGCATGTATGTAAGCACACCTGTGTCATGCAATGCCCACAGAAATCAAAAGAGAAAAGAGCATTGGATCCCCTGGAACTAGAGTTACAGACAGTTGTTATGTTACAGCCATGTGTGTGCTGGGGATTTGAACCCTGGTCCTGTGCAAGAGCACCCAATGCTTTCACCACTGAGCCATCTCTCTGGCTCCCCAGAGCTGGCCTTTTTTTTTTTTTCCGTTGGTCTTTTCGAGACAGGGTCTCCCTGTTGCCCCAGCTGTCCTGGAACTCACTCTGTAGACCAGGCTGGCCTTGAACTCACAAAGATCTGCCTGCCTCTGCCTCCCAGGTGCTAGGATTAAAGGTGTGCGCCATCACGCCCAGCTCAGAGCTGGTCTTTTTTAAAAGGCAGTAATGGAATCTAATCTTGACAGCATCAAGGACAGGTTAGAGGAGGTGTGGGGTCATGCTTCTCCTGCATTCCAGGCTTCTTTTCTTGGTGGATACTCCTTACTGGGCTTTATCTGATTTCAGCTTACTGGGATTTAATTCCATTATTCCACAGTTTCTCTTTTTCAAGAAAAGCCAGAAATCCTGATTCTTACTGATTTTCAAATGTTCATTTAGAATTTAAGGGGGAAAAATGTTGGACAAATGAAATTAGTGGATAATTTCTGATCCCTTTCACAGTTTTAAAATTATTTATAATAGCATGAACCAATAACCACCTGGTAGTTCGAAATACTCTTGACTATAGTGGAAAAGGAGATGGGTTGAGTTCTTGGACTTGGAATTTTCAACATCTGGTATTTCAATAATGGGGCTATCAGGTGGATGGGCTGAGACCATCCACAGGAACTATGCTAGTAAGAAATTCTTTCTACCTTTAGGTCTTTTCTTTGAGGTCTTGATTCTGGATACCACAATTAATGAGTGAAAATTGGAATGAGCAGAGAGGGTAGTTTTCTCACATTGTCTCCTGCATATTTAAGGTACAGAGTTATACCGCATATAACAAGCAATACTTTGGTGTGTTGCCCCAAGGATACAGCCAACATGAATAGAAATATTTGCTCTAGTTTTTTAATTTTTCAATATCTGGTTGCTTGATTTGTCACGTGAACTCATAGCATGATTTATTAGGACTGACTGTATTGTATTAAATTTTTTGTTTGTTGGAAGGAAAAGGCATTTTATAGGAAGTCTCCTACTCATTCCGTAAGAAAACCAAGGAGCCGGGTGCGGTGGTGCACGCCTTTAATCCTAGCACTTGGGAGGCAGAAGCAGGCGAATCTTTGTGAGTTCAAGGCCAGCCTGGTCTACAGAGTGAGTTCCAGGACAGCTGGGGCTGCAGGGAGACCCTGTCTTGAAAAGACCTAAAAAAAAAAAAAAAAAAAAAAACAAGGATACTTGGGGATTTGCATGCATTGGAAAAGAGATTGATTTTTAAAGGAATATCTTACAAGTGTATTGGCTGCATGTTCATAACTACACTCGAGTTGTGCTATGCCCATGGAGGTCAAAAGAGGGCATCATATCCCCTGGAACTGGAGTTACTGATGGTTGTTAGTTGCCATGTAGGTGCTGGGAATTGAATCTGGGTCCTGTGCAAGAGCAGCCAGTGCTTTGAACTGCTGAACTGCTGAATCCAGTCTCTGATTTTTCTTTAATTTTAAAATATTTTATTTTTATTTAGTTTTTGATAATTTCATGCATGTAAACAGCGTATCTTTATCATTCCCTCCCTTTGGTCTCTCTCACTTCCTTAGACATCCCCAATCATATCCCCTCCCACCATTTAGTGCTGTCTCCCGGAATGCTGACTGATTTTATTGACTTGGTCTTATGCAGATAACCATAGCTGCAGTGAGTTCATGAGTACAACTGTCATCTCATATCCAGAAGACAGCATTTTGTAGCACTCCTCCCTCTCTTCTGGCTCTTACATTACTTTTGCTTCCTCTTCTGTAATGTTCCCTAAGCCTTGGGTGTGGTGGGTGTTGGAATAGATGTCCATTTGGGCTCAGCAGTCAGCAGTAACTGACTCTCAGCACTTTGACCAGTCACTGCATTACCTGCTCCTTTCTGCCCGAAGAAGCTTTTCTATCCAAGATTGAGAGCAATACTCATCTATCGGTATAAAAAGAAATATTTAGAAGTCAGTTTGATAGCATGTCTATTTATTAAACCAACACTAGTATGATTTTTCTTGTTGAACTGCACAACTGCCATTTGTTCATTTGTTTCGTAGTCTTTTCTTTTTTTTTCTTTTTGTACTGGGGAGTGAACCTATGGGCTCATGTATTCTAGGTATGCATTCTTTCCCTGAGTCATATTCCCAGTCCACAAAGCTACCTTTTGAAACAATTTAAAAGAATTTTCAAACTGCTTTAACTCTGTATACACATAACTTTTCTTTTTTTTTAAAAAAATTATTCCTCATTTAATTTATGGCACTTACCGCATTGATATGTGTTTACCACTCTACATGTGTATATATGTGTGTGTCTCTGTGTGTGCGCTCATGCACGCGGATGCATGTGTGGGGAGGTTAGAGGACATCTTGTGGAATACATTCCCTGCTTCCATCGTTACCTGGGTTCTGAGGATGGAACTTGGGTGGCCCTGCTTGTGCAGCAAACCCCTTAACCTGCTGAACCTTCTTGCTGCCTTCCCTCCATCGCCCTGTTTAAATAATACAGTACAAACAGGCCATGGACTCTTGAACCTCCTGCTTCTGTTTCCTGTGTGCAGGGATTCTGGCAATAGACCAGCAAGTGTAGCCGATATTTTATGATTTTACCTCTTAAACAGAAGCTGTTCCATTTATTCTTGGAACATTAAGGCTTGACACATGCCTACCTAATTATAGAATGAATATTAAAAATTATTGGTTAGCAGCTTTTATATGAATTGTTTACTTTCCCACACATAAAACAAGATTATTAGATCTCATTACTTAGTTCCATATTTTTCTTAGTTGAATAGCTGCATGTATGTTGCACCACTATTAACTAACCATAGGTAATGTTTAGCCACAAGTTTCTTAACATGGGCTGTAAACATGCAGCTTATTTTAGGGTTCTTTATTTCCCTACAGTGGTTACTTGAGAAATACAAGTACCCTCTTTGTACAGCTGTCCAAATAAATATTATCATTATTGTTTTAAAAAAACACTTCAGTGAAGAGCTGGAGAGATGGCTCACCAGTTAAGAGCACCCACTGTTCTTGCAGAGGACCCAGGTTTGATTCCCTGCATCCACATGGCAGCTAACAACCATCCTTAACTCCAGTTCGAGGGGATCCTATGCCTTTTTCTGACCCTGTGGGTAATGCACCACATAGGTGCACTTTCACACATGCAGGCAATACACTCATATACAATAATAAATAGAGGCTGGAGAGATGGCCTAGTGGTTAAGAGCACTGACTGCTCTTGCTGAGGACCCAGGTTCGATCCCCAGCGCTTACATGGTGGCTGAAAACCGTCTTTAACTCCAGTTCCAGGGGAATCCAACACCCTCTTCTGACCTCCGTGGCATTGCATGACAAAGGTGCACAAACCTACATTCAGGCAGTACATTCATACACATACGAAAATAAATAAAATTAAAAAAATAAATAAAATATTAAACATTTCAATGAGAAATCTCAAATATAAAAGTAGAAGCAGCCATATACTGAAGTCCTTTGCGCATGGCCTGCTGAGATGACCTTCACCTTAGGGCTTACTATATTTTATCTCTTTCCTTTTTTTACCTTTTTTTTTTTTAATTAATTATTTTTTTTATGTGTATGAATGTACTGTCTGCATGTAGGTTGGTGCACCCGTGTCGTGCAGTGCTGCAGAGGTCAGAAGAGGATGTCGGATTCCCTGGAACTGGAGTCAAAGACAGTTCTTAGCCGCCATGTGGGTGGTGGGAATCAAACCTGGATCCTTTGCAAGAGCAGTTGGTGTTCTTAACCGCTGAGCCATCTCTCCAGCCCCCCTTTTTACCTTTTCACTAAGAGCTCCCCTTGTAATTTGAATCAAATGACAAGGGTTCATCTGTAAATGTTGCAAAATATATTTTAAAAATCCTTTTTTCTTAAAATATTAGACCAACAAAAATAGCCAGTAATTTATTAACATCATTATTCAAATGATATTTAGAATTATCAAATATTTTTCCCTCTCACATGCTTCCTTGTCTTTACATTTTTTTTCACTGTGTTTTGGTTAAAATCAGTTTAATTTCTAATTTCATGGTTTGGCCATTTGTGAGTTCCTACCCTCTGTTTGGATGAGGGAGCTTCCTTAATGAGAGTTAAGAAATTCATTAGTGTCCTCTTGGCCTCTTGTTCTATGTTGTATGAGCTTTAGGTGTAGAGTCTGCATTGTAGATGTGGTGCTTAGTTTTGGGCAATTTATAGACAATGTTTGTGTGTGACCAGTTGTGGAACTCTGTAATAGTCTTCATCTGAGGCAAAATAATAATAATAATAATAATAATAATAATTAGGCAAAAGAGGATTAAGAGTCTGTAAAATGTGGATCCCAGGACAGGTCTCTACATTAAGCTTCACTCACCCAGGGCTCAGGGACCATTGCTCATAGGAACCTACAGTAATGGTGTCAGCAGGCACAAAACCCATGCAAAGCCAACTGGACAAAAACCCGGCATGGAACTGGGGAAATGGGCAGCAGAACCTAATCTTAGCTGAAGAAATATTGGCAGCTGATTGCTTTTGTGTGAGGGAGAGGTGGTCCTCTTAAAGGGAGGGACTCTGGATAGGCTGACTAGAGCTTAGTGGATGCACTTGCACTGACGAACAGCTTGGACACTTAACTGGGCACAAGAGGCCTTAACACAAATGACAGAATGTATGAATTCCAGTTGGGGGCAGTAGGAGGGTGCCCGTGGAGAAGGGGATAAAGGTGATTAAGTTTGATTGAGATGTTATGTAGCAGCTGCACAAAAATTCAGTAAAAAATCAGCTTAATTTCTACACCTGCTGTTTTAATTCACAGATTCCTTACACTCAATCTTTTTCCCCTGAATGTCATTGTTGAAGAAACTGGTTTCTTGTTTTTCCTTTTGCCCTTTGGTGTTTCCACCAATCTGAATTTTATCAAATTTATCTCGATGGCATTGTATATTTGTAAAACAAGATTTGATTTACTTTTTTCCCTAGTGACTGTTTCATAGATAATGGTGTGCACCTTTCTTTTATGAGGCATTTGGTGTCTGGTTCTTTCTTTTTTTTTTTAATTTTCATTTTTTATTGATGCTTTGTGTATTTCATACATCATTTTCCAATTCAGTTCAGGCGTATATCCCTTTCCCTTCCCCCCACCCCACCCCTACCCATCCCAGATCATGCATTCTACCGTAATTTTCCTGCATCTTTCTCTTTTTTTTTTTCATTTTTTTTAACAATAAGTGATAATTTATGAGTGCAAGCATCCTTCATGTAAAACCAATTTGCAAGCAGTTGTGCCCAAACCCACACAGCTTATGGGTCCCACCATCCAGCAAGGGGGGGCTTGTATGTTCAATCAAGTTGATCAAATGAGTGTCCAGTCTATATTGTTGTAGTTTCACCATTCACCCCAATCGCAGCCCTTACATTCTACCGCGCCTCCTCTTCCGCAGATTGTTCCCTAGGCTTAGAAAAGGGGCACAGGTGGATGAGATGCAAAACAGTCTACTTTCTCTGGAGCTGTTGTCTTGGTCTCTAGTTAATTCTGGCTGTTTCCTTTCATGGACTAACAGTTGGTCCAGGCATGACCTTTCGATCCTGGTTCTTTCTCTTTTAATAGTGTTAACAGCTAGACTATTGCTGGACATGCAATTCATTAAGAATTATAAATGGTCATTCTTTCATGAAATATTTCTTTAAAAAGAAAGTGGATTTTCATCAACAGTGATTACCTTAAGGAATGTTTAATTCTCTCCCATTTAAAAAAAAATAATGAATTATTTAGCACAGGTCAGGAGAGATCATTGGGATTTTAAGACAGTATATTATCTCTTTGAAGTTAACTGTTTGAAATATTCTAAACCACAGCAGTTGTTACTGTGCTTTTGTTAATATGTTGGATTCTTCACAATATTCTCCTGAGTCCTCTTGATCTTTGATACATAACCATTTGGTGCTGGAGAATTCATCCTAGAAGTATTTTTGTCCTAGTCTTGGAATCGATCATTTTTCCAAGCTATCTTAATTCATTTTTGATACAAATTATTTTTTACTAAAAGATAAAATATTTAAAGTTTTTTGAAATAACAGAAGTATTTTGGCTGGACATGGTGGTGCACACCTTTAATCCCAGCACTTGGAGAAAGAGTCCAATCTGGTCTACATAGTGAGTTCCAGACCAATTGGGGCTACAAGGAGACCTGTCTTCAAAGAAGTATTTTGACTGCTATTGTTAGGATATATCCCTCTAATGATTCATAGTTAATTTGCTGTGTTATGAAATCATTTGAAATAGTTACTTTATATTTGGTTAGATAAACTTGTATTATATGAAATATTTGTACTGCTACAAGAAAGTTTAAAATTGACCTTAATTTAGGGAAAGGAAACCTTTCATAGGCACCAATCGATTTTCCAAATATTGACGTTTCTGTCATAAAATAACCTAATTTTTCTTCTTTATTTTTATTTTATTTTATTGTATTTTTGTTTGGTTGGTTTTTTGGTCTTTTTGAGTCAGGGTCTCCCTTTAGTCCCAGCTGTCCTGGAGTTCCTTGCTATGTAGACCAGTCTGGCCTTGAACTCACAGAGATCCGCCTGCTACTGCCTCCCAAGTGCTGGGATTAAAGACATGTGCCACCATGCCCAGCCTAAGACAGTTCTTAGCCTCCATGTGGGTGCTGGGAATGGAACCTGGGTCCTCTGCAAAAGTAGTCAGTGCTCTTAACCACTGAACCATCTCTCCAGCCCCTAATTTTTCTTTTTTAAAGCAAGCATTTATTTATTTATTTATTTTTTTTTTTTTTGTCTTTTTGAGACAGGGTCTCCCTGTAGCCCCAGCTGTCCTGGAACTCACTCTGTAGACCAGGCTGGCCTTGAACTCACAAAGATCCGCCTGCCTCTGCCTCCCAAGTGCTAGGATTAAAGGCGTGCGCCACCACGCCCGGCTTAAAGCAAGCATTTTTAATAGTGTCAACTAACATTGTGGCATAAGAAGCAAGATCATGGTAATTTTTATTTTCTGAATGTTTAATTTATTTTAAAATTTCTGTATTAATAGTTACTGTTATGCCACAAAAAACATTTATAGCCAGAAAAATATGGTCTCTAAACACCATCTTTGATTAGTCTGTTTTCTCCTTCATTATATACGAGACCTTTTGTCAGGAAAGCAAAGTAGTTAATATATTTTTGGACTTTGACTATTTGCTGGAAGTCTGTTAGGAGTGTTCTTTTCAATACAGCCCTATCAGCATTTTATACATTCCTACTGTTATTCTTGCATCAATGAAAGCATTTGGCAAATATGATACGATTTTCTGATGTTTTTAATACTGTAGTTGCTTCTGGTTCCTAATTTAGTGATTAAAGTACTTGCTTTGTGGGAGCAAGGAGGAGAATATGTAGCCCTATTTTGTATTCTGAATAAATAATACACATTTTGATTACACCAGCTGTTATTTTATACAGTGTATGGATATTTTAGAATTGACACACTGTAGTTAAAAAACAGAGTTAGGACCAAACATGTACCTAGAGGGCACTGCTGCACAAGCCTGGTGAACTGTTTGATCTTCAGAACTTGTGTAAAGGTGTAAGGAGAGTACTGATTCCACAAAGTTGTCTTCTGTCTTCCACATGTGCCTTGCGACATGTGCTTTACCACACACACACACACACACACACACACACACACACACACGCACACACACGCACACGCACACACACACACAAATAATAATAAAAATAATAGTAATAATAAAAATGTAAAAGACCACTGGATTCATAGTATCTTGTTATCTTATTTTTTTTATTGTTGGATTCTAGGAGTCCTGTTAGCATGTGAGAGATCATGACCATTTATTATCAGTTATTTAATAAAAAATATTATAAAAATTTGTTCGGAAGTCTTGGACATGAAAGAGTTCTATTATCAAAGAACTAAAAATATATGAAGATATATGTATGTGTTTATATAACTTACTTGCTGTGGTCACCTCTCAGGTGGGGTCCCAGGAAGGAGAAACTTGGTAATCATATTTTTCTGATGGTGAGTTAGCCAGCTGTGAGGCATGGGTAGGTGACTGAATGAAGTGTCTGCCATTCTCCTGCTGACTCAATAGCTGAATTGAAAACTTGTACCACTTCATTAGTCTTTAGTCATCCTCATAAGGGTTATACTAGATACCTTGAGTTGGGGTGAGTAGAAGAGGGTGTTTTCCTTTTTTTTTTTTTTTTTTCTTTCTGATAATTAGCCTGATGCCAAGCCATGATACATGTGTATGTTTCTGGGAACTGAAATAAGTTGACACACTTTGAAACTGAAACTCTTTCCATTATTTCACTTATAATGAAAAACTTTCCATTATTATATGTACACATGGGTAAACTGATTTTTTTTTTTTTTTGGTAAAAATTATGTGCTTTATTTTTATATGAGAGATTTACTGTGGTAGTTTTGTGACTAGTTTCTTGGAAGCCATTTTAAACTGATTAATGTTGATATGAAAAAAGAAAATACCCCTTTGTGACTTTAGCATTTTTATTGTGACTTTTAACTTTAGGTGGATGAATTTTGAGGTTAAAGAGTCAGGATTTGCATAGTATCAAATCTTCATATTAGTTGTGTGATCTGCAATTTTTTTTTTTTTTTTTTGGTCTTTTTGAGACAGGTTCTTCCTGTAGCTCTGGCTGTCCTGGAACTCACTCTGTAGACCAGGCTGGTCTTGAACTCACAGAGATCTGCCTGCCTCTGCCTCCCAAGCACGTGCCACCATGCCCAGTTATGAGCTGCAATTTTTAAAATGTCCCTGTCCTTTAATTTCTCTTAATTTATATGTTTCTATACATACACACATATAATAGTGGATAATAGTGGGTATGTGTTACATGTATGCCTATATATTTAAAAAATTTGAGACAAGGTGTCGTGTAGTACAATTTGCCCTCAAACTTACTGTGTAGCTAAAAATAACTTTGAATTTTGTGAAGAATTCTCTTGCTTTCACCTCTGGAATATTGTTTTTTTCTTTTCTTTTTTTGGGGGGGGGTATTTTTTGAGCAGGGTCTCCCTTTTAGTACCAGCTGTCCTGGAGCTCGCTCTATAGATCAGGCTGGCCTTGAACTCACAGAGATCCGCCTACCTTTACCTCCCAAGTGCTGGGATTAAAGGCGCTCGCCACCACGCCCGGCTACCTCTGGAATATTGGAATTACAGGTGTGTGCTGCTTCACCTGGTTGTATGCTATGCTGGGGATCAAGCCTAGATTTCTTGTATGTCAACCAACTGAGCTGTATTCCCAGTAGCTCTTTATTGTTAACCTACCCGTAATAATTGTGAATAAGTTAAAATTGACCACCAGACCATGGACTCATTTATCCCTCACAGTCACCACATAACCCGGATGAGCAAATAAAGGCATGTGATAATTACACAGCTAATCAATAGTAAAACTAAAATTTGAATTTAGATAGTATAATTCCAGAGCCCATAGATGATTGTTTTTAGCATTATATGCTACAACTTTCTTCACTATTTTCTGTTCTTCTAAGTAATAAATGAACTAGTATCTGGGATGCTTAGTACAATTTTAGCTTTCAAGAGTTTTTAGATTTTGGAATTGTGATAATACAATTTCTGTTGTCAATGCTTTTTTGATTTTGGAATTGTGAATAATGTTTTATAGCTCTAGAGACTAATTTAGGAAGAATTATAACTGTACAGATTCCCTGAAGTTTAAATGGTTTTGGAGGCTTGTTAGAAATAAAGGAATCAGAGACCCTACCTCAGATATGCTGGATCAGAGTCTGAATTTATGACTCTGCAGTTACAGTACTTAAAGTCTAAGAAGTAGTGTAGTAGATGACTTTAAGATTTCTTCCAACTTAGAGTTGTGAGTGATTCTTGGATAAACTAGCAAGGACATTTCAGTGTTGGTTTATATATTTGGCAAAGAAAATTATAATATATTCAGGATTATTTTAATGTAAACCAACTGTGGAGATTTAATTCTATTTTTTTGCATCAGTTTTAGATCAAATCTTTATGTAATTCTTGTCTGAATTTGTGAAAGTTTTTGACATAGTACATTATCCTAAATTGTATCATCATTTATCATTTTAGAGCATAATTAGATTCCAAAAATTTTAATTAGCATCAGATCAAATATTTAATAATGTAATATCCTTTTCAGGATAATACACTGTTCTGATGCTTCAGTAAATAATTTTAAGTTTGAAAATAACAGCTGTAAGAGTTTAATGCTAATGCAAATGAACACTCGATTTGCTTGATTAGAAATTTATAATTATATTAGTCTCTAGAATTTAAAAATTGTTTCCTGGAATGTGAATATAGCAACTCTGTGGTATAGCACTTGCCTAAGATGTATGAAGCCCAAATTCAGAGAGTTAGATCTTCAGCACTGCAGAGTACACACACACACACACACACACACACACGCGCGCGCGCGTATATATGTATATATGTATGTATACAAATATATACACACATACACGCAAACACATACATACATATATATAATGAAACGATGAAAGAATAAAAACAATAAATCAGAAAACCAAAATAGAAAATTTCTGTTCTTAAACAAAGCATTATCTTGTAGTTTTTCTAGTATGAAAGTAGTATCTTATTAATGTATTGTTAAATATAATTTAGCACATTGTAGTTAATCACACAAATTTTGTTTGAATGAATGAATAGGAGGTCCCCACTCCTTAGATGATTTTGCTGTTCTTCAAATGAGAGGAGACTAGGAAGAATCTAAAAACTTGAGGGCATGGTGGTGTACACTTGCCTGTAAGCCCAGCATTCAATAGGCTAAAGCAGAATTGCTGAGAATTTGAGCTAGCATGGGCTACTGAGCAAGTTTGAAGATAGTCTGGTGTATATAGCCAGGTTCTGTCTCAAAAGAATTAGAAAAATTGAGATTTTAAAGCAAATTGATGAGCTTCTTTGATAACTAGTTGCTTTGTTAGTTAATTTTAGGTCATATCAACTAATAGTGATTACATCTTTGAAATTTCCTTTAAAAAAAAAAAGGATACTGCTGGGTGTGGTGGCACATCTCTTTAATCCCAGCACTTGGGAGGCAGAGGCAGGTGGATCTCTGTGAGTTCAAGGCTAGCCTTGTCTACAATAGTGAGTTCCAGGCCAGCTGGGGCTACAGTTGAGACCCTGTCTCAAAAAACACCAAAAAAAAAAAAAAAAATCAGATATTGCATGCTGGGCATAGTGGCGTACACCTTTAATCCCAGCACTTGGGTGGCATAGGCAAGGGGATATCTGTGAGATTGAGGCCAGCCTGGTCTACATAGTGAGTTCTAGGTGGGCTGGGGTTAGGGAGACCCTGTAAAAAAAAAACCCACAGATTTTCATAAAAATTATTTATTTATTTATTTAGAGTGTGTGTGTGTGTGTGTGTGTGTGTGTGTGAGAGAGAGAGAGAGAGAGAGAGAGAGAGAGAGCACGCGCATGTATGGAAGTCAGTGAACAACATGTTGCAGTCCATTTTCTTCTTCCTCAGGCTTGATGGCTGGAGTCTTTACCCATGAGCCATCTTTCTGGCTTCCTGAAATTTTCTTTTAAACATATGACCAAATAAAAAATTTACACAGCTGAAACTACACAATGGTGTTTGAGAAGGTTTTATCGTTCCAATTATATAGTCCTTTTTTCCCCGAGATAGCCTTTTTATTATTTTCTTTTTAAATCTTCTGGCTATATCGTTAATCAGCAAGTTGTTTAGTTTTGAAATCTGCTAACAAGTATAAATCTGTGTAGAGAAGGGATAAATGCTGTTAATGTTAGATCAGACATGTTAATGTTAGATCAGACGTTACTGGAGAAGACCAGTTGAGTAAAGTGCCTGGGCCATGTCTGATTTTAGCTCTCAGGAGAGTTTACAAGAACTTTCTTGAAGGAAAAGGCAAAGTTTCGGGTGGAGGGTGGATATTAGGAAATAGCATCTGTTTCCTGTAGTTGGACATCTACCAGTATGGATTGTGGTTCTGTATGTCAAGTAGAAGTATTATCAGAGGGACTGGGCTGTTCTGTGGTTTATTCTAAATAACTCCTACTTTCAGCTCTTAGGATGAAGTCAAAGGTGACTACTTCTGTGGGTGAAATAGTATTCCCAGCTGGTTCAAGGAGAACAACATGAAGACAGAACAGGAATTTAATTAATAGGCATTCTGTGCTCTGGTTAAAAGATACTGGTGGCCAGTATAAAGAAAAAGGATAATAAAAATAAAAATGAACAATAGTGCCTTTTCTGGAAGGGGAGAAAAATAAGCAAGAACCCTCTAACAAAGAACATAGAAGACATGAACAAATATTATTTTATTATAGGAAGACTCCATATAATAAATTCTTGCAAAAGAAGTTGTGTCCATGATTTCCATTCATGTGTTAATTCAGAACTGCTTAGACTAGGCACCTACAGTTGCTTTACTTTTCTCTATACTTTTCTCTATAGGAGTTATCCCTATGGGAAATAACTAGTCCTTTATGTGTTTTTTCCCCCTCCCTTCCAGAGTGTTGTTTTGAAGTTACATGAACATACATGCTTGTGTTCTTACAAGGATATGTTTTGCTAATTATGGTATCAGCATTTTGATTTGTGCTTAGCAAATAGGAAGCAGTCAATGACTGGTAAAGGAATATATAAAACTCTCCTTTTCTTTCATAATCCATAACACTTCTTATCTGTTCTATAATCTTTTGTCATTAATTTTGTTTAGTGTAACATCTTGTTGTGCTTTCTGTTTTCTTTTAGTCAGTGTCTAATTGTTTCATTCTTAGAAGACATTCTCTGCACTTCTTGAAAGCAGGGATGTGACAAGTGCTTGCTTTGTACACCTCACAGTGCACAACAAATGGACATAGAAACTTGCCGAAGTGAATACTTTTATTCATTTTGACTTATTGCTAAAATCCAGTTTGCTCTTAACAGGAATATTTTTACTAGATGAAACAGGCTAAACAGTTTTTTTTTAAAAGAATGAAGACTTTGGAAATAATCTGTTAAACATATGACTAATTTTTATAGAAGTTAGAACTTTGCAAGTACACTTACATAAATTGCTGATTAGTACTTGAATAAAAATACAATTTTCAGTGAAATTGATTCCTTTCATTGAAGTCTTAATTTAAAAATGTTTTCTTATAATTCTTAGAATGTAGTTTTAAAATAAATAGTAAAATGAGTAATTCTCAATAAGAATAACTATGAACTAGTCTTACTCAACCTTTTCTACATGCTTTTGAAAATAAATTTCCAGTTGTTTTAAAATTAATTCCTCATGGCAGTTTTTTGTTCAATAATTTGAGTGTAACTATCTCATTGTACTTTTGTGTTGTGACTTTTTTCTTAATATTTACTCATCTATAAATCTTTTTTGTATATTGTTTCTTAGAGATAAATTTCCAAGGGTATATTATAGTTCCAAAAATAAATATTTTTAATACTTGCTGAAATTGTATGCTAAATGTATAAAACAAGGAATTTAAAATCATTAGTGATTAAAAGGAAAAGCTAAAAATATGTAGACATTTTGGGGGTTTTTTTTCTAATTTATGTGAGGAAATATTTATTTTGTTTTTTATTTACTTTTTTTCCTTTTTTTTTCCTTTGCTTTATTTCAGGCCAGTCTGTCCATATGGGGATGGGGAAGCCTTGGCACTGTCCTTTTTCTAATAACCTTTGGACCCTTTGTAATATTTTATTTGGCATTTTATATCCTCTGCTTTGTGGGTGGGTAAGTATGTTCAATGATAATTTTTAATTTATGACATATTTAAAATGGAAAAAAATGCCTATGAGAACTTGAAGTGTGATTTATTTGTGAATGCTATTTTCACAAATTGTGTTTACCAAAGTTAAACAAAATAAGAGACCCACTTGTATGTCTTGGTCATCTTCAAAAATGAAATTTCAGTTATTAAAGATGAAAAAAAGTCTGTAAAAATAATGAAAAATTTCAAGATTAAAAAATTATTTGGATATTATTCCTCTCTTAGTTTTCTAATCCATTATTGTAGTAAGACCAGTTGAGATAACACATTAGGTTTTACATTACAGGAGATGCTGTTTCATTAATTAGCCTTCAAGTAACTGTTTCTCCTAATGACTTACTTTGATCTAGTCAATTCAGATAAATACTTGATTTTTGTAGTTTTCTCTTTATTGTTACTTGGTTTACACTATTTATGATTTCCCTTAAATTGCTAAACCTTTACAAAAGAGGCTATAGCCATACTTTACTATAATTTTATATGTAGAACTGTTGGTATTAGACATTAGATTGAAAGAAAATATAAGAAAACATAGATAAGTGTTTAATAATATCTGTTAGATACTAACCAATGTAGCTTAGCTAAAATGAGTATTTTGTTGTTGATGTGTGTATAAAGTCCATTTTTCATGCCATTGGGTTGTATAGTGCACAAGTTCTGGTTCTGTTTAAAAATATCTTTGAAGCCTGCAAACATTTGGTAGGCAAACATTTGAGCTTAGAGTTTCGGATATTTTAGCTGAATTGAATAACACATAGAAATAATGCTATGAGGGACTGCTTTAAATGCTGAAGGGGTGGGTGGCATCTCAATGTATCTTGCTGCCTGTCACCAAGTCTTCCAAGGTACAGTTTGAAAGTCATATATGACTGTTGAACAATTAATTGTTACTTAAATGGGGGTATTATATAAAAAAAAAAACTCCACAAAACTATAAATTTTTGTTAGATACAGTCTTGCCTTAGTAATTGTTTAGATACTACTATTTTATACTGAAATAATTAAATGTATTTCAGCTGCAGGAGTCAGATAACATGGAAAACAGAATATCTTTATTGAATAAAGATGTTTGTACAGAATGTCTGAAACCAAATGTACAGGTCCTAAACCAGAAGATACTTGACACTTCAAGAGTTCCAATTTCCCCCGAGCCTTAAGGCTGCTGTCACTGATTGGAAAGATTATTATTCTTGTGATGTTTCTGTGAAAGGTAGAGATCCTTCTAATTTCACAAGTAGAGTAAGCATTTTGCCAACATGAAATTTGAGAAATAGATAAAGGTCATCAATCTGTTCCTTTCCAGATTATCAGAAATCTTCTTGATCCCTTTCTGAATCTGTAATTTATTAAGAAATGATTTCCAGAAATCTTTTGGATACTTAGAATTCCATAAATGTTTTAGATGAAGGTAGACTATTGGAAAGCATGTAAGGAAGAAGGGCTGTTGGAAAGAGGTTAGTAAAAGCACTTCAGGTCATGGTTAGAGTCAGATAACGGGGCCTTAAACTTGAAGATGATGCTACATCATGAAGTGGTATGGTTTTGTTCTAGAGTATGGATCTCAGTGGAGATCACTGCCATGGTAAGGACAATTCTACTAGGTTACCCTTGAGACCCAGCTGAGGAGGATTAGCTCATTGAACATCTCAGGTTGCTCAGTCAACCAGTCCTCTAAGTCTTTCTTACTTTGGCTTTGATTATGAAAAAAGGTTGTTTCTTATTTAATGTAACTTTGCAATTTTCAGTATATTGTAAATTTAAGCAACAAAAATGTTTTTAATGTCAAAAGATGACATTTCCTAAATTGAAAATCATATCTTAGTTTTAGTCTTTTATTAAGTTTTTAAAGGTATGTTAGGTTCTTTACTTAGTAAAGTGTATGCTCAAAAGGAATATATTTTCCTCTGGACAGTACCTTCCCCCTTTGTTAAAAGAACTTAAATTTTAAAGTGTTCTATAGTTTACCTACCTAAAATAATGGTGATGCTTTTTTCTTCTTCTTATAGTTAAAGGTATCCTTTCTATGCAAATATTAAAAACACTTTTGGAAAATAAAATGCCCAGGGTTTTTTTTTTTTTTTGGGTGTGTGTGTGTGTAATATACTGTCTGAACCACATTATTATTACTTCATGACATTATTGGGTGGTTTATGTAATAATTTGTCAAGCCCTACTTTTACTCCAGCATCATGGCTGAAACTGTTTACTAGGTTCTTTGTGATTGCAGCTGTTCTTTAAGCTTACTTCCATACTATTGCATCATAAGCAAAGGTTAATATTTTAACAGTCATGATTTTTAAAAGTAAAGTGTAATTTAAATATTTTATTTATAAGTATAATACTTATAAGTATTCTTAATAATCAGATAAAACTGAAATACAGGGCCAACTTGAATCATAGTAATATCAGACATACCACTGGTGAAATTTACTGTTAATTCTGAAGCTGGTCTCTTAAAAACAAATAAAAGCATAGTAAATTCAGGATCTGATTTGACTCCCCTGTGCTCTCCACTAAGCCTCACAGTTTTTCTGAGACTTGTGCTGGAAGAGTAGTGAAAGGGCAGCTAGGGAAAACTGACTTTGTCATTTTTTTTTATCACTCCTGTTTTTGTAAACCTACTGTGAGGGTTTAGGGTTTCACTTGTATGAAATCATTATAGGATTAAAATTTTACTTTGCTTTCTTCTTTTGTGGACATCCATATCTTTGGTTAATTGGCAATTTAAAATATAGAAACTAATGGTAACATTTTGAAAATACTCTGACTTAGTTCTAAAAAAGTATTACTGTACCCTGGTCCTTTATTTTAAAAGGAACCTTTTATAGGTACATTTATAGTTCTTCTCCCAATTCTAGCTTTATTTTAAAACAAGTCATAAATTGAATCATTTTTTTTCCTTTTTTGTTTTTGTGGGGTCATAGCAACAAGTTAATATTAATAGCACTGTAGTTAGTTAACTGAACTGTAGAATTAGGTTACTTAAGCATAGATTGTGACCTTATTACTCTTATTAATTAGGTCTGTTTTTTTTTCAAAAATTTAGATTTTTTAATGTAAAATATATTTGAGTAAAAAGCCACTATATCACTCAAAATATTTGTAGGTGTTTTAAACTTAAGAACCTTTAGAAAAAAACAAAAACCACAAAAATCCAGCTCTCAACCTTGGTCTTTCAAATTTCTAGACTTAGTTTTTAAGAAATGGTAAGGCAAGATGTCTGAAAAATATACCTGATTATATGTTAACTTACAGAAATACTTTGGTTTTGTATCCATAATTACTATTTTTCTTCCTCTAGGGGTTTAGTTGTTACTCTCTTGTTTGGGAAAACAAACTCAGAAAAATACCTAGAGCAGTGTGAACACTCATTTCTTCCTCCAACATCTACTGGGGTTCCTAAGGTAAGTAACGTGAAGGAACGCAAACTGCACAGTGCAGCTCTGCAGTGAGGATTATGCAGTTACCTGTTGGCTGCACCAGTGTGTGTTCTATGTTTATTGGGTTGCATCTTATTTAAAACATACAAAAAAAAAAACATACATTTTAAACATCTTCAAAAGTTTCTTAATGTTATATGTAAAAAGTAGGACTGTATCTTCAATTCTTCAACATTCCTGACTGAAACAGTTAACTTCTGCCCAAACAATAAA
Organism: Rhizomys pruinosus; assembly: GCA_009823505.1. Taxonomy (NCBI): domain Eukaryota; kingdom Metazoa; phylum Chordata; class Mammalia; order Rodentia; family Spalacidae; genus Rhizomys; species Rhizomys pruinosus. Next base: position 2,094,911 of record VZQC01014894.1, on the reverse strand, counting down.
CGTCTGCAGGGAAAAACTTTAAAAAGACTGAGAAAAAGATGCAAGACAGGGATGGCAGAATGCATGAACTGGGGTGGGGTGGGGGACATGGAAAAGGGAGTGTGTCTAAATTAGACTGAGAAATGATGTATGAAATATACAAAACATGAATAAAAATATTTTATTAAAAAGTAGGACTGTAAATTTGAGGAAAAGTAGAAATCAGTTAATTTGTTCTCCTGTTGTCTTAACCTCAAAGTATCACATATACAATTTGTAAGAATGTCAATATTCTGTTTTGAATGAAATAAATTAATCAGAGGAAAATGTACTTTTATTATTTAGTTGCTTGGAATTAAGTTATATAGTGTGTATAGTTTTAAAAATTCTACTCTAATTTTATCTTGAAAAATACTATTTTTCTATTTTTCAAATTATCAGGTTTTATAAATAGTTCTTGGGTACTATGGATGTGTAGGCCTCAGAGTTGTAGTGCTTTCAACTTTTGTGGGATGTGTTAGTTTCATTTCGTGTGAAGAGAGGCAAATGGTCTGGAATTGCTGGTAGTAAGTTAACTTTCCCTTACACACTAAGATAGAGATGTAGAAGTAAATAATGTGCTAAAATGAAAGAATTTCACTCTCTTCCTACTAACTTTTTATGTTGATAAACTAATCTTTTAAAATGTCTATAACTTTTTTCATACTGTGTTTTATAATTCATAATTCACATTAACATGCAAATTAGAGGGTTTCACTGTGACATTTCCTTATAAGCACTGTTCAGGCTTTGATTATATCTTCTTAATCTTTCGCCCTCTATTTTCCTCTTCTCTCCCTCTCCCTAATCCATCTTCTCATAGACTATGTTAGTTTCCACATATAGAGAGACCATGTCAACTGCCTGTCTTTCTGTGTTTGCTTTATTTTGCTTAGCACATTATCCTCAAGCTCTGTCCATTTCCCTGCAAATGGCATAACTTCATTCTTCGCACAGTAGTATTTCCTGTGTGCCTGTACTGCGATTCTTTATCTAGCCCTGTGTGGGCTGACTTTGTATCTTGGGTGTTGTGAGTAGTGCTGCAGTAAGCATGACTGCACAGTACCTCTGTATACTGACTTAATTTCCTTCATGAAATGCCCACAAGTGGTTCAGCTGGATCTAATACTTAACATTTTTTTTTTATAACCTGGAACATTTTTTTATTCCTTTAGAACTTTCATTAATATATATTATTTGGTTTTTCTTATAAGACTTTCTATGGCCTTTTCTTTCTTAGCCATCTGTAATTTCCGTTCATTTGGAAGGTATAGAATAGGAAACATTTTAAGAATTAAGATCCTAAAGAGTAATAAATCATAGTCACAGCTAGTTATGTTTTATAATTTGTTTTTCATAGACATTATAAAAATATTTTGACTGCTATTTGAAAAAAAGTTATTTTAAGTATATTCTATTAAAAATTTTAAAAATTCTTAGTGATTCATGTTATACCGAAAACGCACATTTTATATATAGTTTGTCTCATAGTAGATGTGCAGTCTGAGAAACACATTGCTAGGTGATTTCATCCATGTGATCATCAAAGAATATGCAAAAGCTACACATCTAGATATGTTTTCCAGCCTTCGTTCTAGGCAACAAACTTTACAGTATATTTCTGTATAGAATACTGTGGCCACTGTAACACAGTGGTATTTGTGTCATCTGGATTAGAAAAGAAACAGTGAGAACATAGCCAAAAAGATAAACCAGGTACACCTCTGTATATGCTGCTCGTTATGAGTGGACCTTAGTGACTGCTAGGTGATCTTAATCAGTTTGTGAATTAGGGTAGGGAGAGAATGTATGAAGGTCTAGGACATTACTCTCCACTTTGTAGACTTAAAAAACGTGTGCATGCGTGTCCTTGGGACACATGTGGAGGTCAGAGGACAATTTGTGGGAGTTGCTTCTCTCCTAACATACATCCCAGTATGTGAACTCAGCTCAGTATTTGAACTCAGCTCATTAGCCTTGGTGTCAATCTCCTTTACACACTGAGCCCTCTTAACAGCCCCAATTTATAGACTTATATATAAGTACTTGTTCTGGTTTACTTTCTATTGCTGTGATACAACACTGAAAACTTGAAGGAGCAAAGGATTTCTTTAATATTACAGCATATAGTCCATGATAGAGAGAAGTGAAGTCTGGAACTCAAGAAAAGAACCAGGAGGCAGGAACTGAAGAACAGACCACAGAGGAATGCTGCTTACTGGCTTGTTCCTAGCCTGTGCTCAGCCTGCTTTCTTAGACAACCCAGAACCTCCTGCCCTTAGGCTGGGCCCTCCCACATTACTCAACATTCATGAAAATGCCTTACTGACATGCTTACTGCCCAGCCTGATAGAGGAAATTTCCCAATTGAAGTTCCCTCTCCCAGTGTGTCAAGTTGACAGCCAAAGATAACCACATAGACTACACTAAATTTGTAAAATGTTATTTAGTAATAAATTAACTTTGTTGCTATAACTGCTTTTTACTTTATAGGCTTTAAAATTCTTAAATGTTTTTGACTTTTGTTACATCATTAAATTGAAAAACAGATATATTGGGGTTGGAGGGATGGCCTAGGGGTTAAGAGCGCCGACCGCTCTTGCAGAGGACCCGGGTTCGATCCCCAGCACCCACATGGCGGCTGAGAACCGTCTGAAGCTCCAATTCCAGGAGAACTCCAGCTCCAGGGGAATCCGAGACCCTCTTCTGACCTCCGCGGCATTGCACGACACGGGTGCACAAACCTGCATGCAGACAGTACATTCATACACATACATAAAATAAAAATAAAATTAAAAAAAAAAAAGAAAAACAGATATATTGTAAAGGGACACATCTTAAAGTAGACACAACCTGGGCCAGCTTTTTACTTTATAGGCTTTAAAATTCTTAAATGTTTTTGACTTTTGTTACATCATTAAATTGAGAAACAGATATATTGTAAAGGCACACACCTTAAAGTAGACCCAAGCAGGGCCAGGCTCTCTCTCCCTGTCCCTTCTCCATTTTGTCTCCCTGGACTTCTTCAGGAAAGTGAAGCATATGGAGCTTCATCTTCTCTGATGCTGCTGCTCTTCCTGGTTCCCCCTGAAGGGCTGCCTGAGGTGCTTCTTGGGGGGAGGGCAGTCTTTTCAGAGGACATGTCCATGATAGCTTGATTGTGAACAGGTTCTTTTCTCCTAATGAAAACATTTTAGTATTGGCCTTCACACTTTCAGGTATTTTAGGGAGCTTGTTGAAGTCTACAAAAACATCTGCTAAACCTTTCACTGTAAATTGTCTTGAGCTCTCCCACCCCCCACCCCCACCCCCCCGCTTTCGGTCACCTGTAGTTTTCTTTTATCTTGTCCTAATAGGAAATTTTCACCTCCATTATTATCTTATTTAATCCATAGTTACTAAAATGTTAGGTAATATATCACTATGTTGCTGAGATTTACATTTAAAAAAATATTTTATTTTTATTTTATGAGTGTATTACCTGCATCTATGTAAGTGCACCTGTGTTTTGCAATGCCTGCAGAGGTAAGAAGGTGTTGGATCCTTTGGAACTGGCATCACTGAGGGTTGTTAGCCACCTTGTGGGTGCTGGGAATCAAACCCAGGTCCTTTGCAAGAACAACCAGTGCTCTTAACCTCTGAGCCATTTCTCCAGTCCTGAGATTTATATTTTTAAGAGACTCCTACTGCCTTTTCCCCTATTGCCAGGCTTTTAATATACTGTGGAAAAAAAGAAAACTACCTTTTCCTTAGTTGTTTAAAGTTGTCTCTAATTAAAATCAACTTTAAAATATATTCATTTAGTAGCTGGTATGCTTTTGGAGGCTGGAGAGAGGGGAAGCAGAGAGAGTATTAATAAAGACAGTTTGACTTCTCTGAAACACTAGATGGCAATACTAATGTATTAAAATTTTTCCCATATATAAAATAAGATTGGCTAATCTAATTTATTGAAAAGTATATTTTTTCTGGATATCTAGTCTCATTATTTTGAGAAATCATGTTTGGCTTAAAGTTATTTCAAGAAATTATTGGCCAGAAAGTATAGTAGGTAATTAATTTGAAGTAAATTGGAGAGATTTAAAATCAAGAAACTGCTCAACTACATACTATGGTTTCTTTTAAGTGCTTAGAAGAAATGAAGCGGGAAGCCAGGACTATTAAGATTGATAGAAGATTGACGGGTGCCAATATAATTGATGAACCTCTCCAGCAAGTGAGTTTCAGTATGTGGTATTTGAATTACATATATTGTGTGCTAAATGTACTTCTTTTGAAAATACTAAGCTATATCTTTTAGCTATTTAAATAAGGTACTGACATTTTGTGCCAATGCTGTCTTTGCTACTTTATTAAGTACTTCTAATAAGGCAGTTTATTTAACTTGAAAAGCTATTGATTAAATCTGTATTAGCAATATTATAGTATATATTATATATATTACCTTTGTTGAAGAGGACACTTAGTAGTTTACTGAATTACACTTTTGAATTAGTTTTATTTAAAATACATTATCTGATGTATAATATCTAATTTAAGAAATTTTTAAAATTAAAATTAGGTAAAAATTAGTCCTCTGAAATATTTTTGGTTGTTTTTGATTATATCATTATACCAATTACAAATTTTAACATTTTGAGCTGGGCATGGTGGCACATGCCTTTAATCCTAGCACTTGGGAGGCAGAAGCAGGCGGATCTTTGTGAGTTCAAGGCCAGCCTGGTCTACAATGTGAGTTCCAGAACAGCTGGGGCTACAGGGAGACTCTGTCTTGGAAAGACCAAAAACAAAAAAACCAAATTTTTAACATTTTATAAATGAACCTGTACTTAATTTCTGTAATTGTAAAAGTTATACATTTTCTGTCATAGACTAGCTGAGTACTTTTCTGTATCAAAGCTATTAATAGAATTATGTTAGATCCTGTAATATTTTTGTAATTCGATTGCAGTGGATCTAATGAGAGACTCTTAGAAAACCTTTTTTTTAAAAAATTAGTGTTCATTAACATTTTATCTCATCCCATCAAACTAATTTGAACTATTATATTTACAACATTGAAAATGTATTATTACCCTGGCAAACTGTCTTTATATGGATTGGGACAGTCAATAATATTTAGTTTTTTAAAAAATTGTAGAGTAGATGAGTTGGGATATCACGAATTAAAAAAAAATTGAGATGGTTTTTAATATGAAATTTTGATAATGAACATAGGTATATATTGTACTATTATTGCAATTTAAAATGTATAGAAGAATATTAGCCAGTAATCATTTTAGTATTCTCTTTGGCACTGTTTTTAAATCCTATTTTTATTCTAGGTTATCCAATTTTCCTTGAGGGATTATGTCCAGTATTGGTATTATACGCTAAGTGATGATGAATCTTTTCTTCTTGAAATTAGGCAAACTCTTCAGAATGCACTCATTCAGTTTGCTACTAGGTAAGAGTGCTAAATTATATTTATGCATAAACATTTAGATTACTTCTAAAGATAAAAATAACTCCTGAGGCTCCATGGAGACCTTGTCTCAAAAAGACAAAAAAATAAAATAAAATAAAATAAAATAACTTCTAATTGAAAGGGGATTGTTAACTAAATGGTAATGTATGTATGTGAACAAATGTTCTCATTTCTCGGGCAATTACCTAGAAGTGTAACTTCTGATTTAATCTTTTTTTGAAGAAATGCAAACTGTTTCAAAGTGCCTACATAGTGTTACATTCCCACTAGCAGTGTATGAAAATGTCACACCCCTATTTGCCTGCACCTGTTGTTGTCTGTTTGTCTGTAAGTACCTTCTTTAAGGAGTGAGGTGGTATTTCTTTGGGGTTTTGACTTGGGTTTCTCTGATACCTAACAATATTGGGCATCTTGCATGTCATTGCTAATGTCATGTGTATAACAGAAGTGATATGACATGCAATGCAGTAGTTGTTATTTAGCTTTTCAGACAAACAAGTTTATTGGTCTGGGAGTATATAGCTTAGTCACCCTTGAAACATTTAAGAAGCATTATTAAATATATAGGAAATGTATCAAAATGAAAATCATACAGATTAGTATATGCCTTATAATTTTAGCTGAATAGATTTTTGTAACTATATATATATATATATATATATATATATAAAACATTCATTAAAAAGAAATACAACAAATATAATCATATTTGGATTTTTAGTTTATATCTCAGTATAGCCAATTCAGGAAATTTTAAAGGAAGTTCCATTGTATATATTATATATTTATTGATTTGTAGCCATACAAAGTAATAAAACATTGGGTAAATCACCAGTGAAGGTATTTAAGACGACTTTTTGTTTTCTCCTTCCCCTGTCCTTTTCTAAATTAATGTTTTGGACTCACAGAGATCCGCCTGCCTCTCCCTCCCAAGTGCTAGGATTAAAGGCATGCACCACCATGTCCAGTTTAAAGATGGCTCTTACCCGCCATGTGGGCGCTGGGAATCGAACCTGGGTCCTCTGGTAGAGCAGGCGGTGCTCTTAACCCCTGAGCCATCTCTCCAGCCCCTGTTTGTTTGTTTTTAATTAGCTTCATATTGTACAGGTTTTGAGTATACAGACCCAGCTGCTGTGAATTTATGTGTGTTACTGCCTTGTCAGATCCTACAAACAAACACTGTTTGACTCCAAACAACTACTCCCTCTGGCTCTTGGAGTCTTTCTGCCCTCTTTTCTGCACTATGTCTCATTTGGATTGCATTTTCATTTAGTGTATGTCTGTGGGGGGGGGGGTATGCCACAGTGCACAAGTAGAGGTCAGTGGACAACTGGATTCAGTTCTCTCCTACCATGTGGGTTCCACAGATTGAGCTCATGCCACCACTTGACAGCAGGTACCCACTGAGCCATCTCACTGGCTGAGGTTTCTGGCTTTCTGAGACAGAGTCTCATTTAGCCTAGGTTAGCCTTAAACTCATTGAGTAACTGAGGGTGACCTTGACCTCCTGATCATCTTACAACACTATGCTTGACCACTTCTTTAAAAATCAATCCATTTCGGGGGCTGGAGAGATAGCCTAGCGGTTAAGAGCACTGACTGCTCTTGCAGAGGACCCGGGTTCAATCCCCAGCACCCATATGGCGGCTGAGAACCGCCTGTAACTCCAATTCCAGGAGAACTCCAGTTCCAGGGGAATCCGACACCCTCTTCTGACTTCCGCAGCATTGCACGACACGGGTACACAAACCTGCATGCAGACAGTACATTCATACACATAGAAAATAAATAAATAAAAATTTAAAAAAATCAATCCATTTCTTTGGTCACTAATTGTACTAATTGGTACTAATCTTGATTTGTCTTTTTAAAAATATGTTTCCTCTGAAAATAGTCTGCATTTTGAATACTATTTGATGAGCCATTTATTATTTGTTCATTTATTTACTCATTTTTATTTTTTTGAGATAAGATCTCACTATGTTGCCCTGGCTGGCCTGTCATTAACTTTGTAGACCAAATTGGCCTCAGCCTCACAGAGATCTACCTTCTGTGCCTCTGGAGTGCTGGAATTAAAAAACACACCCTGTTTATAGTGAGCCATTTTTTAAAGTGAGTTGGTAGATTTAATTTTCTTTGGCATCAAGGCTCTGCTATAAGCAGTTATTTTAGGATTTTATCTTAGAGTAGAATGACCAAGTTTATATAAGAAGTAATATATTTCCATTTGATCAGAAACATGCTTAACTTCAAACTTGATAAGCATTTAGTAGAATGATTTTATCTTGATGATTAAAAAAACGTGTACCAGTGAAACTTAATTTTTTTTCAGTGAACATGTAACTGTTTTTGTATTTTGTTTTAAATATTTATTTTATTTTATGTGTGCGAGTGTTTTGTGGGCATGTAATTACACCCACCCATGTGGGTGCTAAGAAAAAGGCATTGGATCCCCTGAAATTGGAGTCTCAGATACCTGTTAGCCTCCCAGTCCTCTGTAAGAGCAGCCAGTGTTCTTAACAGCTGGGCCATCTGTCCAGCTCCCATTTTGTTGTTTTAATGAAATAGTGAAAACAAATCTTAAGTCCAGGAAAGACTGTAGAAATATTATTTTAATCAGTATTGGTAACTAAATCCTTAAGGTAGATGATTTAAAGGAAGTGACAATTTCAGAGAGATAATTATAGCAAAATATATTTATTATGAATGAATGGAAGCTGACCATTGTTTTAGTGGGTTAGGGATTAAGTTTATCATTTTATGCCTTCAAAATTTTACAGAAAGTCAATTTTAGGCTGAATTTTTGACACTGTACCAAAGTTGTCTTGAAGGATAGAAACAAATGATTTTGTATTTTAAAGAATACATCCTTTCTAGTAGTTAGTTACAGAGGGGGAAGGACCATATGATTCATTGGCCCAAGGCAGAAGAAAGGGTTTTTGTTTCACAGGTAGGCACCCCTATCCTGTCGCTCAGTTAAAAAAATGTCTGGGTGTCATTGATTGAAAAGAACTTTAATGGAGTTAAATTATCAAAATCACCCTACAAATGCTTATTCACATCTGAGCAATTAAATTTTCTTGTTATTTTTTTTTAATCAATTTATTTTTTATTGATGTTTTGTGTATTTCATACATAATTTTTCAATTCAGTTCAGGCATATTCCCTTTCCCTTCCCCCCACCCCTCCCCACCCCATCCCAGATCGTGCATTCTGCCATAACTGTCCTGCATCTTTCTCTCAGTCTTTTTTTTTTTTTATGTTTAGGAATTCACATTTTCTTCCATTAATTTTATATTTTTCTAAAATATGGATACAGACTGTCCACCCATATACAGTAATTACAGAGTCTGAAAATAATTAGTGGGTGGATTCTAGAGCGCATTGAGAGATTCATATTGTAACAACATAGTTGCTTTCAGATAAACAGAAATATTATAAGATAAATACTTTGTATATAAATAAGTTGTACAAGTTGTTATTATTTTATTAATTATTTTATGTGTGAGAGTGTTTTGTGGGCATGTAAGTACACACACCCATGTGGGTGCTAAGAAAAAGGCATTGGATCCCCTGAAATTGGAGTCACAGACACCTGTTAGCCTGCAGTGTGGGTGCTGGGAACTGAATCCCAGTCCTCTGTAAGAAGAGCCAGTGTTCTTAACAGCTGGGCCATCTGTCCAGCTCCCATTTTGTTGTTTTAACAAAATAGTGAAATCTTAAGTCCAGGAAAGACTGTAAAAATATTATTTTAATCAGTATTGGTAACTAAATCCTTAAAGTAGATGATTTAAAGGAAGAGACGATTTTTTTTATATGACTGATGACTTTGACAGTATTGATTACTTTTAAAAAATACCTCTGTGTGGGCTGGAGAATTCATTCAGAGGTTAAAAGTACTGGTTGCTCATGCAATTAGATATATAGGTATTTAAACAGTATAATATATAGCCTTTCGATCCTACTAATGAAGCACATGCAATTAGATATATAGGTATTTAAACAGTACTAATTGTTATGGTAGGTTACTTTGGTATAGACACAGATGTTTGGATGGTATGTTAATCCATGAATTACATTTTCTTCTGTTAAGTATGACAGGGTCTTCGTGTGGTTTATAACATCTCCTAACCATTAGAGGATGTAAGCTTGTGGCATCAGCCGTGGGTTATTCCTCCAAGGAGAGAGCTAATAGCCAATTAGATTTGGGATATACAGACATATGGCTGCCACTGCTGCACAGTATTTCCAGGCAGATGAGGTGTAGCTGGTGCTGACGGAGGAGTCTTGCTTGACTCAAGGAGACCTATATTTGCTTTATTGGTTTAGTGGCCTTTGGTAACACTCTCTGGCATTTCAGAGACGCCATCCGTATGCTTGTAAGTGCGTCTCCATACATCTTCCCATGTTTATATCAGGTCTTCAACAGGAGGCCTTATCGCCTCTCTTCCTGGCAGATATCCCAGTTTGGAGAAGGAGCCTTTACCTTTTGTGGGGGCTTGGCTTTGATCCCTGGCCAACATCTCCTTGGTAGGAATAATCCATTGTTGATGTCAGAGCTCCCGTATTATATATTTTGCCTAAGTGCAAAGTCTTAAGGAGACTTTAGCATTATATTTTGGTTCGAATAGAGAATAATCCTTTTCACAGTTTCTATGCCATTAGTCAATTAAAGAAGGCATTTTACCAATTTTACAAGAGAATACCTCTATAACATACTGTTTAAATACTCTATATATCAATTGCGTGTACTCCATAGTAGGACGAAAGGCTGTATATATACGTTTAAATACATATGTATCTAATTGCATGTGCCTCATTATAGGATCGAAAGGTTATGCCTGGACAAGCTGGCAGCCCATGAAAGAAAAAGCCAGAATTGACTAGAAACCAAGACAAACAGCTCCAGAAAAGTAGACTTTTTGCTTCTCATCCACCTGTGCCCCTTTTCTAAGCCTAGGGAACAATCTGCGGAAGAGGGGGCGTGGTAGAATGTAAGGGCTGCGATTGGGGTGAATGGTGAAACTACAACAATATAGACTGGACACTCATTTGATCAACTTGATTGAACATACAAGCCCCCCCTGCTGGATGGTGGGACCCATGAGCTGTGTGGGTTTGGGCACAACTGCTCGCAAATTGGTTTTACATGAAGGATGCTTGTACTCACAAATTATCACTTATTGTTAAAAAAAAATGAAAACAAAACAAAACAAAAAAACAGAAAGATGCAGAAAAGTTACGGCAGAATACATGATCTGGGATGGGTAGGGGTGGGGTGGGGCGAAGGGAAGGGGATATATGCCTAAACTGAATTGGAAAATGATGTATGAAATACACAAAGCATCAATAAAAATAAAAATAAAAAGTTCAAAGTCCAGTTGTAAAAAAAAAAGTTTAAAATATGTAAAAAAAAATTTAAACATTTTATAAAATAAAGGCATTCTATAAAACAAAACAAAAAAAGTACTGGTTGCTCTAGCAGAGGACCTGGATATGATTCCCAGCACCCATATGGTGTCTGACAACCATTTTTAACTCCAGTTCCAGGGGATCCAATGTCCTCTTCTAACTTCTGTGGGCATTGTGGGACATGGATACACACATGCTTGCAGGTAATAGGCTCATACACGTAAAATAAAAATAAAAATTAAGCCCGGCGTGGTGGCGTACGCCTTTAATCCTAACACTCGGGAGGCAGAAGCAGGCGGATCTTAGTGAGTTCAAGGCCAGCCTGGTCTACAGAGTGTGTTCCAGGACAGCTGGGGCTACAGGGAGACCCTGTCTTGAAAAGACAAAAAAAAAAAAAACCATTAAAATATTAAATACCTCTGTGTTGGGGGTAGTGCTACATACCTTTGTTACCAGCAACTCAGCAGGCAGGGACAGGGGCAGGGGCAGGGGCAGGGGCAGGATCTCTGTGAGTTCATGGGCAGCCTTGTCTACATAGAGAGTTCCAGGCCAGCTAGGGCTACAGGGAGACCCTGTCTCAAAAGACCATTAAAAAATCTCTCTCTCTCTCTCTCTCTCTCTCTCTCTCTCTCTCTCTCTCTCTCTCTCTTTCTCTCTCTCTCTCTGTATGTGTGTGTGTGTATATAAAATGAATGAAGAGGCCTGACTCCACAAAGTTGTTCTCTGACCTCCACATGTGCACCATGGCACGCTTGTGCTCCCCTCTCCCACTAGTAATAAATAAAAAATTATTAAAATTGTAAGATTCTCTAGATGTTTGTCTGTTTATATATTCATGCAAAACATAATGTACTGTTAATTTTTACTGATTTTCTTTGAAAAGTACTTTGTGATTGTTTTATGAGGAAATAGCTTTTATTTTATTTTTTTAAGTCTTTTTAAAATTTTTTTTTATTATTTTATGTGTATGAGAGTACTGTCTGCATGTAAGTAGGTGCACCCGTGTTGTGCAATGCTGTAAAAGTCAGAAGAGGGTGTTGGATTCCTCTGGAACTGGAGTTAAAGACGGTTCTTAGCCCCCAGGTGGGTGCTGGAAATCGAATCCAGGGTCTTTTGAAAGAGCAGTTGATGCTCTTAACTGCTGAGCCATCTCTCCAGCCCCCATTATTTTTGTCATTTTGATATAAGGTGCCCTTTTCGGGAAAGTGCTTTGTGTATGAAGATTCCTTTTACTGCTAAACTGTTCAGTCATTCTACAAGATGACACTGATACGTGTATGGATTGCTTTTGTATTAAGGCCTTTTCAGTGAAGCCTGCTTAAATTATGATGTCTCACTCAGTCTCTACTTATTTTTCTGTACTGTAGTATTATAGTGGAAACTATAATATATATATATATATATATATATATATATATATATATATATATACACACACACACAGTATTCTCCAGTCCCTTTGTATGAAATAAGTAACCTACCATTGTTTGTTTCTACTTCTATTAAATTTTAAGCCTATTAAAATTCAGTTTTATAATACTTGGGCCTTATCTTCATTTAGAAAACTAGTCTGTCATGTAACTTGAGTGTTGATGATTTAGAGAAGAAGATAACCAAGTGCGTTAAAGATGTCATTGTTTCTAGGCTTGTACATTCCAGTTGTAGCTTCTTTAGTTGTTTTTTTTTTTTTTAAACCTGGTAATTTAGATTGAAGAAGTAGGAGTATGGCAAGGTGATTTCTATACCAACTAAGTAACCTGTTTTGGAATAACTCAAAGCTAGTTTTAGTGTAAAAACTACAACTGAAATGTTTGAAGGCACTTTTAGAATACCCTGCATTCTGTTTCATTCTGAAATTTACTTGAGGGGCTGGAGAGATGGCCTAGAGGTTAAGAGCGCCGACTGCTCTTGCAGAGGACCCGGGTTCGATCCCCAGCACCCACATGGCGGCAGAGAACCATCTGAAACTCCAATTCCAGGAGAACTCCAGTTCCAGGGGAATCCGACACCCTCTTCTGACCTCCGCGGCATTGCACGACATGGGTGCACAGACCTGCATGCAGACAGTACATTCATACACATACAGAAATAAATAAAATTTTAAAAAAAAGATAAAAAATCATAACATTTGTAAAATAGAAGCTGTTTGTGGCTTATTCATGTCATATGACATGTTAATAACACTTAACAATGCCATAGTCAAAGAAGGGTCTTATATTAAAAGATTCATGTATTACAGTTAAAATGACGTGTATTTGTGACCAATTACTAGTTTTCTCTACGCTCTCTAAATGTGTATGTTATTACTTAGTTGTTTAGTTAATATAGTCATAGGTACAAAGCTGTGTCTTTATATAAAGCAAATCCTGGAATGTGATTTGACCCATGGAATTTCATAGCTAACAAATTAGCAGGTCTTAAATCAAGGATATCTGTGCCAGTATATTGCTTTTTGTAGAAAAATTTATTTTGGTGTTTATGTTTTTTTTTTTGTTTTTGTTTTTTTTTCACATAAATTTATTTTTATTTTTTTAACAAATCTAGACTCGTGCCCCCCCTATTTGCCCACCCCACCAGAGCTCATGCATTCTGCCAAACATGCTTTTCATCTCTTTCTCAGTCTTTCTCAATATTCTCCATGAGGAAGTTGAGTGTTTTGAGCAGAAGTTCATATTTCAGTCAGTTCTTCGATGCAGTCCTTTCTGTTGTTGGTGGTGGTGTTGTTGTTTCCAATATGCATCAAGCACTCCCAACTGCTTGGACAAAAGCTCAGGGGGCCATACACAAGAAATACTTACAACTAGGTAATTGACACTAGCATCCACAGATGAGGGATACCATTCGTAGCTTGTTTTTCTGGGACTGTGTTACTTCACTCAGCATGATGTCCTCTAGCTCCAGCCATTTTCCTGCAAAACTCATGATGTCATCTTTCTTTACTGCTGCATAGAACTCCATTGTGTAGATGTACCACATTTTCTCTATCCACTCATCAGTTGAGGGGCATTTGGGTTGGTTCCAGCTCCTTGCTATTGTGAAGAGGGCTGCAATAAACATGGCCGTGCATGTATCTCTGCGGTGGGGTGGGTCTTGAGGGTACATGCCTAGGAGTGGTATGGCTGGGTCAGGTGGCAAGTTCATTCCAAGTCTTCCAAGGCTTCTCCACACTGCTTTCCATAGTGGCTGTACGAGTTTACATTCCCACCAGCAGTGGATGAGTGTTCCCCTTTCCCCACAACCTCTCCAGCACTTGGTATCATTTGTTTTCTTCATCCTAGCCAGTCTTATTGAAGTAAGATGATATCTTAAAGTGGTTTTGATTTGCATTTCCTTAATGATTAGTGATGTTGAACACTTCTTAAGGTGTTTCTCAGCCACCTGTAATTCCTCACTTGTGAAGTCTCTGTTCAGCTCTTTGCTCCATCTATTGAGTGGGTCATTTGTTTTCTTTGTTCTTTGTTTTTTGAGTAGTTTATATATTCTGGAAATCAATGCTTTGTCAGATGTATCTGCGGTAAAGGTTTCCTCCCACTCTGTTTTATGTTTATGATGAACTGTATACTGCTTGGAATAGATGGAGCAGGCAAAGCAGTTCATGTTGTTAGCCCACATTTGCAACATTCTTTTCCTTAAAGGCATTAGCATTAAGTAGCTTTGGGGGAAAAAGAGGTTCTCAGTATATGTGCTGTTTTAGAACCTAAAGAAGAAGCAGCTGTTGAGTATGTCTCATGTGACCAGTCTCCAAACACCTGTTAAGAATGGTTTGCCCTTTGGGGCTGGAGAGATAGCCTAGCGGTTGAGAGCACCGACTGCTCTTGCAGAGGACCCGGGTTTGATCCCCAGCACCCACATGGCGGCTGAGAACCGTCTTTAACTCCAGTTCCAGGGGAGTCCGAGACCCACTTCTGACCTCCGCAGCATTGCACAAAAAGGGTGCACAAACCTACATGCAGACAGTACATTCATACACATACAAAAATAAATAAAAAAATTTAAAAAATTAAATTGGAGCATCTCAGAATTTAAAAATAAAAGGAAATGAATGATTTGCCCTTAAAGAGGAATCAATAAGTCTATGTATTGAGGATTCAATACTTAGCCACTGGGAGTACAGTTGTCAATAAAACAGACATAGAGCATAAAATCTGTTCTTTACTGAGATTTTTTTTTCTTTTAAACAAAGAGATCTAACTATAGACCATGCTATAAGAAGTGTAAAGCTTGGTGGTTGATATCCAACTATATATAGCTGGAGAATCTGACCTAGTCTGAGAGAATAGAGAGGAAGGAGTCACTGAAGGCTACCATGCAGGATTGACATTTTAGATAACTCGGAAATATGTTAGACTTTTCATGTGACTATGGGAGAACTGATGTGTGGAGAGTGGGTTGAGATGAGCAGGACAAAGGGAATAGTCTGTTCGGAAGCACTTAGACATATTTGAAGAATGCATTTGAGTTTGAGAATGGTACAGAAAGCCTGTGGATCTACAGGCTTTATAGACAGGGAGGAAAAGGGTAAAAATAGTTGATAAGGAAATACCCAAGGTGCAGGTTCACAAGGTTGGAGACAGTGTATTTGTGCATAGCTCTAGGAGTAAAGCTTTGGATTTTTCAAAGAGCTATCAAGGCTCTTATTTTGTATTATTATTCTGTATGTATTTATATAGGTAACTTTACTCAGGCTGTGTGAAGGGAGATGGTAGGTCTAGGAGATTTAGAAATAGGATAGTGATGAGATTGGAGTGTCGGATATGGACATGAAGGCATGCAAAATTTATGTTTAAAGCAACTTTTTAAGTGTGCTTCAGTAAAACTTTATTAGATTGTTTCTTTTCTAGTTAGCCTTTTTCTTAACCATTTGTCAAAATATGTGAAATTCTGGGGGCCTACTGTAATTTTTTTTAATTTAGTTTAGGGTTGAATGAAGATTTATTTTGGGGGGAGATAAAAATATGCTTATTTTTAAACTCATGAAGTGATAGCTTATAAGTAATAATAAAATGAAAGTGTTAGTAACAAGATTGTGTAGTAGCTCCACATGCTTTTACTATGTGAGGTATTATGTGGAGGAATATGGTAAACAAAGTGAAAAAAGAGCCTTGACATTGGCCATAATTTTAAAATAATTGATATTAAGAATTTAAATAGAGGGGCTTGAAAGATGGCTCAGCTGCCAAGAACACTGGCTGCTCTTGCAGAGGACCAGGATTCAGTTCCCAGTACCCACACGGCATCTAACAACCATCCTAATTCTAGTTCCAGGGCAATCCAATGCCTTCTCTGAACTTCATGAGAATTGCACAACATGGCTACACTTACATGTATGCAGGCAAAAGACTCATACATACAGCATAAAAAATTAAAAAGGAATTTTAATAGAAATCTAGTCAATGAATGCTTTTATTCAAATTCATATTCCATTTCTTTTTTTATATTCCATTTCTTACATATATGTCGTGCACCATTTTATAAGGTAGTTCATTATTAAACTATTTTCTCTTTTTGTTGGAACAGATAGAAGAAACTGGTAGTTTATATGCCCCTATTTATTAATGAGAAGCATATGTTATGGTTGTTCTTCCTAATCTTGGAAGTTCTTTCGAATTCAGATTTCTGTTAGATTTACATGTAATCATTGGAAGAAAGCCAAGGAGAAGAAAATAGTTTTGTTAAATAGAGGTGGTATATTTTTCCTTTTTCCTCCAGCCTCATATTTCTATATTGAAAATAGAAATCTAGATTTAAATGTTTTAATGGTCTATATTATTATTTGCATCACTTGATTTTAGCCATTTTAAATATCATATTCTGATGAATTTAGAGGGGTTTGAAATGCCTTCTAAATTTGGAAAATTTTAGATCATTTAAAAAATCAGTAAATTGGGGCTGGAGAGATGGCCTAGCAGTTAAGAGCGCCCACTGCTCTTGCAGAGGACCTGGGTTCGATCCCCAGCACCCACATGGCAGCTGAGAGCTGTCTTTAACTCCAGTTCCAAGGGAATCCTACGTCCTCTTCTGACCTCCGCAGCATTGCATGACATGGGTGCACAAACGTACATGCAGACAGTACATTCATACACATACAAAAATAAAATTTAAAAATCAGTAAATTAAATAGTATTCCTCTGTAAAGCAAAAATGCAAAAATATTGTGACTTGATACAATATTTATTATTTTTTTTTCTTCTAAATTTTCTAGCAGGAACTTTTCATGGAATAATTTAGCTGGTGGCCCATAGTAAATAAATTGTATCCTTATAAAATTTTCCATGGTGGAGGATACCTATTTAAAGATTTTTGAAAGATTCTTGAACTGATTTTGAAGTAATGATTTTTTAAGATAGGATGTCACTGGTGTGCCCAGGCTGGCCTAGAATTCAGTGTGTAGCTCAGGTTGGTCTCTGATTTGAGGACTTTCACTGTCTGTCTCTGAAGCTGTTTGAGTACAGTGTATGTCACCTTGACTGGGCAAAAAAAATTTTTTTTTAATAAGGGAGTGGGGAAGGGACGTAGGGACTGCTGGTTTAAGTTTTTACTTTAGATTTTATGTAGAGGCTTAATATTGCTCTGAGGTTTAGTATATGCCCGTATGTATGCTTATATTTTAAATAATAATCTTTTCTCAGATCCCAGGGTTCAGGGGTATTATGAATTTTTTTTGTGTGCTCATGTCTTTATACTTTATTCTTCCTTGTTTATATGTGTGTGTGTGTGTGTGTGTGTATAAAGCCATAGTTATGGTTTTAAAAAATTATTATGTGAGCTGTTTTTTTTTGGTTTTGTTTTTGTTCTTTGGGAAATTATCTCCTGTTATTTTTTCAGTGTCATCAGTACTCTAAAGTTTCCTCTCAAAAAGTGCCAGTAATCACTAGGTGGGTTTTGAAGTGAACGTGTTCAAGTATGAATTTTAGGCAAAATTCATTGTTATTCTGCCTACTAATAAAATCAGTAAGACTGCTTGTCACCTCCAGTTCATTATGAAGATTGAAAATGAGTTTTGTCAGTTTTATTTGTCCATTCTGTTTAATAATGCTTGCCTTTTATTGCCAAGGCTAATTTATTTGCTAGAATATGAAGTTTCTAATTGGGTAGCAGAATGGGCCATTAATGAAGTCAACTTCTTCAAAAGCTCTTTATTATACATGTGTGGATAATAATGATAATGAATTATCAGGTTCTTTTCTGGTTTTCTGTTGCCCTTGGTTCTCTCATTGCCCAAATCTTCATGAACAGATTCTTTATTTTCTTTGTATTAGGAATAATCCTGAAAGTATGAAGTAATTTTAACACAATTATGTACTATTTTGTGTTTGACAAAACAATGTTTTGAGTTTTGTTACTTTTGACATACTAAATAACTTCATAAAATTAGCATTCAACTATTTTGTATGTAAAGGGTTTCTAAGTGTTATATTTACCATCACTCTAGTAGCGCATCACTTAGTATTTCTAGTCATTTAGTGGTCATAATTTTAATACAAAATAGATAATACAAAATACATAATACAAAAAGAAAAAAAGATTCAGGTACACTCATACCACAGGTATATTGTTTCACAATATAGGTTTTATAACAAAATGGAAGAATGTGTAAAATTCAGAATGGGTTCAGAAGAAACCAAGAAATGTCTCAAGTACTTTTTAGCAAATATAAGCATTCTGAGTCCCTTATGTATTTTATCTGAGCTGAACAATTGCATTGATATGCCTGTGGGCACACTTATTTTAGATTTAACTGACTTCTTTTACCAATTTTTATAATTTAAATTGTAGTTGTATGCTTTTGAACATAAAGTATTAAAATAATATTGTCAAAAGGCTAAGTGAAGTAGAGATTACATTTTGGGTCTTATGCAACGGCATCTGAAATGTAAAAATAAGGAAAAATATCTTAAGGTATAGCCCAGTGTTTAAAAGATCTTGAGAAATGGCTCAGTGGTTAAGAGTGCTTGCTGCTCTTCCCAAAGGACAGTTTGGCTCCCAGCACCCTTGTCTGATGGCTGATACCTGCCTGTAACACCAAGTTCCAGGGATCTGAGTTCCTTTGCTGAACTTTGTGGACATCCACACTCAAGTGCACACACCTACACACAGACATATATGTACATAATTAAAAATAAAGTTAAAATCTCAACATGAATAAATTTCTATTTCTCATCATCATATTTGTTAGTAGGCATTAAAGTAAACTTACATTTTTGTAAAGCATTTGTATAATGGCTTAATTTTTTTTTTTATAAGGTCTAAAGAAATAGACTGGCAGCCTTATTTTACTACACGCATTGTAGATGATTTTGGTACTCATCTACGGGTATTCAGAAAGGCCCAGCAGAAGATAACTGAGAAAGATGATCAAGTTAAAGGTAGTAACTTTATTCCATTTGAAAATTAGGATTTAAAAGCTTCATTTTCTCTCTTTCTATTTCTTCATTTGTCCTTTGTTTTTCTAGGTACAGCAGAAGATCTTATAGATACCTTCTTTGAAGTTGAAGTTGAAATGGAGAAGGAAGTTTGCCGGGATCTAGTGTGCACTTCTCCCAAAGACGAAGAAGGTTTTATTTTTAATATAACTTTTGAGAACAGTCACAGGTTAGAGACAAGTTAGCAGAACAAATCTAAGGTGAAATCTTTCTTATACAGGACATGTAGCATAGGGGAAAAGCTATTCATTTTATTTTAACTGTTGCAAGTAGCTTCTATAGTTTTTATCCATTCTTAAAGAATGTATTGCCTGTGTGCATGTAAGTGCACCTATGTCATGCAATGCCTGGGGAGGTCAGAAGAGGGTGTATCCTGGAACTGGAGTTATGGATAGTTTTTAGCCTCCATTTGGGTGCTGGGAACTGAACCTGGATCTTCTGCAAGAATAACCAGTGCTCTTACCCACTGAGCCATCTGGCCAGCCCCAGTTTTTTTTTTTTTTTCAAGTCAATTCAAAGCCAATTTTTATCCATTTTTTAAGGGTTATCTTTAAGGACTAAAGACCTAAAATATAAAAGGGACAAACATTTTATGATTGAACACTTAATATTTTAATAACTATAATAGTTTCTTTTCCAGTTAAATTTATGACTTCTAACTCAGGAGTTTACTTGTTATGCTTAACTGTTTTTTAAGGTTATAATTAAATAATTTCAAGTAAAATTTTTAGATTTATTGGAACTTGCCCTTTTTTAGTGGGAAGTTAAACAAGTTTAGTTGAAGATACTTTTTAAAAATTATTTATAAATAATTTTATAATCAGAACTGGAATCATGGTGTTGAGTATGAAAAAAAAGATCTATGATTTTAAAAGGGATCTGAGTTTTTGAGAAATTATGAAGTATAAAAAAACAGTAATCAAATACTAAATAGATTTAACATGTATAATTCAAAAAAAGCAGAAAGGCATATTTCTATGTTAAAAATAATTTAATTTTCCCTATACATTTCTGTTCACATGAGAAATCAAGATACACATTTATAATATTTACCTGTTGTGGAACATTCAAGTCAATTCAGATGGCAAAAGTAGACTTCAATCACTAGTGAAATGTTTAAAAATATATATTAAACAAAAAAATGTCTTTGTAAGATGAAAAATAATCTTCCACAATGCAGTAAATTGCAGATCACTGTAATTTTAACTCTTTAGATGATTTCAGTTCAGTTTTTGGTTTCAGAATCCTGAGACAGTAAGAAAAAAAAAAAGTACTGGGAGAATTTCTGTTTTTACCCTTCTCTTTCTTATTTCGACTACTTGTTACACTTTTTAAAGATGAGAAGGAAGAAGGTGCTCGTGCATGACCAGTAGCCTTGAGATGATCAAAAGGCTTATTTCAGGATGGAAATTCATTATGGCAGGTTGTACAGCTGATAAGAACATCGGTCGTTTGTGATTCAGTGGGTACTTTCACAGATTTTTTTCACATCTTTGGTTTTCTTTCCTTTGGGTTTAGTAACACTTTTAGCTTCACTTTTTGGATCACCACTGGCTTCCATGGTCCCTGTAACAGGCATTTCCTTGAGGACTGTCCTCTGGTTCTTTGGCATTGTCTTCATTTAAATTAGTGTCTTCTGCATCAACTCTTTCTTCAGTTTCATTGTCATTGAAATTGTCATGGTAATTCTGTACTGGTTTCTGTTTCTTTTTCTTCTGTTTTTTAGAAAGCTTTTGCTTTGGTGCAAAAGATACTTTTATTAGTTGGCACAGGTTATCGGTTTAATTGTATTCCCAAGAGGTGTAAGCACAGGAACAACTACAACTACAGGAAAACCTTGCTAGTTCTAGAAATTTTTTTCACGCTTGAGAGCAAACATAACTAAACTTTTTTTTTTTTTTTGCAGTTGCTGTTATTTTCTTCTTTTCCCCATTTTCTTCTTTCCTGTTTGCATTTATTATTAAATTCAGTTTTTACCTGCCATCTTGTTAACACCATATGAGATAATAGTTCTTTTAAACAAGTACATATAATGATTTGAATTATATATGTTTTCAGCTTTCTTAGATGTGTACATTAGAAGAGCTTATGTCTGTTTTGTTATTACTTATTTCTTGAAAAAATTATTACAGGTTATGTTTAAATACTAACTTAAAAGTAGGAAAAACTGATACATGAGAGAAGTACAAAGTACCTTGTATACATTTAAAACTCTTTTGGAGAAAAACAATTTTGTTACTAAACCTTTTCATTACAAAACTAGTGGAAACTAATGAGAATTTTCAAAGTATGTTAGTTTGAT
Organism: Rhizomys pruinosus; assembly: GCA_009823505.1. Lineage (NCBI taxonomy): Eukaryota > Metazoa > Chordata > Mammalia > Rodentia > Spalacidae > Rhizomys > Rhizomys pruinosus. Next base: position 2,073,289 of record VZQC01014894.1, on the reverse strand, counting down.
TAATGAATGGTAAATATTTGTAGAACATGGAAGGAATTTTTAGTGAATACTTATGTATAACAATTACTAAAGTAGTAAGCTGATATAACCAGAAACTGTTAATGTGTCTTATATTAAGAATAAGAAGAGCCTTTAGATCTTTCTATTATTTTTATGGCTACTTTTTCTATTTTTAGGATTCCTAAGGGATTTGTGTGAGGTTTTATTATATTTATTGCTACCTCCTGGAGATTTCCAGAACAAGATCATGCGATATTTTGTCAGGGTAAGCTTAAATTCATATCAAATAATGACTTAAAGTTAGAGCAGTAGTTCTCAAAATCTTTGGCCTCAAGACCCAGCTAAGCTCCTAAAAATGGCTGAAGATCCAAAGGAGCTTTTTTTAAATGTGGTATCTTATCTGTAATATTTATGTGTTGCGGTTTTTAAAAGAAAAATTTAAACCATAAATAGATACAAGTGCACATTCCATTAACTAATGGATCAATGATATGCCATCTTGACTGTTTTAAAATTCTCACCATATGCTTGTTAGAGAATAAGAATGAAAAGGTAAATAAAATCTTAGTATAATTATGAAATGGTTTTCACTCAATTCATCCATTGGGAAAGGATCTTGGGTGCCTTTTCCAAACCCCCTCTCCCCTGAATTCACTGGCAAATACTTTGAGAACAGCCTTAGAGTTAGGTGCTTCAATTTTTACTTTAAAAAATATTTTATTATTTTTTAAAATTTTATGTGTATGAGTATTTTGCCTATGTGCACGTAAGTGTATCCATGTTGTACAGTCTCTGCGGAGGTCAGAAGAGGGGACTGGATTTCCCTGGAACTAGAGTTATGGACTGTTGTTAGCTTCCATTTGGGTGCTAGGAAATGAACCAGGGTCCGCTGCATATGTAGCCAGTGTTCCTAACTGCTGAGCCATCTCTCCAGCCGCCAATTTTTACTTTTAACAAAAATAGACTTAAAAAACTTTTCTTAGTACTCCAACTTATCTACTTTAATTGGACTAGATAAAAATAACATTTCTAGACTGAAACTTGAAAAATTCGCTTTTCTTAATTGGACCATGACTATGTTAGATGAGAACTGTGTGGTCTTTTAGTTGTAGCCTTTTAGTGCAAATTTTTTGTCTACAACTGTGTGAGTGCTGATTTTAGCTTTGGCTGCTGGTTTTGAAGTAAAAATGTGGGCTACTTAAGAGTTTATTCTGATAAAATGTGGTAAGTGAAAGTACATGTGCCAAAAGTGCAAGCTTATATCTCCTTAGTCTTTCGTTTTACACAGTGCATACCAATTCCCCAGGCTTGCTTTTGTGCCTGCAAGCTGTTGTTCAGTCTATACAGCACAGTTTCCTAACATCTACATAGCTGGAAATCAGTATACTTCTCAGGTGTTTATTAATAACAGTTCTAAGAAATAAGTGCTAAGTTTGATGACAATGTGATTAACTATATACAGTAAAAGCCAGTTGTTTAGGTGTAATCATTATCAAAAAGTTTTTTTAATAGTATATCTGTTACTAGATTCAGATCTGTATTACTTCTGAACTCTTCTTGCTGAATTTTATTTCTGTTCCAGGCCAGCTGGGGCTACAGAGAGACCCTCTCTCAAAAAGACAAAAAAAAAAGAATTTTATTTCTTCAGTCTTTGGCCCTTCAGTTCTTGCTTACCTATTGTGGCTTTAAACACTATTCAAATGCTAATGAACTTTAAATTTGTATGTTTAATCTAGATGTGCCTCCTGAACTCCACACTACTCTGTTGGGCTACTGATGTGAAATAGCCACTTAATTTTTTTTAATTTAATTTTTATTGATGCTTTGGCATTTCATACATTTTTTCCAATTCAGTTCAGGCTTATTTCCCTTTCCCTTCCTCCCCACCCCCACCCCATCCCAGATCATGCATTCTGCCATAACTGTCCTGCATCTTTTTTGCTATAAGTGATAATCCATGAGTACAAGCATCCTTCGTGCAAAACCAATCCGCAGGCTGTTGTGCCCAAACCCCTACAGCCCCACCATCCAGTGGGGGGTGACAGGTTGTTTGTTCAATCAAGTTGATCAAATGAGTGTCCAGACTACATTGCTGTAGTTTCACCATTCACCCCAATCGCAGCCCTTACATTCTACCATGCCCCCTCTTCCGCAGATTGTTCCCTAGGGGGGAAAAAAAAATAGCCACTTAATTTTTAAACCTTTAATTGTCAGAAATGAAAGTCATACTTTTGACTCCCTATCATGTATCATGTCTGCCCTTTAGTCTTTTTTTTTTTCATTCCAGTGAATAGACTGACCATGGAACATGTTTTTCAAATCTAGACACCCCTCCCCCCTCCAATCCCTGCCTCCCAAGGTTCTATAGGTTGTGACTTACCTCTCTAGTTTAGGGCATATAGTGTCAAAGAAAAACAAATCTGTGTAGTATAGTAAAGTGGAAAAAATGAATTATATCAATGTGGACCTACAGTCATTTCTGAATACAAGAAGAGCAAATGAAGATTTATAATCAAGGAGTGAGGTAGAGATTACTGGCTGAAAGGTTCCTAAGAACCATGTGAAAGATAAAGGGCAATAGTGATTAGACGTCTTTAATAGGATTCTTGCTTAAGATAGTCCAGGATGATCAGATACCAAGAGTAGAGAATGAAGAATTTAATGAGATATTCAGGATAGGAGCATTCTAGCTAAACACTTTGAATAAGATTCATGTGATGAATCATGTGATGCAATGATGAACAAAGGTTGAGCTCTAATTGGAAGATGGTACAGAGTAGTCAGTCTGGTTGAGAGTAAAAGTTTCATCACCAGTCACTGTATACTATCTAGTTATAACTAGATAAAAATTGCTGTTTTATTTCCCACTCAGCAATGAGAATTGTTGCATTTTCTTTTTAATTCTTAACTCAGAATTTGTGTTTCTCTTGGCTAGATAGTACTCTTTTTTCACTTGATTTTTTTATTGTTATTAAACTTTTTCCATAAGTCATATATCATTTCTCAGTCAAATCCAGAGTCACTTCCCCTTCCATGTCCCCAGCCAAGTCCCTGCAGTCTACCCTACATGCCCTGCATCTTTTTCTGAGTCTTTCCAGAAGCTTTTTTTTTCTTTCAGTTCTTTTGTTGTTCTCTCCAACTTGCATTGCTACAGTATGTATACATATATACATAGTTTCATATATATATGTATATATCACTTGAATTGGAGGACTTTTTTTCCCTAAAAGATGTCATGTTTTCCTTAAGGAAGTGCTCGAATGTTCCTCCTTGGCAATCCCAAACAACCATCAATGCTGCACTTTTGCTCCACATTGGGGTCTTTCCCTCCCATGGTCCCCCAAATGAAGTCCAGTAAGCATGCATCCTGTCTTGATCCCGCTGCACTGGCCTCCATGATACAGCCCAGATAGTCCAACAATGGCAGTCTATATTCTAATGAAGCTGACATCCCCTTAGCTGTTTAGTCCACAAGCTGGGTATCTCAGTAGTCCCCATCTGGCATTGAAGGTTTGGAGGATTCTTGGAGAGACATGAGTCCTCAGTCCATATTGGAAAGTTAAAAAGCTGTGTCTCATGTCTTTGAAGAGTGCCAAAAGTGATGGCAGCCTCAGGGTAGATGCACTTGCCAGTAAAAATTGAAGACAGTCCAAACCACAGTACTCTTTCTTTTTTTCTTTTTACTAAGATCTCAAGTTTTATGTCTGCAGTACAGTTTCTCTGGTCTTACTGATTATTTCTGGTTGTATTTTCCTTTTGGATGCTTAAGGCCACACAGTTAGCCCAGATTAACCAAGATTTTTGTTTTCTCAAGGTAGTACTCATTTTTTATATTTCAGTAACCCTTAGAGATTCCTTCCTGATGACTAAATTTTAAGCTCTATTTCCCTATATTGACAGCAGGGCCTAGGTCCTTTTCTTCTTCGTATGCACCATATTTTAAAGTCATAATTTATTTGTTTTTGCTAACTTGATGCCTTCCTCTATAATGAACTGTAAACACTGACCAGACCTACTGTCTATGTATCATTGTGTGGTAGTGATTATCACAGTACCTATCACATAGCATGTACTAAACTGAAGACTCAGTTGTGATAAAAGAAGAATCACATTTGACATCTTGGTTGCTGTAGCACACATGCTATTGCAGAGCTATGATAGAAAATCCATTTTGTAAAGAGAAGCTGTTGTTTAAAATATAGGGATGTAATAAGCAAATATGTCTTATTGTAGATTGTTTTTAGGCCAGTATTTAATTTATTTGATCAAATCTAGTTGAGTAAGGAGTACTATAGAGCTTGTCATTCATTAAGTCAATTTTGTTCATTTCACTTACAGTCCTTTATCAATTTTTATCACTTTGTCAGTAATTAAACTCAGTTTCTCATAAATCATTTCTGCTTAGATTAAATGACAGAAGAATACTCATTCATGTGGATTTTTTACATTGACTACGATAATTGCTATTTAATTATCTCTACTTTCTTCTATTTACTATATTTTAATCACTGACAGATTCATAATTTTATTAACTTTCTGTCAGGCTCCCATATTGGCAGCTAGTTCTATCTTTTAGAGATTGAGAGTCTTATTCCAACAAAAGGGCTCAGATAACAGAATGAATTTTGTTTTGGTGTATTTATTTTCATTCAACAAATGCCCCTATTAGGCTTAAGAAGATTGGAAGAGTGGTAAATGTATTTGAGGATACATCTAATTAAATAGATCAGTTAGCCAATTCCACTCATAAAAAGAGAATTTCTATATAATACTATTTTATTAGAGAGATGTAAGATATAGAATGTCAAAAAACACTCAGTGACAAATACAGGGCATAGTGTATTTTAAACAAATAAGTGGGCCAGCGTGGAGTACAGAATACAGAGTGGACAGCTGGGACTACAGGGAGACCCTGTCTCAAAAAGACAAAAAAAAAAAAAAGTGAAAAACTGTTTATGTGAATGTTCAGAGTGTATTTAATAAGATAATCGATTCTTTAGTAAGATCTTAAAGGAAGGGCAGAGTTTTGAGAGATTAGAGCATGAACAACTGCAAAGAATGGGGAGGTACCTAGAGGTGGTGAATAGATTATTGTGGGTTTTTTCTCACATTTTTTATTTGGAAAGTACTCAAGTATGGGAAATAAGACATGAGGAATTTATGTGCCAGCTACCCAAATTTAGTCAGTATTGATATTTTGCTGTAGTTGCTCCATTTTATCATCTGAAACAATTCTAAAATGGATATGTATCCTTTTCTTTAAATGAGATGAATCTATGAACACCTTTATTGTACTGCCCCCCACCCCCTTGTTTTGGTCTTTTTCGAGACAGGGTCTCCCTGTAGCCCCAGCTGTCCTGTTACTCACTCTGTAGACCAAGCTGGCCTTGAACTCACAAGAGATCTGTCCGTCTCTGCCTCTCCAGTGCTGTGATTGAAGGCATGCACCACCATATCCAGCAGTATTCTGCTTTTAAAAAATATTTTATTATTTAATGTTATGTGTATGAATGTGTTGCCTATATGTGTGTAAGTGCACCTGCGTTGTGCAGTGCCCGTGAAGGTCAGCAAGGGGTCATTGGAGCCCCTGGAACTAGAGCTTTGGACGATTGTTAGCTGCCACGTAGGTGCTGGGAATCAAGCCTGGGTTCTTCGCAATAGCAGCCAGTGCTCTAAACCTCTGAGCCAGCTCTCCCACCCCTCTAATGCTTTGTTGTTTTTAAAAAATTCATGTAAATACTGATGTTCCAGAGGATCTTTTTGTTCTTTTTCACTCACCTTTAGTTATTATAGACACATTTTTAACTTGTTATAGTTTGGGCTCATTTGTTTAGCTGAGGCATAGTAGCTCATCTTTTCATGAGATTTCATTCATTACGTGTTTTATGTTATCACAGCTATTGTATGTAATGTTGTTATATAATGTTACTTATTTGAGAAGAATGCTAAATTAAATTGATCTATTTTTAAAATTTATTTTTAGGAAATCCTTGCACGAGGAATTCTTCTTCCATTAATAAATCAACTCAGTGATCCTGATTATATTAATCAATATGTCATATGGATGGTAAGTACTTTTAAAAATTAGCTTGTATTTTAAGTGGTTTTTTTTTTAACTGTAAAAATACAGTTTGGAGATCATAGTGATTAAGCAACAACAACTGTTTCCTAAACTAATCTCTGCATTTGTAGTATCTCTGTTACTATGAAGGTGGTGCTACTATTTATTTTTAAATGATCTCTTTCGCTGCCTATGTATTTGGATGATTAATTATTCCTTATGTGAAATACTTGAGATCAGTATACCTCATGAGATATACTGAGGAAAAAACTAAAGTGAAACATTTTATTGTAACATGATGGTATTTTTAGTGTGCCCGTTTTGACCTGTCCTGAGACCAGATGTGGAATTTTCCACTATTGCCGCATGTCAGTTCTGGAGTTTGGATTTTTTTAAATTCAAGACTCTTAATCTATATTTGCTTTTAAATGAAGCTGTTGTTTAGAGCTACTAAAATAGCTTGTACTTTGCATTCTATATTGTTTAATGGGGAAAGTATGGACAATAGAACATGAATATAGGCCAGATCTGTGTTCTAGGTCTGTTTCATTAAGTTACTTCATGTGTCTTTACATAGAAAATTGAGTTTTCACTATCAGAATGTCAGAGTTAATAATACTCAGTTTTATTAGATCAGTGCTTTTCTGTAATAAACTTACTGTCAAATAAGACTTGTAAACTCGTTACCTTCTGGGAGTATTTTGGAAAATACTTATAGATCTTTGACTCATCTTTTTAAATATGGAGTTTCTTTTCCATGCTTATCTTTCTTTAATTAGTTTCCTGCTATTAGGAAAGAATCTGTTGAGTATTTATTTATTTATATATATATATTTTTTGGCATTATCAAACTAACCATTGATTTATTGCTATTTTACTGTCTCATCAGACTGTGGTTAACATTTTGGAAAAATCTTTCTTACTGATTTTATATTCCTAAAGTCTTTGGTAGAGGTGGTCGAACCTGATTTTTCTTTTTTAGTTCTCAGCTTTTTTGGTATAAGGCTCTACATTTAAGTCTAGGATCATATGCTCTGCATGTAGGAATAACTTCATTTCTTCCTTTCACATTTGTATCTCTTCTATTGCCATATTATTCTGGCTCAGAACTCAGGTACTCCATTAGATAATATTGAAGAGAGTAGACATGTGTCCTTGTTCCTGATTTTAGAGGAAACACTTCATTTTTTTCTATTTAGTATAATTTTGGCTATAGGTTTGTCATGTATACCTTTATTATGTTGAGGTAAGTTCCTTGTATTCTTGTTTCATCAGGTCTTTTATCATGAAGGGATACTGACCTTTGTCAGAAACGTTTCTTCATCTACTGAGATGATTATACAATTCTGTTTATGTGTTTTATATTTTTGATTTAAGTGTGTTGAACCGTTCTTTGTAGTACTTGTCTTTGTGTTGCTGTGATGAAAATAACAGTGATCAAGAGCAATTTACGGAACTTAGCAAGTTGCTGGAGCAGGAAGGAGAGACTGGGGAAGGGAGGGAGGGAGGGAGGGAGGGAGGGAGGGAGGGGGGGGGGGGGAGGGAAAGAGAGACAGAGAGAATATGAATGAGAACTGGCAGGGTGAACCTGTAAACTCTTTTAAAGCACCCCTCCCCCCTGCCATGACAATGCTTCCTCCTCAGTGGCTCCACCCCTAAAAGTTCCATAACCTTCTGGAACAGCACCACCAGTTGAGGATCAAATGTTCAAATACATGCCTCGGGGGACATTTTTCATTCAAAGCAGCACATTCAGCTCCCTGGTCCTCATAGGCACATTGCCGTATCATAATATGTTTAGTCCATCTTTAATAGTCCCCATAGGCTTTTAACAGTTTCAGCACTGTTCAGAAGTCCAAACTTTCTGGGATTCAAGCAGCCTCTGAATGGTGACTCACTGTAAAATAAAAAGCAAAGTACATACTTCCAACCTACAATGACTCAGAATATACTTTCCCATTCTAAAAGGGAGGAATAGGATAGTAAGGAATTAACTGGACCCAAAGACAGACCAAAACCCAATAGAGCAAACACTAACCTTGTAGGTCCACATCCAGTGTTTGTGACTTTAGTTTTAAAGGTCTCAAATAGCTTTGCCTCTTCAGCTTTGCTGATTGCAATATACATTTGTCTCTTGGACTGGTTTTGTTCTCTGTATATAGCTCTTCTTGGCAGGAATCTCAGACCTCTGGCATTTTCAGCATCTTGGACTCTCTGCTGAAGCCCATGCTTCACTTCCACAACTTCATGTCATGGCCTCCCAGTGCCTCTTGGCCTCTCAGGACCTCTTTACAGCATCTCTAGCACAGACACATGTTGATTGGCCTCAGCAGCTCTCTGAACCCCAGAAGAAGAGTCAACCACCCTTTTATTGTTGCATCTTTCATTTCTCCAAAACTCAAACCATGGGGATGATACTACCAAATTTGGCTGCCAGCTTGGGGTAGACTCTTACCCCTTAGCTTATGTATGCTGAAGCAATTGCTTTCTAGTAGCAAGCAGTTTTTCTGTTTACATCATCTAAATATCATGTGTCATGGAGAGGCTTTCTTGGGATTTTCAGTGAATCTTTGTATGTTTTTCTGTAGATTTCAGCAGTTGATGTCTATAATTTCATAGAGAAAATTATTCCCTGCCCCTAGTTTGTATATCATCTCCCTCTATACTTTGGAGTTTCAGGTTTGGTTACTTGATTGTGGCTCAAAATTCTTGAAAGTTGTCTTCATTCTTACTACATTTGTGTTTTGGTATTGGTAATGTTTCTTTAATCTTCTCTTTAATCTTTGCTATTCTTTTTTTCAGCCTGATTTAATCTGGTTTTATTCAGGCTTTCTGGTATGGTATTTTTTTATTTATTTCCATCAGTTCTGCTCCTTTATATTTTTTTCCCAGTCTCAGATTCCTTGCTGAATTTCTCATCTGTGCTGCTGACTTTTCGCATTCCTGTCATGCATTGACTTTGTTATTTCATTTTACTTAAGATTTTATCTTTAAAATTAGACTTTTAAATTCTTGGTCTGATATTTCAGCTATTTTCATTATGAACATAACATCGTAAAGGTATAGTAATTAAAGCAATGCTACTGGCATGAAAAAGAAGACCTAAAGATTTATTGAACAAAGCAGAGTCTAGAAATACAGCCTTGGGCTGGAGAGATAGCCTAGCGGTTAAGAGCACCGACGCTCTTGCAGAGGACCCGGGTTCGATCCCCAGCACCCACATGGCGGCTAAGAACCGTCTGTAACTCCAATTCCAGGAGAACTCCAGTTCCAGGGGAATCCGAGACCCTCTTCTGACCTCCGCGGCATTGCACGACACGGGTGCACAGACCTGCATGCAGACAGTACATTCATACACATACAAAAATAAATAAATAAATAAATAATAAAAAAAATTAAAAAAAAAAAAAAGAAATACAGCCTCATGCATATGATCAAATAATCTGTGTATCAACCTTATACAGTGCAAAAGGATAATCTCTCCCAAAAATGGTGTTAGGGAAACACCGATCACCTGCAAAAAATGAATTTGTACCCTTTATGAAATACATAAATGTTAACTTAATATAACTGATGACCTAAAAGCAAGACCTCAAACTATAAAACATCGAGAAGAAAACAGGGGGAAAAGTATTTTGGATTTGGCTGTGATTTCTTGGATTGATGCCAGAGCTGAGCCAGCAAAAGTGAAGACAGTGAGAATACATCAGTAAAAAGCCGGGCAGCAAAGAAAATAATAACCACAGTTAAAAAGTGACCTGTGGGATTACTTGAAATACATTTCTCTAAATATTTCTATCCAACAAATACAAAGAACTCCCACAATTGAACAACAGCAAAAATAAAAATAAATAGATAAATAAAAATAAAATGTAAAAGAATTTGAATAATTTTCCAAAGGAGTTACATAAACAGCCATCAATTACATGAGAAAATATTCAACAACCCTAATCATTATGGAAATGCAAATGAAAACCATAGTGAGTTACCATATTATAACCATTTGGTTGCCACCACCGAATCCCCCCATCCCCCAAAAACAAGTAACAGGTGTGGATGAGGATAGACTAAAATCCTTATGCATGACGGAAATATACATTGGTGCATCTGCTGTTTGAAGTACTTTGGAAAGTCCTCTGAGAATTAAAATTAGAATTACCATATACTTTGTATACAATATATTATCTATTCAGTCTTATAAAAGAAGTAAATAAATCTTGTGTTACTTATTGAACCTTGAGATTATTAAAATCAAATAAGCCTATCATCAAATGAGAGATTATATTCTCCTTATTTGTGGTATCTAAACATATTCAAACTCTGTGAAACAAAAAGTAGACTAATAACTTATAGTGAAGAGAAGGAAAAGGGAATTATTGGTGAATAGTTGTACAGGTTCCATTTTATAAGATGAAAAATTCCAGAACTCACAAAGATCCGCCTGTCTCTGCCTCCCAAGTGCTAGGATTAAAGGCGTGCACCACCAAGCCCAGCCTCTTAAATTGCAATGTTCTTAAAGTTTACACTACTTTAGTACACACTGAAGAGTGTTTAAGATGGTGAATTTTAGATTTTTTTACTATAATTAATTTAAAAAATAAAATTATTAAGTTATCCAATGTTCTGTTACAGTTTTGTATTTTCACTAGTAATGTTTGAACTTTGTTTCTCACCAGAATAACATCTAGCAATGCCAGCCTTTTGAATTTCAACCTTTCCTAGTGGATAGTATTCCTTTGTGATTAGTCACAATTCTATGATTTATTTATTGATAGTGAGCATCTTTCTGTGCAGTCATAGTTAATTTCATGTCTTTTTGTTGGGTGCCCACTTTTTCCACTAGGGTTATTTTTTTAATAAAAACATTTATTTTTATTGTATGTGTATGAGTGTATTGCCTACATGCATATAAGTGCGCCTGTATTGTATAATCCCTGAGGAGGTCAGAAGAGGGGATTGAAACCCCGAAGCTGGCATTACAGATGGCTGTTAGCCTCCATGTGCACAGGTCCTGGGAATCGAGGTCAATTCCTTTGCAGGAGCAGACAGTTTGTGCTCTTAACCACTTGCTGAGCCATCTTTCCAGACCCTGGATTGTACTTTTTAACTGGTGTAGTAGAGTTGTTCATCCTGTACTTTGTATCTGAGTTTTTTTGTCAGATACATGTATATGATGAGTATCCCAATTCTGAGTTTTGGGGAATGGAAGTGTTTTGAAGCACTTCAAATGTCCAATTTTGGCATTAAGAGTGTTAACCTGAATTGATGATATTTTCCCATAGACTGTGGCTGTGGTTTCATCTTTTAGTACTCTCTTTTGATAATATTTTTTAAAACTTCAATGAAGTTTCATGTTTATATCTTAAGGGTTTTATGTCTTCTCTAAGAAATTTTTTCTTTTCTTTTAATTTATTATATATATATATATATATATATATATATATACCTGTGTCCCCCCCATCCCTCCACCCCACCAGAGCTCATGCATTCTGCCAAACACGCTTTTCATCTCTTTCTCAGTCTTTCTCAATATTCTCCATGTGGAAGTTGACTGTTTTGAGCAGAAGTTCACTGTTTCAGTCAGTTCTTTGATGCAGTCCTTTCTGATGTTGTTGTTGTTGTTGTCGTTTCCAATATGCATTACTCCCAGCTGCTTTGGACAAAAGCTCAAGGGGCTGTGCACAAGAAATACTTACAGCTAGGTAATTGGCACTAGCATCCACAGATGAGGGATATCATTCGTCGTTTGTTTTTCTGAGACTGGGTTACTTCACTCAGCATGATGTCCTCTAGCTCTAGCCATTTTCCTGCAAAGCTCATGATGTCGTCTTTCTTTACTACTGCATAGAACTCCATTGTGCAGATGTACCACATTTTCTCTATCCACTCATCAGTTGAGGGGCATTTGGGTTGCTTCCAGCTCCTTGCTATTGTGAATAGAGCTGAAATAAACATGGCCGTGCATGGTGCATGTATCTCTGTGGTGGGGTGAGTCTTGAGGGTACATGCCTAGGAGTGGTATGGCTGGGTCGGGTGACAAGTTCATTCCAAGTCTTCCAAAGGTTCTCCACACTGCTTTCCATAGTGGCTGTACGAGTTTACATTCCCACCAGCAGTGGATGAGTGTTCCCCTTTCCCCACAACCTCTCCAGCACTTGGTATCATTTGTTTTCTTGATCCTAGCCAGTCTTATTGGAGTAAGATGATATCTTAAAGTGGTTTTGATTTGCATTTCCTTAATGATTAGTGATGTTGAACACTTCTTAACGGTGTTTCCTCAGCCACGCAATCCTCACTCACTTGTGAATCTCTGTTCACTTCTTTGCTCCATCTATTGAGTGGTCTTGTTTTTTGTTCTTGTTTTTGAGTAGTTTATATATTCTGGAAATCAATGCTTGTCAGATGTTCTGTGGTGAAGGTTTCCTTCCCACTCTGTGGGATTTCTCTTCACTTCCTTGTTGTTTCTTTTGATGTACAGAAGCTTTTGAGTTTAATGAGGTCCCATTTGTCAATTGTCTACACTTAATTCTTGCACAGCTGCTGTCTGATCTTATGGAAGTCTTTTCCTACGCCTATGTCTTGTTAGTTCTGCTGCCAACTTTTTCTTCTTTCGCCTTCAGCATTTGGGGTTTCCACGTTGAGGTCTTTGACGTTTGTACAGGGTGAGAGGTAGGGGTTTAATTTCATTCTTCTACAAGTGGTGATCCAGTTTTGCAACACCACCACTTACTGAAGATGCTGTCTTTTCTCCATTGTGTCTTCTTGGCCCCCTTGTCAAATATGAGATGGCTGAAATTGTTTCCTCAGACTTGTTTATGTTTATGGAAGGTTTTTCTCTCTCCTTCAACTATAACTGACATTTTTGCTGGTTATAGTAACCTGGGTTGGCGTCTATTGTCCTTAACACTGGAAATGCTTTTGCTCCAGTTCTTCTTGCTTCATAGTTTGCATTGAGAAGTCAGTGTAATATGCTAATGTTCCCTTATAGGTCACTTGTTGTTTTCTCTTGGCTTTAAGGATTTTGTCTTTTGTATTTGGTTTGTTGTCTAGCATTTTAACTATGATGTGGTGTGGAGAATTTCTTTTGATCTTGTCTGTTGGAGTTCTATGTGCTTCTTTGTATGTATTGGTTTAATCTTTTTTTAGTTTGGGGAAGTTTTCATCTATTATTCTGTTGAAGATCTGATCAATACCATTCTCTTGGGATTCTTCTCCTTCCTCTATTCCTATGATGCAGAGTTTTGATCTTTTCATAGTGTCCCACAGTTCCTGGTTGTTCCACTTTTGTGTATTTTTAAAATTTTCATAATCTTTCCTTGAGGTTTTTAGTTGTTCTGTGTTATCTTCCAGGTCTGATATTCTTTGTTCTGCTTCCTCCATTCTGCTTCTGAGGCTTTTTCCATTCCTTTCCTCTTGATTGGAAGTGTTTGATTTCCTTTTTCATTTCCTCTTCTGAATTCTTTAGTATTTCTACTACTTTTTGGAGCTTCTCAATCTCTTCCTGTAGCTCTTTGCTTCACTGGTTGGTTTCCTTATCTTTTTCAGTATGGGATCTTTTCAGTGTTTCCGTCATTCTCTCTCTAAGTCCTTCTTGAGTTCTTCATTCTCTTTTCTCAGTTCTTTTATTTGCTCTTTATAATCTTGTAGTTCTTCAAATATGTTCCCAATTGTTTTTCTGATATCTGTGTCCTGGGGCATCCCTGGAGGGATCCCACTGTGGGAATCTTCCATAGGGTTGGTAGAGCTTGGTGCGGGATTATCCTGCCCCTTTCCCATGTTGTCTCTTCTTCGTGTTCCTGGCATATGGGCTTCTCTTTGCCTGTATTCCAGTGTGAGTCCCAAATGCCTCTTCACTGTGTTGAAGGCTTGCTTTGCTTGCCTTCTTCAGATGCCTTCATAATCCCAGTTGGTGGGGCGGGGGGGGGGCTATTTAGCCCAGGCCCATGTACCTGTGCTTCAGCTGGTCTCAGGAGATCTCAGATCTCAAGACTCACACAAGCCTAGCTTTAATACCAGCTGGGAGGATAACTCCACCCCCACAGCCACAAAAGCCAATTAAGCCAGACAACTGTATTAACGGATTAACTAGGTTAAGTCAATCAACAATCAGCCTTGCTGAAGCACCCAGTTCCTACCTGCCTTCCTGCGCTTCCGCTGGTCTCAGGAGATCTCAGATCCAATTTTTGTTTTTCTTATGAATGTGGTATTACTCTCCTAAACTTGTTCTTAGAAGGCAAATTATTTATTTATTTATTTATCTATTTATTTATTTATTTATTTATTTATTTATTTATTTATTTATGCAAGGTTAATTATCTTTTTGAGACAGGGTCTTCCTGTAGCCCCAGCTGTCTTGGAACTCACTATGTAGACCAGGCTAGCCTTGATGTCACAGAGACCTGCCTGCCTCTGCCTCCTGGGTGCTGGGGTTAAAGGAATTAATTTCTTTTATTTGTTTTACACACACACACACACACACACACACACACTCTGTTTTACTTCAAACTAGTTCTTGTGTATATAATTAGGAATCTATGTTGATCATTGATAACATTAGTTATATAATCACTGCCTGTTAGGATGCCAAATATTCTAATACGTTTGCTGAGAGATCTTTTTCATGGATAGTTTTGTTGTCATTTTAGATTAAAAAATACCAATTTAATATGTTTAATATATTTAATTTTGAATTCTAGTTCTTTTCCATTCATCTTTTTGTGTATGCTTGTACAAATACTATACTTATTTGACATACTTATCTATATTTGAAATACTATACTTATCTGTATACTACTTGAAATTAGAAAACATGAATCATCCACATTTTTCTATGATTATTTTGATTATTCAAGTTTTTTCATGCAAATTTTGTCAACTGTTACATTTTACTAAACTCTAAAGTGTTTTATTATGATTATGTTGATTCTGTAGATTACTTCCAAAAGAATTTTCATTTTGATATTTTGTTTTCTGATATTGGAATGTAACCTTTTGCTTAATATACTGAAGATTTTGTTATTTTCATCATAATTTTGTATTTCTTTAGTGTATAGGTTTTATATCTTTCAGTGCTGATGATTAAACTCAGGGCCTACTAGGTACTAGGCAGGTGCTCTACCACTGAGTCACTGAGATTGGCTTTCAAGGGTTTTATGCCTTTCTGAAATTTTTTCCTGAACATTTTATAACTCATAAGAGTATTTATTAGAATTATAAAATACTCTTGTAAATGTGATTAAACTTGTATTTTGTAGCAGAGATTTGGTAAATATATTTATCTTATATATTTTCAGCCTTTGTTGAGTTATTTTACTAGTTTTACAGTTGATATCTGTTAATTATGATTAAGTTGCCTTTGAGCTTAGTGTGTGTGTGTGTATGTGTGTATGTGTTTGTGTCTTTTTTGAAACAGGGTCTCCCTGTAGTTCCAGCTGGCCTGGAATTTGCTATATAAACCAGGCTGGGTTGGAACTCGCAGAGATCTGCCTGCCTCAGCCTCCCAAGTGCTAGGATTAAAGGCATGCACCACCATGGCCGGCATAGGTTTTATGAGTTTTTAGCCCATTTTCATTTAATACAGTTACTTCTCTGGTTAGACCTATTGTTTTGCCTTATGCTTCACCTAAAGATATTTGAGGGGGAGGGTCTGTTTATTTTCTTTCCATTTATGGAGAGAGAGAGAGAGAGAGAGAGAGAGAGAGAGAGAGAGAGAGAGAGAGAGAGAGAGAGACTGAGTGTCTGTGTATCTGTGCACACACTCGAGCATGCATGTCTATCATCGTGGATACCTTTGCTACAGGGAGCACATAGAGATCAAAAGATGACTTGCAGGAGTCAGTTCTCTCCTGCCATATAGTTTTCAGGGAATTGAACTCAGGTTGTTAGGATTGGCAGTGATTGCTTGCCTTTACCCAGCAAGCCATCTTGCAGGCCCTGAGGAAAGGAGAATGTAATTTGAATGTGCTGAACTTTAGTCTTTCTTTTTTGCTTTCCTTTTAGTTAATTGTATAATACTTAATATTGCATTTCATTTACATTCAGCTAATTATTTCTGTCTTCTCCTATAGCTATTAGTTTTTAGTGGTTGTTATAGAAAGTAGAGTGAGTCTTTGTATAAGCTTATATGTAGAGGCAGTAGCTCATTATCTCCTACTAAAAGGATCTAACTCCCTGTCCTTTGTACTTTTGCCACCATATAATTTACATATACATAATTAATCCCACAGTAAAACTGTGTTTTTTACTTTGTATTGAATAGTAGCTTTTTTTTTAATTTTTATTTATTTATTTATTTTTTATTTATTTCTGTACGTGTATGAATGTACTGTCTGCATGCAAGTTTGTGCACCCATGTCGTGCAGTGCCGCGGAGGTCAGAAGAGGGTCTCGGATTCCCCTGGAACTGGAGTTCTCCTGGAATTGGAGTTTCAGACGGTTCTCAGCCACCATGTGGGCACTGGGGATCGAACCTGGGTCCTCTGTAAGAGCGGTCTTAAGCGCTAGGCCATCTCTCCAGCCCCTGAATAGTAGCTTTTAAAGAAGCCAGAATGAGGGGAAAACAATACTTTGTGTTCTCACCCATGTATGTATCACTTATTTTTTTACTCATTTTTTTTCTTATAAAGTTAAATACCAATTTGTTGTTCTTCCTATTCTAGAGAACTTCCTTTAATATTTTGTGTATTATATGATTGATGGCATCAATAAAAATTCTGTGATCTTTGAGACCGGCGTGGTGGCACACGCCTTTCATCCCAGCACTTGGGAGGCAGAGGCAGGAGGATCTTTGTGAGTTCAAGGCAGCCTGGTCTACAGAGTGAGTTCCAGGACAGCTGGAGCTACAGGGAGACCCTGTCTCCAAAAGACAAAAAAAAAAAAAAAAAAATTCTCTGAGCTTTTAATTGTCTGAAAATATCTTTTTTTTAATTTATTTTTTTTTTATTTTTAAGGGATTCTACAATATAATGACACAGTTGTTTACCGATAACATTGATGTTATTCAGTATGTCATACAATTAGGTAATTGGTGCATTTTACAAGTATCTATGTCCAAATTTTGAACAACCCATGGTTCCCATAGTCCAGTTGGAGAAGCTTGTATGCACAGGCATGTTAATCAATCAGGAGTCCAGACTATATTCCTGTAGTCTCATGATTCACCCCTATCTCTCCTCAGCCCTTACAATCTACCACGCCTCCTCTTCCGCAGTTTTTTTTCCCTGGGCTTTGGGAAAGGGGCACAAGTGGGTGAGAAGTAAACAGTCTAATTTCTTTGGAGTTGTCATTTTGGACTCTAGTCTGTTCAGGTTGTTTCCCTTCATGGGTTGACAGCTTTTCCAGTGATACCCTTTTTAGTCATACTAACAAAGCACAAGCTATTGGATGTACAGGCATTTAAGCAGTACCAATTATTATGTCAAGCTAAGCTGTGAGCATAGACACAGATGCATTGGATGGTATGCTAATCCGCAAACTGTGTTTCTCTATAAAGGGTGACAAGTTCTTATTGTGGCTATAACATCTCCTAAACACTAAAGGAACTAGCTTGTGGCGTCCGCTGTGAGTTTATTCCTCCAAGGAGAGAGCTAATAGCCAATTAGATTTATATATAGACACTTGGCTGCCACTGTTGCACAGTATCTCCAACTGTTGAGGTGTAGCTGATATTGACGGAGGAGTCTTGCTTGTCTCAGGGAGACCAATATTTTGCTGTATTGCTTAGTGCCTTTGGTAACACTCTCTAGCATTTCAGAGGCCAGTTGTACGCTAGCATACGTCTCATAACATTTTTCATGCTCACACAGGTCTTCGACAACGGGACTTACTGCCTTTCTCCTGCAAATATCCCATTTTTATAGGCAAAAGCCTTTATAATTTGGGGGGGGGGTTGAATCCCCTAGCCAACTCTCCTAGGCAGATAATTCTATTGCTGATGTCAGAGCTTCCTGTAGTAAATATTTGGCTTAATTACACAACCTTATAAACACTTTACTATTGAATTTGGCTCTAGATAGAGAAATATCCTTTCACAGTTCTATGCCTCCATTAGTCAATACAATTATGCTGTTTTATGGAAATTACCACTGTAACAATGGCTCTAGTTTACAGTTAGGGAGTGGTTTCATTACCATCATGTTTTTCTTTTTCCTATAAAGGGAGGGTAGGAAGGTTTTCAGCATTTGGAAGGTAAATTCATTAGGCCCATTATAAACAGTCAACCCCAATATTATTCAGAGAGATGCTCATTATCCGTGCTCAGGCAGTCTGAGTGTTCTCATTTCCTTAATGTTTCAGATGGGTCAAACTCTCTGCTGGCTTCCCCAGTTCATCCTGCACAGCCATAAAGTGGTATGTTTTCAGGCATGCGATTGGGGTTGTTACTCTGGTGAACATACAAATCTCTCCGTCCCTTTGTTGTTAGTGAAAGATCAGAAAAATGAAACTTTCCAATCAGTGATTGGAACAACAGAGTTGTCCAGGTTGTATCACTAGGCAGAGGTGTACCTCCACCGCCCGCACTCCCACGTTCTCTTGTTTTGGTTGTTTTTTTATGGTTTTTGTGACCTATAGAGTGCCTAAGTTGTCGATACATCATACCCAAAAAGGAGCCAAGGCATAAGTACTTTCCATTGCAATTTACCCAAAACTGTTTCTCATTGACTGTATTCTACTTATTTGGGAAGGAAATTTAAGCTTAGTTCTTTAAATTGTCTCCTACAGTAAGAGAAAGTTATTATCAATGGGATATGGTGATACAGCTAAAAAATATTATGAGACCATTTAGTATCCTTAACCAATACAAATTATAAATAAAACAATTAACATTTATATTCCCATTAGTTCATTTTCTTTTTTTTTATTATTAATTTTTTTCTGTATGTGTATGAATGTACTGTCTGCATGCAAGCGTTTGTGCACCCGTTGTTGTGCAGTGCCGCGGAGGTCAGAAGAGGGTCCTCAGATTCCCCTGGAACTGGAGTTCTCCTGGAATTGGAGCTCTCAGACGGTTCTCGCCGCCATGTGGGTGCTGGGGATCGAACCCGGTCCTCTGCAAGAGCGGTCGGCACTCATTACCTGCTTTAGGCCATCTCTCCAGCCCCGCATTTTAATTGTATTACCATTTCCACCAAAATATACACCTAAATTTAACTAATCTAAACAATTCACTAAGCCTTAAAATATCTTATACTTGGGGGATAAAGCTTGGGCAAGGTTGAGTACCTGCTAAATAAATTTTTACCCAATAAACACTTTGCTCTTTAATGCTATGTGACCGGACTAAGACTTCTACTTATATTTGGGAAGTAANACAACTTTATAAATAAAACAATTAACATTTATATTCCCATTAGTTCATTTCTTTTTTTTTTTATTAATTTTTAGTTCTGATGTGTATGAATGTATGTCTGCATGCAAACGTTTGTTGCACCGTTGTTGTGCAGTGCCGCGGGGGGAGGTCAGAAGAGGGTCTCCGATTTCCCCTGGAACTGAAGTTTTTTTTTTTTTTTTTTGTTTCTTCTTTTTTTGCCACCATGTAGGTGCTGGTGTTTGTACCCGGGTCCTCTGCAAGCGGTCGGCGCCACGCTTAACCGCTTCTTTTGAGGCCATTTCTCGCCAGCCCCCCGATTAGATCAATTGTATTACCATTTCCAAAAAACCTACACCTAAATTTAAACAATCTAAACAATTCACTAAACCATAAAATATCCTATACTCTTGGGGGATTTCAGGGATAAAGCTTGGGCAGAGTTGCGTACCTGCTAAATAAATTTTACCCAATAAACACTTTGCTCTTTAATGCTATGTGACCGGACTATGACTTCTACTTATATGGGAAGTAAACCTGCCAGGAGCAACTCTGAGTGAAAGAGCAATATAGGGGGGATTTCTATTACCAGATTTAAAAACTATACTACAGGGCTATAGTATAAAAAACAGGGCTTGGTATGGCACAAAAACAGACCAGTTTTACCAATGGAATAAAACTGAAGACTCCAAACCTGAGCCATCTAAATTCAGCCACTTCATATTTGAAAAGGGGGCCAGAAGACACAATGGAGGAAGAAACAGCATCTTCATAAGCATGTTGCAAAACTGGATCACCACTTGTAGAAGAATGAAAATAAACCCCTACCTCTCCGCCTGCAAAGTATCAATCAAAACCTCAACGTGGAAACCCCAAAATGCTGAAGAGGAATAGAAGAAAATTGGCAGCAGACTACAAGACATAGGGTAGGAAAAGACTTCCTAAATCAGACAGCACTGCACAAGGAAATTAAGATGACAATTGACAAATGGGACCTCATTAAACTCAAAAGCTTCTGTACATCAAAAGAAACAAAAGGAAGTAAAGAGAAAACCACACGAGTGGGAGAAACCTTTACCACAGATACATCTGACAAAGCATTATATTTCCAAAAAAACAAAAAGAAAAAAAAAAAACAACAGAAAAAAGAAACACTCATGAATCATCAAAGAGGAGCAAGCAGCGGAAAGAGACTTCACAGAGTGAGGAACTAGGATGGCTGAGAAACAACTTAAGAAATGTTCAACTCACTAATTACTTAAGGAAATGCAAATTAAACCACTTAAGATATCACCTCACCCCCATAAGACTGGCCAGATAGGAAAGAAAACAATGATACCAAGTGCTGGAGAGTTGTGGGGAAACATCATCACGCACTATCACTGCTGTAATGTAAACTCATCAACCACATGGAAAGCAGTGTGGAGGAACCCTTGGAAGACTAAAAGCTTGCCATGACCCAGCAATCCTACGTTACCCTCAGAGATCACCTCAACATGCAAAAACATATGCACGAGCATATTATTTCAGCTCTTGTTCACAATAGCCAAAGGCTGTGTGTGGAACCAACCCAATGGCCCTCAAACTGATGATTGGATAGAAAAAATGTGGTACATGTACACAATGGAGTTCTATGCAGCAATAAAGAAGGATGATATCATGAACTTTGCAGGTAAATGGATGGAGCTGGAGGATATTATATTAAGTGAAGTAACACAATCACAGAAAAACAAACGACGAATGGTATCCCTCATATGTGGATGCTAGCATCAATAACCCAGTTATTAATATTTCTTGTGAAAAGGGATACATATTGAAAGAACCACAACAGAAATACTGCAACAGAAAACTGACTGAAATGGTGAAAATATCTTATAAGATTCAAAGATATTTTCTTTCTTCTTTAGGATGATTTTTTTGACTAATAAATTTTTTGAAATTTATTTTTATTTTATGTTTGAGTGTTTTGTCTGCCTGTATGTAAGTGAACCACAAGTGTACAGAGCCTGCAGAGGCCAGAAGAGGGCATTGCATCCGCTGGAACTGGAGTTCACTGATGGTTGTTGGTCATCATATGGGTGCTGGGAACTGAGCCCAGGTCCTCTGCAAGAACATGCAGTGCTCTTAACTGCTGAGTTGCCTCCCCATCCCCTATTTTACTACTTTTAAAAGGTCTAAGAAATTTCTTGACAACTTAGCTAGTCAGAGCCTCCTCTGCTAGCAGACATTCACAACTTCTTTAATGCTGGAGAGGGGGCCTTCCATAGTCTTGCAAGTTTTAGCTTTCCTAGACATGTTATTTTGTTTGCCTCCTCCACTTGATGAGCCTCTCCTCTTTTCCTGGAGGAATGTTTGAATTTGGAAGAAGCTGGCATACATGTGACTTGTTAGGATGCCACACTCTTTCTTGATTTGGGGGGACTTAGGTTTTTGTTTGTTTGGTTTTTCTATTTCAATATGCTACACCTCTGACTTGTGATCTCCTCTTTTTTCAATCCATACTCATTCTCTTGATGATCCCCATGCAGTTTTATGCTCTTTTCATCTGCATATGAGTGACTTGGAAATGATTTTTCTGTCTACTCCTCCTTTCTGATTTCTTGCCTTATCAAAAAGTACAAACATTGAACATTTGTGTTTAATGGCCAAACTAAGTTCCTGCTAATCTTCCTTCTCCCCTAAACCCTCTATTCATCTTTGTGTTTTCTCTATCTTGCTTAGCGATGAATTCTATTATTGCTTCTCAGGACATAAGTATTTCTATAGTGTTAAATTTCCTTCATTTCCCACACATGTCTAATTTATCAGCGAAATTTAATACTGTTTTGTTTGTTTGTTTGTTTGTTTGTCTTGATAGGGTTCCCTAGTCCCTGACTGCCTAGAGCTCACTATGTGGACCAGGCTGGCCTTGATCTCACAGAGATCTGCTTGCCTCTGCCTTCTTAGGGCTGGGATTAAAGGCATGTGCCACCACACCCAGCTTTAATACTATCTTTATCAAACAATTCTTACTACAAAATGTTTCACAGAGACCTCTGTAATACTCTTCTTCCACACCCTCACTACCTCTATTCCATATCTCAACTGTGTTGTCTTTTTCTTTGTCCTTGATTGCCTTCATTCTACTTTGATATAACAGCATAGTACATTGTATTATATTTCAGGTTACATAATGTTAATCTTCTGTTTACACCTAGTAACTTGGTTTCTTGCAGAGTAAAAGCCCAAATCTGTTCTATACTGCAGGAATTGTACTCTGTTACTGCTGTTCTCATCCTCTACTCTCAAGGGTTTCTTGCTTTTATTTGTTGGCTTAGCTCCAGCCATCTTGACTTCCTTGTTACTTTCAGTCATTCTGAGCATGATTTTGTGCCGTATATCATGTTGTATGTTTAACTTATTTTATTCTGTTTTATGTGCGGCCCATTTTACTGTAACCTCCATAAACACACTGCCTTTATTTTTTCCTGGTCTTTTTGAGACAGGGTCTCTCTTTAGTCCCAGCTTGCCTGGAGCTCTCTGTGTAGACCAGGCTAGCTTTGAACTCACAGAGAACAGCCTGCCTTTGTCTCCTGAGTGCTAGGATTAAAGGCGTGCACCACCAAGCCCGGTGAACACACTGCTTTTGCTTCTTGATATGAACACTGAATTTGTAGCTGGCGGTACTAACTAAGCCCATCATTGTCACTCAAGATGCTATTTTTTTCTCTTAATAATTCCCCTTGCTCCTGTTTTTTGGTTTTTTTTTTAATTTTCAGATCCGTGATTCAAATTGCAACTATGAGGCCTTTATGAACATTATTAAATTAAGTGACAATATTGGAGAGTTAGAAGCAGTCAGAGATAAGGCAGCAGAAGAATTACAGTTCCTTAGATCTTTAGATACAGCTGGTGATGGTAAGTGATTTAAGAAGAATGTTTCCTTTAAGGATTATTGTATTTTTACTTTTACAAAAAACTTCAATTTTGTACCTTAATGTGCTCATGAGCTTTTATTTGCTTTTGAACATTTTTATGTTGAAAGTATTTCTGAATTACTGTAACCATTTTCTAGCTCATAATCAATTTGTTTGTTTTCAGATATTAACACTATCAAAAATCAAATAAATAGCTTATTATTTGTAAAGAAAGTATGTGACTCAAGAATACAACGGTTACAGTCAGGCAAAGTAAGTATAAAGTACTTCTGATATAGTGCCTAGTTGTAAATACTTCACAGTGATTAAAGTGCTTAGTTTGTGACAAAAAGTAGGATATTAACCATGTGGAGCAGTCTACAATAGAACTTAAGTCAAAGTGTGTGGATGTGGGTGTAGGTGTAGGTATGGGTGTGTAGGCTACCAGTCAACATTTGCTGTCTTCCATGGTTGTTCTCCACTTTACTTTTTGAGACAGGATCTCTCTCTGAACCTAGAACTCACCTGTTGCACAGAGTGGCTGTCTGCTGATCTCTAAGGATCCCCCTGTCTTGACACCTGCTATCCCCATTGTACCTCAGTGCTAGGGTTACAATTAAAGATTTTGTGCCTAATTTTTTACATGGGTGCCTGGGATTTGAATTCTGTTCCTAATGTATTCACAAGCACTTTGCCAAATGAGCATATCCCTAACCCCAAAGCAGAAGTTTTATAAAATGTAGTGTAGCAAATACTTCTTAGAGGAAGTCAGAGAGACTGATTAAAACACTGTTTTGTCTTTCCCTCTATAATGCTACTGAACCTAAATATCTGTGTTGAGGCAAGGACTTGGATCTCAGTTTCACAAGATGGGGTTTGTTAAAGTTGTCAAGAATAATGTCTCCTGTAAGAGACAGCAAGTGAAATTTAGAAGACAAGAAGGTTAAACTGATAACTATTTTTGGAAACACTTGGTGATCCAGGACAAAAATAATGAGAAACCTCCCCAGTATCGATGGTGCTAGAGACAACAAGGATTTCATTTGTCAGACTGCTTATGAACATATAGAGTGTGATATGATAGTCTGTGTAATATATGCCCGTGAACTATCAAAATCTGATGTGAAAATTGTCCTTACAAATTATAGTGCAGCATTGTACATTGGTCTTACTACTGGCCTATCAGCTATCAATAAGGTGACATAGACAAAATCTTTGAAAGCCACATAAAGGTGACTGGAGTTGAATGCAGCAAGGAATGCACTCAAGGCCAATTTGTGCTTTCACATGTGTTCTAGTTTGCTTTTCTGTTGCTGTGATAAAACACTGACCAAAAGCAACTTGAGAGGGGGGGTTGGCTTATACCGTTGTTGAGGGAAGTTAGGGCAAGAACTCAGAAGGGAACAGAAGCAGAAACGGGCGGGAACACTGCTTCCTGCCTTGACCTTTTTTGACTTATGTCTGGCTAGCTTCCTTATGTAGCCTAGATCACTTGCCTAGATGTGATGCGGCTCACACTGGCCTGGGCTGGGCTCTCCCACATCAATCATCGGCTAAGATAGACTGAGTCTCTCAGAGACATGGCCACAGGCCAGTCTGGTATGGGAAATTTATGAGATGAGGTTTCCTCTTCCCAAATGTCTCTAGAGTTTTATCAAGTTGACAATAAAAACCTAATCAGTACAACATGCTCCTTGGATATATGTCTTAGTAGAACTACCACTGGCAAGTTTTGGGTATCCTGAAGGGACCTGTGGATAGACGTTTGCCTTTTCCCTCCTAGTACTGAATGATTCTCTGGTTATGATTCTGAGAGGAAGAGTTTAATGTAGAATTACATCAGTAGCACATTGTGTATCAGAACATTGTAAGAACATGTGTTCTTTACTGGAAATGGATGCTTAAGAGAAACAATTCTCTTAGTACACACAGAAAAAGATCACCTCAGATAAGGTGAAAGAGATGCATATGAAAGCTCATGCTGCTGTACGAGGGAGTCTACTCTAAGCTTCAGAAGAGGTTAAAAGAAAGCTGAGGGGCCATTCTGAAATGTGTTCAGACCAAGAAAAGAAAAATGTATATCAACAAAAACAGGCTTCCAAAGCTTGCAGTGGATTACCAAGAGTTGAACTTAACATTTTTCTATGAAGATTTTTTCAGATAAAGATAATAAAACAGGGGTTGGAGAGATGACTCAGCAGTTAAGAGCACTGGCTGCTCTTACAGAGGAACTGGGTTTGATTCACAGCACCCACATGGTGGCAGCTAACAACCGTCTGTAACTTCAGTTCCAGGGGATTCGACACCCTCTTCTGGCCTCCATGGGCTTTGCACGACACAGGTACACTTACATACATGCAGGCAAAACACCCATACACATAAAATAAAAATAAGTAAATATTTTTTAAAAGTAAAGCGTCTGCCTTTCCCCCAAAATATGCTGCTTGAAAAATGGCAAAAATATTAATTTCAGTTGAGATTCCTTCTTCCCAGGTGATTCTAGGCTTGTGTCAAGTTGACAGCTGAAGCTGTGACCTCTAGCTAGACAAATCACAATATACTGAAACTCTGAATAAAATGATAAAGCTTAATATTCAGAACAGACCCACTTTGTTATATGTATCTGTTAACACTTTATGTTCCTGTGCAAAGTAGAATGATAGTTTCATTGTGGTTTTATATCTAGATCTTAAAGTTGGTGATCTGTCAGTATCATCATTTAGTCTATTTGTAAAGATACGTTAACATTTGGAATCCTTTGAAAATTTACTTTGTGTCAGAATTTACCTTTTTATTTCACATCATACAGTTTCCTTTTAGAAAGTTTCCTTAGAGTCTCCACTGATTTACCACTTACAACCACATTACTTATTTTGAACTCATAGAAGATACCTTATCCTTTCCTTCTACAAATGAGACCACAGTCAAGAGTCTTTCCCATGCCAGTACTTGCAGACAGAACATCTTCTAGACAAGAGAAAGAAGCAGTGAAACTTGGAAGCACATAGACTTAATAAGAAACCATCCGCTGGCCCAAGATTATTGTGTGCTATGCAAAGTCAGTTATCTGTTCTTACTCAGCATTTTTATGAGAGTAGGTATAGTTACAGGAATAGACTTTTCAAATTCTCTTTCATATATATATATATATATTAAGATATATTCTATGCTTAATTTAGTATATGGGCCTGTGAGTGAGGCCGTGTATCTAAATTTAAATAGAAGTTTCTAAGATTTGGATTTCGGGCACACACAAACATGGGTTTTAGTGGAAAGTCTTTAGAATTTGAAAACACAGACTCTTACCATCTTTATGAAAAGTATTCAGCCTTTCTGATGTTTGTTTTCCTTATCTGTTAGGTCAGATTGTGATGCATATCCAATAGGATTGCAGTACTGTTTAAATGAAGTAATATATGAAATGTGACAGTACGATATCTGGCAGATCCATGCTTTTAAAATATTGAAACTTTTCTCTAAATAAAGTTCTCCACCTAAAATTGTAGGTAACTATCTTGCTCTATCAGTTTGAAAATATACTTCACTGCTTATATAGTTAAAAATAAATACAGGGGCTGGAGAGATGGCTCAGTGGTTAAGAGCACCAGCTGCTCTTGCAGAGAACCGGGTTTGAGTCCCAACACCCACATGGTGGCTAACAACTGTCTAGAACTCCAGTTCCAGGGGAATCCAATGCTGCCTTCAGATTCCGCTGGCATTGGACGACATGAGTGTACTTACACACATGCAGGCAACATATTTATACACAATAAATAGATAAATAAATAAAATTTAAAAAAGAAATACAGTTACTAAAACAATAATAGAGGTTTTACTCTGTTAAAAGCAAGATTGCTATTTTGGAATGTATGCGTATTTTAATTTTCCTAGTAGGTACACATTAATCAAAAATTAAAAGTGGCCCAGCTGGTAGTATACACCTTTAATCCCAACACTTGAGAGGCACAGGCAGGTGGATCTCTGTGAAATCAAGATCAGCCTGGTCTATATAGTGAGTTCTAGAACAGCTGGAGCTACAGGGAGACCCTGTCTCAAAAAACAAACACAAAAACAAATAAACATATAATTAAAGTAGTAGGGTTTGTTTATTTTTTGGATACATTATTTCAAACATAAAGATATTCCCTAAAATGCTTATTTACATTTGGAATATGTACAAATAAAGAATACTTGAAAATGCAGTGATTTCCAATTATTTTCATTTGGAGGAAATTAATGTTTATCATGTTTCTAATAATTATTTGCAAACTACTTGTTTTCATTTTATTTTGTGTATTTGAGTGTTTTGCCTGCATGTAAATGCATCTGTGTGTGCAGGGCCTGCAGATGTGAGAAGAGGGCATCGGATACTCTGGAACTGGAGTTGTAGAATGTTGTTAGCTGCCTTTTGGGAGCTGCGAGCTGAACTTTGAGCCTCTGCAAGAGCAGTCAGTGCTCTTAACCAGCCTCTACTAACTACTTAAAATGAATAGGACTTTATATAGTCATGGAGTATTTTATCAGGAACCAATATGCATGAGAAAGGGAAATCTTTGTTTTGTTTTGCTTTTGTTCCATTTTGATTTAATGATGCATTTTTTCCTTACATAAACATAAATGAAATGCTAACCAATTTTCATTCCTGTCTATAGGAAATAAATACTGTGAAACTAGCAGCAAACTTTGGGAAACTTTGCACAGTCCCCCTGGATAGTATTCTCGTAGACAATGTTGCACTACAATTTTTTATGGGTAGGTAAAAGATTATTTGAATGATATGGCCATTAGCATTTTTCAACTTGTAAAATATAAGTATCATGATTCCAAAACTTAATCATTTTAAGTATACAGTTTGGTAATATTAAATACATTGCTTAGATGCAAGCATCCACCATGCATCTGTAGAGTTTTTTCTTCTCTTACCAAATTGGAATTCTGTTCTTATTAAAGTTATTAGTTTACTTTCTTAGCATGATATCCTTAAGTTTCTTCCTTGTTTTAAGATACAGATTTAACAGGAACATATGTCAGAATTTCTGTCCTTTTGAGGCTATCACATACATAAACGTGTGTGCATGTGCCTGCATAAACCTCTTCTCTGCCCCAACACCCTTTGGATATCCATTTATCCATTTAAGGAATCTTGGGTTGCTTCCATAGTTTAGCTAGTGTGACTAATGTTGCTGTGTACATAGATGTGGAAGTAGCTCTGGTTATAAACCAACAAGTAGATTTGTTGAATCATGTTATAATTTTATTATTGATTATTTTGAAGAACCATCATACTGCTTTTCACAATGTGACCATCTCATTTTACATTGCATCTGGTTGAGCCTTTCAGATCTTTGGATTTTGGAATTTTTCAATAGACTCAATAGTTTCATCAGATGTTTTCCAATGTAGAAAGAATGTTAGTTTGCTTTCAATTGCTGTGACAAAGCACTCATGAAAACCACCTTGGGGAGGAAAGGGTTTGTTTGATTTCCATCTCCCAGGTCACAGTTCATCACTGAGGGAACTCAAGGTAGGAACTCAGGGCAGGAACCTGAAGGCCATGGAGGAACACTGCTTACTGGCTTGCGCCCCTGGCCCATGCTTCACCTGCTTTCTTATGTAATACAGGACTACCTGCCCAGGGGTGGCACTGCCTACAATGGGATGGACCTTCCCATATCACTTAAAGGTCAAGAAAATATCCCACAGACATGGCCATAGGCCATTCCAATGGAGGCAATTCCCCCATTGAGGCTCCCTCATCCCAGGTGTGTGAAGCTGACACTAAAGCTACCCAGCACAACCAGTAACAGTCATTGTGGAGTTGGCATCTTACCCTGTCTTGCTTGAAGTTTAAGAATTTGTAGTACTACTGAATTTTGCATGATTGATTTTTGTATGTTAAATTCACCTCATCCATTGTTCTTTGAACTCTTTTCTTTAGAGATAAACATTAGTTTTCTCAAATAAATGTTTGTAATGAGTAGTGAGCATTTGCCAAACTACTTTTTTTTATTAATTTTATTTATTTCTGTATGTGTATGAATGTACTGTCTGCATGCAAGTCTGTACACCCGTATCGTGCAATGCCGCAGAGGTCAGAAGAGGGTGTCGGATTCCCCTAGAACTGGAGTTCTTCTGGAATTGGAGTTTTGGACGGTTCTCGGCCGTCATGTGGGTGCTGGGGATCGAACCCGGGTCTTCTGCAAGAGCGGTTGGCGCTCTTAACCACTAGACCATCTCCCCAGCCCCGCTAAACTACTTTTTAAAATAAACAATTGTTTGTTTTGTTTTGTTTTCTCTTTTTGAGACAAGGTCTCCCTGGAATTCTGGCTGTCTTGAAACTTGCTCTGTAGATCAGGCTGGTCTTGAACTTACAGAGATCCACCTGCCTCTGCCTCCCAAGTGCTAGGATTAAAGGCATGCATCACCATGCCTGGCTTCTAGTGTTTTATTTTTTTTTTTAATATTTTTATTTTATCCATATGACTGTATTGCCTGCATCTATGTTAATATTACATTAAAATTATTTTTTTTTGTCTTTTTGAGACAGGGTCTCCCTGTAGCCCCAGCTGTCCTTGGAACTCACTCTGTAGACCAGGCTGTCCTTGAACTCACAAAGATCTGCCTGCCTCTGCCTCCCAAGTGCTGGGATTAAAGTTGTGCACTACCACGCCCGGCTTCATTAAAATTATTTTTATCTGGTGGTCATTTCCAGCATAAATCCTTGAATCTTCATTTGTGTCATCTTAGTATAAATATATGGTTTGGTACGTTGTTAATCTTAGTTTTAATATATCTAGAAAATTCATGTTATGACTAATCTTTATCCAGAAAAGATGTTGAATGCTGATAAAGTAAT
Source organism: Rhizomys pruinosus (assembly GCA_009823505.1). Taxonomy (NCBI): domain Eukaryota; kingdom Metazoa; phylum Chordata; class Mammalia; order Rodentia; family Spalacidae; genus Rhizomys; species Rhizomys pruinosus. Next base: position 2,043,171 of record VZQC01014894.1, on the reverse strand, counting down.
TTACTTTTGATAAATTTTTAATATAGCCTATTCACTAGAGATTTCATCATTAAAATGAGGCTTTAAATTTGGGTTGGTATGATATATGCATATAATCTCTGTGATCACAGGATTATGTAGAAATATCTTAAATTCCAAGCTACCCTGGACTATGCACTGAGATGTTCTTTCAAGAAAGAAAAAATATGTGCTTTCGGGACTGGAGAGATGGCCTAGCGGTTAAGAGCACTGACGCTCTTGCAGAGGACCCGGGTTCGGTTACCGTCTGTAACTCCAATTCCAGGAGAACTCCAGTTCCAGGGGAATCCGACAGCCTCTTCTGACCTCCACGGCATTGCACGACACGGGTGCACAAACCTACATGCAGACAGTACATTCATAAATAAATAAATAAATAAATAAATAAATAAATAAATAAATTTTTTAAAAATTTAAAAAATGTGCTTTCACCCATGCTTCTTATATAATTGTTAGCTTTACCAACTTAAAATTATTTACTTCAGATTATTACTAAAACTTTTATTGAAGTATACACTTTTGAATATTTTTTTCCTTTGAATCCACTATCCAATTTTTTTCCATTGAATCCACTATCCAATTTTTTTTTCCTTTGAATCCACTATCCAATTTATTTTACAGCAAAATCCATTACAAAAGGATTGAATGAATTAATCTGGCTTGACTGCCAGAAGAGCCTGGTGTTATTGTATTTTTTCCCCAGGGGATCAAGGGAATCTTTTTATTTTCTATTCATACTCCTCTCAGTGTTTACTGCTAATGACATGGCTGACCTTGGGCAAAATTGCAAAGTAGCTAGAGTTCATCATAAGTTCTACCTTTTATTCACACGTGTCTTTCCCATCTTTTTTAGAAAGGCATGTTGTCCTCAGCACCCCCCCTCACAATATCCATTTATTCACTGAATCTCAGTGAACACTTCAGAAGTGATGCCCCATAATATCTTTGATCACTGTCCTGCTTCCAGGCTTGAGTGCTCCTTTATTGATCAATCCATTGATAAATGGCTGGTCATCATTTGGCCTGATTTACCAGCAGCAATTGAGATAGCTTCCTCCTTTTAGTTACTTTACATTATTTTTGCCACCTATTGGCCTCCTAGATAATTCCATGTGCTTTCTTCCTTTTTTTTTTTTACATTTGTTAGCTCTTTTTTTTTAAATAATACTTTTATTGATGTTTTATATATTTCAGACATCATTTCTCAGTTCCGTTTAGACACATTCTCCTTTCCCTTCTCCCCCCACCCCACCTCAGAACATGCATTCTGTCATACATGTCTTTCATCTTCCTCTCAGTCTTTTTAAAGTTTTTCTCCATAAAGGTCCATTGTTTTGGGAAAATTTAACTATGTCAGTCTGTTCTTTGACCTAGTCCCTAAGTTGTTCTGGTTCCTTCCCCATGGTATTGCTCCAAAATATGCCTATATAAACATCATACGTGTACCAAAGTTATGTCTTCCAGGAATAAACTGTATGTTAACTCTAATATATGTTTAGGAGTTCACATTTTTCCCTTTAATTTTATATTATTCTAAAATATGGATATATACTTTTCACCGTATACATTAATTATCATGTCTGAAAGTATGTGGTAAGTTAATTCTAGGGCTCATTAAGAGATTCACCTTATAACATCACAATTGTTTTCAGATAGAAAGAGATATAACAATAACATTGCTCAGCTTGTCTTTCAATTGAGGGATTTGGTGCTAGCATCCACAAATGAAGGAAACCATTCCCTGTTTGGTTCTTTGGGACTCTGTTACTTCACTTAGCATAATGGCTTCGAGTTCCATCCATTTACCTGCAAAGTTCATGATGTCATCTATCTTTACCTCTGCATAGAACTCCATTGTGTAGATGTACCACATTTTTGTTACCCACTCCTTTGACCCCATTCCAGGGGCATCAGATTCCCCTGGAACTGGAGTCAAAGATGGTTCTCAGCTGCCATGTGGGTGCTGGGGATCAAACCCGTGTCCTCTGCAAGAGCAGTCAGTGCTCTTAACTGCTAGGCCATCTCTCCAGCCCCTCTCTTGGATTTTTAAACTTAGTAGAATATAGGTTTTGAAGTATTCTCATGTTGATTGTCTGAATCTTTTCTTTATCTGTTGTGACGTTTCCCTTTTCATCACAAATACTATTAATTTGGAGTTGCTCTTTGTTTCTTTTTGTTAACTGGGCTAGAGGTCTGTCTATCTTGTTTATTCTTTCAAAGAACCAACTTTTGGATTCATTGATTTTTTTTTTTTCTTTGTTTCTATTTCATTGATTTCTGCTCTGGTTTTTGTTATTTCTTCCTGTCTGTTGGGTTTAGGGTCCATTTGTTGTTGTCTCTCAAGTGAAACTGTAATTCTTATTCATCATGAAGTAGCATGGTCCTAAAATTGTGTGACATTAATAGATATTTTGTTATGGATTCTGTTTGGTAGATTATATGCAGCAAACTGGAGGCCAGGCACATCTTTTCTTTTGGATGACAGTGGAAGGATACCGGGTTACAGCACAACAGCAGCTAGAGGTTTTATCAACTCGTCAGAGAGATGGAAGACATCAATCCAACCAAACCAAAGGTCTTTTAAGAGCAGCTGCTGTTGGAATTTATGAACAGTATTTATCTGAAAAGGTAAGAATTTATCTTGGTTGTTGGTTTTTTGTTGTTGTTTTGTTTTGTGTTTGTGTTTGTTTTTTTTTTAATCTTCTATGGCCGTATCATTGGTGGAAAACAGAAGAGGAGAGGATGTTGGATTCCCTGGAGCTGAAGTTACAGATGGTCGTGAGCCTCCGGACATGGTGCTAGAAATGGAACTGGAGTCCTCTACAGGAGCAGCCCTGCTTTTAACAGCTGAGCCATCTTGCCGGCCCCTAAACAATACTTTTTTAAGTACTCTCAATAAGTAAATGAGAAACTTGTTTCATAACCTATTCTTTTTACATTGACAAATATTATTAGATGCATTATATAATAAATTTATAGTTTTAAAATGTCTTAAGTAGAGCCAGGAGTGGTAGCACATATGTAATCTCAGTGTGTGAGAGATTCAAGGACAATTTCTTCTCTATGATAAGGTCAAGGCAGTCTGGGCTGTACAAGACCTTGGCTCAACACATACAAACACACACACATGTGAAAAATTGCATTAATTAAATCTTAATTAGAAAGAAACAGCATCTTTTGAGGATCTTTGATGAGTGGCAAGAGGTATACTTATCTATAAATACATGTATTTAGAATGCAGTAAAGAATTAGGTTCAGCTAGGGATGTAACAAAAGTAGATTTCTCTCTTGAGCTCCTTCTCCTTTACCCCCATGGTTTCTTGACATTTTCCTGGCACCTATGGTTACACAGGATATATACTCCCATCCAAGGATTTGGAGCTGGTACATTTAAATGAGAGAACATACATGCTTTGGGTTTCTGAATTAGTGTTACTTTTCACTTAGTATAAGAGTTTCTAGTAATATCCATTTACATACATATTTCATGATTGTGTTTTTCTTTATCACTGAATAGAACTCCATTGTGTAAATGTACCTACCACATTTTCATTATCCACTGTCCAGTGAGGTACATTTAGGTTGTTTTTGTTTCCTAGTTATTGTGAGAAGAGTGGCAACACATGTGACTGAGCAAGTATCTCTGCAAAGGAAATTGAGTCCTTTGGGTGTATGCTGAGGAGTGGTATAACCGATCACAAGTCTGATTTATTTTTATTGAGTTTTCCACATTGATTTACATAGTGGTTGCAATCCCACTAACAGTGAATGAGGGTTCCCCTTTCCTCACATCCTCACCAACATTTGGTGTCATTTGTTCTCTTCATCTTAGCCATTCTGACTGATGTAGGAAAAAATCTTAAAGTAGTTTTGATTTGCATTTCCCAGATTACTAAAAATGTTTTTTAAGTATTTCTCAGCCTTTTTTGTTTGTTTGTTTGTTTGTTTGTTTGCTTGCTTGTTTTGAGAGCTCTCTGTTTAGATCCATTGCCTTTTTTTTTTTTTAACTGGAGTTATTGCTTTCTTGCTTCTTTGTTTTACAAGTTCTTTGCATATTAGTCCTCTATCAGATGGATATCTGGTGAAGATTTTCTCCCACTCTGTGGGCTTCCTCTTTACTTGTTAGGTTATTTCCTTTGCAGAAGCTTTTTAGTTTAATGAGGCCCCATTTGCCAATTGTTGACCTTAGTTCCTGAGGAACTGATGTTTGATTTAGAAAGTCTATTTCTGAATTTATTTATTTATTTATTTATTTACTTACTTACTTATTTATTTTGGTCTTCTTGGGGCAGGGTCTTCCTTTAGTCCCAGCTGGCCTGAAGCTCACTCTATAGACCAGGCTGGCCTTGAACTCAGAGATCCACCTGCCCCTGCCTCCCGAGTGCCAGGATTAAAGGTGTGCGCCACGATGCCCAGCATAAACCTGTATGTTTTAGGGTATAGCCAATGTATTCTTCTAATGATTTCAGCATTTCAGTTTTCACAATGTCTTCAATCCATTTGAAGTTGATTTTTGTGCAGGGTGAGAGATATGGGTCTAATTTCATTCTTCTACATATAGAGATCCTGTTTTCCCAGCAATATTTGCTATTGCTGTTTTTCCTCCATTGTGTGTCTTGGGATTTTGTCAAATATCATGTGGCTGAAATTGCATGTACTAATGTTTGGGTCTTCTGTTTTGTTCTATTGATCTATGTATTTGGTTTTGTTCAGTACTATGCTGGTTTTGGTTTTTTTGTTTGTTTATTTGTTTAACATAGCTCTGTAATATACCTTGAAATCTGGTATGGTGATTCCCCAATGTTGCTCTTTGTATTCAAGATTGCTTAGGGTATCTTGGAATTTTGTGATGACATATGAATGTTAGGATTTTTTAATTCTGTGAAAAATTTCATGGGGATTTTTGATTGGGATTGCATTGAATCTCTAAATTTCTTTTGTTGGGTAGTCATTTTCACTATATTCTACCAATCTGTGAGCACCAGAAGTCTTTCCATCTCCTTCTGTCTTCCTCAGTTTCTTTCTTCAAAGTTTAAAAATTTTCATTGTAAAGGTCTTTAATGTCTTTCATTATATTCATTCTTAGATCTTTTTTTGAGGCTGTGTTAATGGAAATGTTTCTGTAATATCTTTCTCTGATTGGTTGCTATTGTTGTAGAGAAAGGAGGAAAATGTGAATTCCTAAACATATTTTGGAAGTAACATACAGTTTATTCCCAGAGGTCATAATTTTGATGCATATGTGACAAGAATATAAGCATTTGTTGGAGCAATACAAAGGGGAGGGAAAAAAAAAACGACAACATAAAGACTGGGTTAAAGAATTGAATGATGTTCATAGGCTTGGAAAAAATAGTCCTTAAATTCATCTGTAAAAACAAAAGACCCCGAATAGCCAAAACAACCCTGAGTAAAAAGAGCAACACAGGGGAGATCTCTATACCAGACTTCAAACTATACTACAGGGCTATAGTCATAAAAACAGCCTGGTACTGGCACATAAACAGACCTGTTAACCAATGGAACAAAACCGAAGATCCAAACTTGAGCACATATAATTTCAGCCATCTCATATTTGACAAGGGGGCCAAGAAGACACAATGGAGAAAACACAGCATCTTCAGTGTTGGCAAAACTGGATCACCACTTGTAGAAGAATGAAATTAAAACCCTACCTCTCGCCCTGTACAAAAGTCAACTCCAGATGGATTAAAGACCTCAATGTGAAACCCCAAACTCTGCAGGCGATAGAAGAAAAAGTTGGTAGCAGACTACAAGACATAGGTGTAGGAAAAGACTTCCTAAATCAGACAGCAGCTGCGCAAGAATTAAGTTCGACAATTGACAAATGGGACCTCATTAAACTCAAAAGCTTCTGTACATCAAAAGAAACAATCAAGGAAGTGAAGAGAAATCCCACAGAGTGGGAGGAAACCTTCACCACAGAAACATCTGACAAAGCATTGATTTCCAGAATATATAAACTACTCAAAAAACAAAGAACAAAGAAAACAAATGACCCACTCAATAGATGGAGCAAAGAGCTGAACAGAGACTTCACAAGTGAGGAATTACAGGTGGCTGAGAAACACCTTAAGAAGTGTTCAACATCACTAATCATTAAGGAAATGCAAATCAAAACCACTTTAAGATATCATCTTACTCCAATAAGACTGGCTAGGATGAAGAAAACAAATGATACCAAGTGCTGGAGAGGTTGTGGGGAAAGGGGAACACTCATCCACTGCTGGTGGGAATGTAAACTCGTACAGCCACTATGGAAAGCAGTGTGGAGAACCCTTGGAAGACTTGGAATGAACTTGCCACCTGACCCAGCCATACCACTCCTAGGCGTGTAACCTCAAGACTCACCCCACCGCGGAGATACATGCACAGCCATGTTTATTGCAGCTCTCTTCACAATAGCAAGGAGCTGGAACCAACCCAAGTGCCCCTCAACTGACGAGTGGATAGAGAAAATGTTGTACATCTACACAATGGAGTTCTGTGCAGCAGTAAAGAAAGATGACATCATGAGCTTTGCAGGAAAATGGCTGGAGCTAGAAGAGATCAGGCTGAGTGAAGTAACCCAGTCCCAGAAAAACAAATGACAAATAGTATCCCTCATCTGTGGGTGCTAGTGCCAGTTACTAGTTGTAAGTATTTCTTGTGCACAGCCCCTTGAGCTTTTGTCCAAGCAGTTGGGAGTGATGCATACTGGAAACAACAACAACAACAACAACAACAACAACAACAACAACAGAAAGGATTGCATCAAAGAACTGACTGAAACAGTGAACTTCTGCTCAAAACAATCAACTTCCACATGGAGAATATTGAGAAAGTCTGAGAAAGAGATGAAAAACATGTTTGGCAGAATACATGAGCTCTGGTGGGGTGGGGGCATAGGGTGGGGAACACGGGTCTAGATTTGATAATCTACAAAATATATATTAAAAAAATAAATAAAAATTAAACACTTAAAAAATTTACAATAAAAAAGAACTGAATGATACAGTTGAACTCTGCCCAAAATAACAAGCTTCTGCAGGGAAAAAGTTTGGAAAGACTGAGAGAAAGATGCAAGACATGTATGGCAGAGGTATGAACAGGGGTGGGATGGGGGCAGGGAGAAGGGAATGCATCTAAATTGGGCTGAAAGATAATGAAATACACAATTCATCAATAGAAGTATTTAAAAAGATTTACTTGTAAGTAAAATAGTTTAAATTAAATAGAGGTTAATATGTCTCTCTTGGAGATAAAAGTCTGGGCCTTAAATATAGTTGTGCAAGTTATCATTCAGATGTCCAGATTTCTACCTCTATTCCTCATCATCTCACTTGGAGACAGCTTCCTCTTGGAGTGACATCACACGTTTATTTCCAGTTCACAAGTAGGAAGAATAGAAATGCAGGGCCTATTAGCTTTTCTTCAGGTAAAAATATAGACATTGACACACAGTTTTATTAATGGTATTAGACGAGTCCAAACCTGGTAATATGACCAAACTTTACTGCAAAAAGATTTTCAAATGTAAATTTCCTGAGAAGTCATTTGCTCAGCTTAAATTTGGAGGATTCTGTAAATAAAAAGAGGGGATGGAATATAGAAAACTGATGACAGATTAATGATAGGTATATACCTATTTGTTAATATATTCATGTAATCATTCTACAAGTGTTTAGTTTGCTTCATAGTATGTTCTAGACAATGTGTACCCTAACCCTAACTTTAGCAACCACAAAAAATCTTATGGCACAATAGAAAAATTACAGAATAAAAAATACACAATAAAAAATTACATGAAATGACCCTATGATATTGGTGGCCATGAATGTTAACAAAGAACATTAGGTCTGAATAATGTTAATAAATAGACGTTCACAGTGACTGGGGGGAAAAAAGGAGTTCTAAATTCGAACACCAAATTCTTTCTGACAGAGTGACTTCTTGTGAATTTGGCTTGATTTTTCAAGCCAAGAGAAAACCCCAAGACATAAAGCAGTGACCTTATTTCTTGAGATTATACCTCTTCAGTGGCAATGGACCTGGCTGAACTTTGGATATCAGTCGGCATTCCTGCCTCCCATAGCAGGGCACAGCTCTCAGCAGCACAGTGTGCATTTCTGTGCTGTAGCCCCTAGAGTGGCTCCAGATCGTCATGTTTCCAGGTCTGTGGTTATATTTCTGTAACCCCCAAGACTCATGAAAGTTTTAGATTCCAACACCTTAGAGCAACTGCATTATTTTGCCAAAATCTTACTTTTTTTGAAAGGTAAATATCTCTTTTATTATCCAATATAGTCTTCTGTTATAATACATATTATATACAACTATTTAAAAATTCTAGGTAGTAGCTGGGCATGGTGATACACACCTTTAATCCCAGCACTTGGGAGGCAGAGGCAGGTGGATCTCTGTGGGTTCAAGGCCAGCCTGGTCTAGATAGCAAGCTCCAGGCCGGCTGGGACTAAAGGGAGACCCTGTCTCAAAAAAACCAAAAAAATAAAATAAAATAAAATTCTAGGTAGCATATTTACTACCACATTTTTTTTTAAGTTTTGGTTAGGTTTATTCCTAGGTTTTTGTTTTTGTTTTTGTTTTTGAGGCTATTGTGATTGGGAAGGTCTCCTTATATTCCTTCTCCAGTTGCTTATTGTTGGTATAAAGAAAGGTGACTAATTTTCCTAGGTTTATTTTTTATCCTGCCACTTTACCGAAACTTTTAAGTGTTTCTTTTTTTTTTTTAATTTATTTTTATTGATGCTTTGTGTATTTCATACAACATTTTCCAGTTCAGTTCAGGCATATATCCCCTTCCCTTCCCCCCCACCCCACCCCTACCCATCACAGATCGTGCATTCTGCCGTAAGTTTTCTGCATCTTTCTCTGCTTTTTTGTTTTGTTTTGTTTTCATTTTTTTTTAACAATAGGTGATAATTTGTGAGTACAAGCATCCTTCATGTAAAACCAATTTGCGAGCAGTTGTGCCCAAACCCACACAGCTCATGGGTCCCACCATCCTGAAAGGGGGGGCTTGTATGTTCAATCAAGTTGATCAAATGAGTGTCCAGTCTATATTGTTGTAGTTTCACCATTAACCCCAATCGAAGCCCTTACTTTCTACCACGCCCCCTCTTCCGCAGATTGTTCCCTAGGCTTAGAAAAGGGGCACAGGTGGATGAAAAGCAAAACACTCTACTTTCTCTGGAGCTGATGTCTTGGTCCCTAGTCAGTTCTGGCTGTTTTCTTTCATGGGCTGCCAGCTTGTCCAGGCTTAACCTTTTGATCCTACTAATGAAGCACATGTAATTAGATATTTAGGTATTTAAACAGTATAATATATAGCCTTTCGATCCTACTAATGAAGCACACACAATTAGATATATGGGTATTTAAACAGTACTAATTGTTATGGTAGGTTACTTTGGTATAGACACAGATGTTTGGATGGTATGTCAATTCATGATCTACATTTTCTTCTGTCAAGTATGGCAGGGTCTTCGTGTGGTTTTAATTTTATTTATTTCCGTATGTGTATGAATGTACTGTCTGCATGCAAGTTTGTGCACCCGTGTCGTGCAATGCCGCGGAGGTCAGAAGAGGGTGTCGGATTCCCCTGGAACTGGAGTTCTCCTGGAATTGGAGTTTCAGACGGTTCTCAGCTGCCATGTGGGTGCTGGGGATCGAACCTGGGTCCTCTGTAAGAGCGGTCAGCGCTCTTAACCACTAGGCCATTTCTCCAGCCCCTTTTAAGTGTTTCTAAGAGTTTTCTGGTGGAGTTTTTAGCATCCCTTAGGTAAACTATCATATCATCTGCAAAAAGGGATAGTTTTACTTCCTCTTTTCCAATTAGTACTCCTTTAATTTCACTTTCTTGCCTTATTGCCCTAGCAAGCATTTCAATCACTATATTGAAGAGGAGTGGCGACAGTAGACAGCCTTGCTGTCTTCCTGCCTTTAAGAGGAATGCTTCCAAATTTTCTCCATTTAGGATGATGTTGGCTGTGGGTTTCTTGTATGTTTAGCCAAAATCTTATACCAGATAAAGAAATTTGATTCTAAATTGCATTTGGTCTTTTTATTATTATTATTGTTTCCTGATGTATATTCAGAACAGTTTCCTTAGAAGCAAGCTAAGTGCACTGTGTCTGCCCCTCCTACCTCGGTAAGCCTGTGAGGCTGGCAGCTCTCTCACATTCAGTTCCTTCAAATTTTATTTTGCTTAATATCTTCAGTTCACTGTTTTGGAAAAATGGGGTAAACTACTGGTAAAAGTCACAGTGTTCTAGGCACTCCATGCTGAGCAGAAGCAAGTATCCAATTAGAAACAGCAGAACCATCAATGAGTCAGGTCCAGCATCCCTTCAGCTTAACCTGATGTCTGTGTCCCTGGTGAGGCATCTCAGGGAAGAAGCCCTCTCTCCCCTTGGAAATAGATTTGGCCAGATTTTGCTGTGAAGCTTCTGTTAGTCTGAGGCATGGCTTCAATAGTCATTCATTGAACAAAAGGAAATCCTGGGCCAACACCTACAATTGGAAATAATGTTCCACACTTTGTTATCTGCCAGTTACTTAAAATGATACAATTCTATTATTAATTCTCCTATTTACTATGTACATAATGTTTAAAATTACAACGATCACTATTTTGCTTTTCTGTTGGTTAGGCATCACCAAGAGTTACTGTTGATGACTATTTAGTTGCAAAATTAGCAGATACTTTAAATCATGAAGATCCAACGCCTGAAATCTTTGATGACATTCAAAGAAAGGTATTGCATGTTTTGTGTTTCTTTGAAAAAATTTTTTTATTTTCAGGTGATTTATAAAAACTAAAATACTTTTACAAGTATAAATGATTAGCCAAAAAGATGTAGAGACTTTTAAAAATCTCTTTAAGTGACCAATAAGAAAAACACTTTTGGGGGGTTGCTTAGTTTAAATCTGACTTAAGAACTAGGTGCTTCCTTACTGAATTTGATTAATTAATAAAGTATTTAAAAACTATGCCTCAGAATTTTAATATAAGCCTTTGCATGTATTTGTTTCTTAGAAAGCATACTTCCTAGAACATGATTAATGGCATGATATCATGTGCCTTACATTGGAGTAAGACCACTTTAGTTGCAGGAAGGCCGAGAAGGTGCCATTGTTGACAACATTGTCTTATTGTTGACAACTTGTAACTGTGATACATCATAGAAAATTTTCAATGAAACTTTTTACCTTATGTAGTGAAAAATCATTAATTAATGTGTTATTACATAATATTTTATTAAATATTTTATTCCAATAGGTATATGAATTGATGCTCCGGGATGAAAGATTTTATCCTTCCTTCAGGCAGAATGTACTCTATGTGAGAATGCTAGCTGAGCTTGACATGTTGAAAGATCCTAGTTTCAGAGGATCAGATGATGGGGATGGAGGTAAGGTGGAAAATGGGGGGGGGGTGCGCATATCTCAATGTGTATTCTGATTACCAAAACAATGACCATTTAGATATCAGAAAAAAAAATCTTTTTAAAGAAGACCAAATTTAAATTTTAATATATTTTAAATATATAAATCATTGGAAGAGTTTTGTTATATTTGGGGTATTTCTGCAATGTTTTTTCTTTTTTAATTTTTTATCCACCATATCACCCCCCATTTCTCTCTTTTTTTAATTGAATTTTTGTGTATTTTGTACAAAACATCTTAATCATCTTTATGCCTTGTTCACCATCCAGCCACTCCCCCCGCCGCCCACCTGCCCCACTGGATTTCATGCATTCTGTCATACATGTTAAGGCCTAAGTAAGTGTCCCCAAATCTGCCTCAGTGCAAGTTTATACACTGGGGTCTAGTCAGCCTATCCAGAGTCTCTTCCTTAAAGAAGATCTCTCTCACCTACCAGTAATCAGCTGCCAGTAGTTAATCAGCTGCCAGTAGTTGTATGTTTTTTTTTGTTTTTTTTTTTTAATCTTTTTTTGATCCAGGGTTTCCCTGTATGCCTGTAGCCCCAGCTGGCCTGGAACTCTGTGTAGACCAGGCTGACCTTGAACTCACAGAAATCGTTTGCCTCTGGGTCCGAATGCTGTGATTCAAGGCATGCACCACTAGGCCCGGCTTGAACACTTTTTAAGATATTTCTTTGTCATTTATTTCTTGTTTTGCCAACTCAGTTCAGATCCATTTACCATTTTTCCCATGGGTCCTTACTTTTCTTGTTTCTTTGTATATTCTGGATATTAGTTCCCTATCAGATATATAGCAAGTAAAGATTTTCTCCCACTTTTTGGATTTCTTTGTTGGATTCTTATTTGATTTGTTGTACATGAGCCCGTGCCCCTCCCACCTTATCCCCATGTCTTGTTTTTGAGACAGTGTCTCACATAGCTCAGGCTGGCTTCAAACTCATGTAACTGAGGCCAGCTGTTGAACTCATGATCCTCTTTTTTTCCCCACCCCCACTTCCCTGAGTGCAAGGATTATGAGTGTCCACTACGAAAACCAGCTATATACTTGCTGAAATTATTTTTATTCATTTTTCTGTTTGATTATTTTGTTTGTTTTAAAGCTGCATCTTGTTCTGTAGTCCTAGCTGGCCTGAAAGTTATACCATGTAGACGGCCCAGGCTGGAATTGATTTTATAGTAACCCACCTGCCTCTGCACTCAGGAGCAGGCATTAAAGGCATGTGACCTCACACTTGGCTCCTAACATTATTTTAATTTTAATTTTAAAATGTTTTTCTCACTTGATTCCATGGCTTAGCTGGTCAAAGCACCTGTCTTGTAAAATTTATTTTTCTCCTCATTGCTGTTCAATTATATGGTCTTGCATGTGGATGATTTAAGAATCTCTTGGGGCTGGAGAGATAGCCTAGCAGTTAAGAGTGCCGATTGCTCTTGCAGAGGACCCAGGTTCGATCCCAGCACCCACATGGCAGCTGAGAACCGTCTTTAACTCCAGTTCCGGGGGAATCTGACACCCTCTTCTGACCTTCGCAGCACTCCATGGCCACGGGTGCACAAACCTATATGCAGACAGTACATTCATACACGTAAAAAATAAATTAAAAAAAATTAAAAACAAAAGAATCTAAACTTGTTGTGTTTTGTGCCAAATCTATTACCAAGAATAAATGGACTCTTAGAGACATTAAAAAAATCAGTGTAATTGGGCTGGAGAGATGGTCTAGCAGTTAGGAGTGCTGAATGCTCTTGCAGAGGACCAGGTTTGATCCCCAGCACCCACATGGTGGCTGAGAACCATCTTTAACTCCAGTTCCAGGGGAATCTGATGCCCTCTTCTGATCTCTGCAGCATTGCATGACACGGGTGCACAGACCTGCATGCAGACAGTACATTCATACACATAAAAAAAAAATCAGTATAATTGTATTTCACACAGAAGGCTAGCATTTATATTATTTCTTAATCCACTGAAACAGAAGTAACAAAATAGTATTCTGACATTACCTACTGAGCTTCACTCTGCAATTTTTTCCCTCGTCATTGCATGACATTGAACAAGTACATGAGAATAGGAATGAAAATATTTACTAATTGCTCTTAAATACATGAATGCTAGTTTGTTTATAGCTGACAAGTACATGTGTATTTTCATTGAAATGTCTAATTAGCTCTGTAAGTTGGGATTTATGAGGTTAGGTATTTGGAAGTACAACACAGTTGTACTTTGCTGATCCATTCTGCCTTAATTTGTATGACCTACGTTCTTTATGTTTGAATGTTAGGTAAAACAGACCTTTGTACTTTTTTTACTGTATACTGAAGTGAATTTTCCTTTTACAGAATCTTTTAATGGCTCTCCTACGGGAAGTATAAACTTGGTAAGTACTACTGTAGATACTTAAATACTAAAGTAACTTAAAAATAATGTGAGAGGCTAAGCCTTGATGTATGTAAATAAATGGTATATTAAGGCCTCATTTTCTCCTATACTATTATAAGATATTGTCATGCTTTTTAAAGAAATTATAATTTAATAAGGCATCAGTGAATTAGAAATTTTATTTTTAGGAAATGGTATTAGACCACATATGAACAGAATTGCAGTTCATTTTATAAAGGAGTTGATTTCTTACTTCCAGCACTCCTGAGGCAGAGGCAGAGTGTCTCTGTCAGTCTGAGGCCAGTCTGGTCTATATAATGACTTCTAGACCATCCAAGAGTACATAGATCCTGATTCAAACAAAAAGAAAAGAAAAAAATAAATTGGCTTTATTATTTTTAGATCTTCTATTTATTGAAATCGATGTTCTCTTCTCCCATCTAGGAAAGAAATGTAAAATTAGTTGGGATAGCTTTCTGCATGTATGTATTAAAGTCTGTAGTAAAACAATTCAGATTATTTCAAAATTTTTTTTATTCATAGCATTTTATACCAATTATATCTTCTTACTTAGAGAGTCAAGAATGATAGGTTTTTTACATCTAAACTCCCCCTGGCATTTATTGGTGATGTGTTAAATACTGAGCATATCATTTCTGCTTTTGCCATTTGATAACTTGTATGTGTTAGGAAGTGACACTGGTGTTCTATGAATTATTCAGTTCATAGTTGATGTGAGTACATGGAGAAGGGGAAAGGTAAAGGATTGCTTTTCCTTCCATTTCCCTTGCTTTATCTTTTAAATCTTTTCTAATAAGTTTAGAGGTTTCTTGTCTTACATTGTCACTATACTACTTATTTGAAAAGTTATCTTATTGAGTAAATGAGTTTTTTGTTATGTAGAATATTATGTTTGCAAAACACTAAAGCAAAGTCAGCCATAGGCTATACCAGACATTTTTAAAATGATTTCCCAAATTGCTAATCATATTTACTTGTTATGTTTCTAAATGCCAAAAGAAAAATGAATTGCTTTTAGAGCATGAAGGTTATCAATAATGTTTATTATATAAGTAAACAAATCTTAGAAACTTACTTTGGTTTGAAATTTTCTAGTATTTGTTTATACACATCTGCCAGGCGTGGTGGCGCACACCTTTAATCCTAGCACTTGGGAGGCAGAGGCAGGTGGATCTTTGTGAGTTCAAGGCCAGCCTGGTCTACAGAGTGAGTTCCAGGACAGCTAGGGCTTCAGGGAGACCCTATTTTGAAAAGACCAAAAAAAAAAGAAAAAAACAAACAAATATAGTAAAATGTGATATTTGTTCCATGTCTGGAATATCCTTTTTGTTGTGTAGTAACAGTGCAAAAATCTCAGGTTGGAAAAGGCCCATTTGAAACCAGTGACTGTCAGTATTTCACTTTTCTGATAAATCTTTTAAATTTATGGTTTTATTTAACTGGGGTCACTCAGATTCTTTTTATAATGTGTATAAAAATTTTAGTGACTGGCTGTATGTTAAAGATAGGATTAAAAACTAAATTCTAACTATTTATTACAATATACTGAGCAACAAAGATCTTAAAATGTTAGATGTTTTATGCTTTATGCAGTTGAGACTGGCAGGTAATTATACCTGTTATTTCTAGCAATGCTATTGTAATCGTGTCTTCCTGAGCCAGCATAAAAAAATTGTGGGTTTTTTTTTTTTTTTTTTTTTTTTTTTTTTTNACTCGCTCTGTAGACCAGGCTAGTCTTGAATTCACAAAGATCCACCTTCCTCTGCCTCCCAAGTGCTAGGATTAAAGGTGTGTGCCACCACGCCCGGCAAATTGTGGATTTTTAATGTATATTAGTGTTACTATCAATTTCCAATCTATTTTTAGTTTTCTGTGGGCATCATGCATGAGTAGGTCTCTGCATCATTTCTGTCACTTGTAGTCCCCCTCCAGTTGCTTCACAACCCCTGATTCTCTTAATTTTCTGTCCCCTTCCTTGATTATTATGTTACATATACATTTATATATTTATATTTATATAATACACTAAGTCCATTCAGTTGTGTACCTGTGTTTAGGGCTGCATATTTGGGATTAGATAACCTTTTAGAGAGCTAGTTCCTGAAGAAAACTGATTTTCCCTCCCTCCCTCCCTCAGCATCTGTTGATTGCTTGCAGCTCTTCATCTTGATGTGAGATGCTGTGACATTTTCCCCTCCCCCTGCCCACCTTGGCATGTCGGCTGGTTTTGTTATTATATACTGCTCTTGTTAGACTACCATACTCTGGAGATTTCATTGGTGTTGCTTCCCTATCATGTCTATGATGCCTTATATAGCAGAAAATTTGTATTTTTAGCTAGGTGAGGTGGCATGTACCTGAGAACCAGCTGTTCTGGAGCCTCTGGCAGGATGCACATTTGAGCCCCAGTTCTGTGCCAGCCTGAGCAATATAGCAAGGCACTGTCTGAAGGAACAGGGAAGAACGAAATCTGTGTATTTGAATTTGTTAAACACAGTTTGTTTAAATTTTTCTTATACAAAGTTGAAGAATGTTAACTCAAGGATTATTTTTTAAACTGGTTATTTTAAGATAACATTAATGTGCTTATTAAAAAAAAAACATGATTTTCTTTTTGCCAACCAGTACTTTTTCCAAATCAGATTTAATTTTGTAGTTACTTTTTTAATCATTTGGAATTTTATAGCCTACTTAATTTACTTGTATGTCATAATTGCAACTAATATTTAGGAGACTTTTCATCTTATTTTTTCATCATATATAATACAAGGATAGGTTATCATTACTAATATGCTTTATTTTTAAAAAAAAAACCTGTTTCACATTTCTTGTGCTTCCTTACAACTGAAAGAATATAGTGTAGACATTATAGGTAGGTATTGGTCTTATAAAATAGAAGTTGTGCTGTTTCTTCTAAGAAAAATCAATAAAAAACAAGTCTTATTTCTTTTTCTAATACTATCATAATATCATTTATATTGTATCCTAGCAAAGAGTTAATTTTACACCATTTCAAAATTGTGAAAACTAAAATATAAAAAAGGGGTTGGAGAGATGGCTCAACAGTTAAGTACATTGGCTGCCCTTACAGAGAATCCAGGTTTGGTTCCCAGCATTCTCATGGCAGCTGGTAACTACCCATAACTCAAGTTTCAAGGGATCTGACACCCTCTTCTGACCTCCACAGATATTGCATGCAGGTGACACATATACATTTACACATACACTCTCCACAGGAAATAAAGTATCATTGATGGAATCTGGACTCTTAAGTTAACTTTTTTTTACTACATGACTCAACAAGGAATGTTCTTAAGATTATCTGTGGCATTATGTTTTGTTTCTCTTAACCATGAATTGCTATTTTCGCTTTCTTTGTAGAATGTAGTTGCTTTAGATTAAATGGCTTTATGACAGATTATTACATTTAAGCTATTTATATTACTCTCAATAATTTATATTGTCTTATTAGGGCTCTGAAATGAAAATCATGTATATCAAATTATATCTATTTGGTGTGGGTTCTGAGGGTTCCCAAAATCACTTCCTTGCTCAGTTATTTGCTAACATGGTTCACAAGACTTGGCATAGTCGTATTCATGGATAGGCTACGTTACAGTGAAAAGTTATAAAGTAAAATTATCAAAGGAAAACATTGCTTGGGGCAAAGTGGAGGAAGCTAGGAACGATCTTCCAGAAATCTTTTTTAAAGGGTGTTACACAAAATGTTCTTAATTGCCCCGAGCCATGAATTTTGAGACATGTGCTACCAATAGGAAAACGTAAGATCCATAACTCATAGCAGATTTTCAGTGGCAGATGACCTGCTACATGTTTTGTCTACTGCATCCCAAATTCTAGATGCAATAGGAAAGTGAGTTTAAATCATAACTATATTGTACAGATGGTTTTAGATACAATAAGCCATTTGTATTTGTTAGAGAATGGTAGGATCCACCCTGAAATCTGAGGTCCCAGATGCGATTCAAGGGAGAACCTTGCAAAGTAGTTTCAGGCTATGTTTTCTTTTTCTGGCCTGTCTGGCTTTACCATGTGCTTGTGTTCCCTTCTGTGTATGTGTGAGTGTAATTACATGTGGCCAAGTTTTTTTTTTTTTTTAATTAAACTCAAGGACCATGG
This sequence comes from Rhizomys pruinosus, assembly GCA_009823505.1. Taxonomy (NCBI): domain Eukaryota; kingdom Metazoa; phylum Chordata; class Mammalia; order Rodentia; family Spalacidae; genus Rhizomys; species Rhizomys pruinosus. The sequence continues at coordinate 2,025,144 of VZQC01014894.1, read as the reverse complement.
TTAAATTCATTTTGGGTCAATCAGTAATTTTTTGTATATGGAATTAATAAGTAGTCATAATAGCTAATGTTTGCTATAATAGGCAGTTTTCTAAATACTTCACACCCACTCTCATTTAATCTTTGTATAGCTGTATAATGTAGATGTTATTACTCCTGATTTTATGCTGAGAAATTATCTTCTCAATTAAAAATATTAGAGAATATAAAGTGTCTGTAGTATATTTCAACATTTAAAAATTTTAATGCTTAAGAACATCTTATTTTTTCTGGTTTTAATGTTCTTACTATTTTTTGAATGTAACTGAAAACAATTTACAGTAGCTAGGTAAGAAATGAAGTAGCTATTGTGATATATTAAATTGATTGCTAAATTGTTTCTTTTTATTGTTTCTTTTGGATTTTGTTATTTGATTGTTTTAAGTTATGAGATAGGGTCTTGCTGTACATCCCAGGCTAGTCTTAAATCCAAGGTTTCCTTGCCTCAGCCTCGCAGCTAGGATTACAGGGATCTGCCTCCACTTCCAGCCATCTTAGCTTTTCACTCTCAGTCCTGGAAAGCATCTTGTAGAGAGTGAAGTCAGAAAGCCAATAATAGAAAGTGTACATGAGCAGAGAGGTCATGAACGTCTACTTAGAAGTCCTAGAACTTGTCCTGTATCGTTTAAGTTTTGTTTCTAATTTTTCCTTCTAGTCCTTAGATGACCTCTCAAATGTCTCTTCTGATGATTCCGTTCAACTTCATGCCTACATTTCAGACACTGGTGAGAGACTTCGAAGCATAATTTCTACTTTAAAACTATGGATGATTGTAATATCCCTGCTATCTTCTACATGTATTTTTTAATTTGTTTTATAGTCATTTATATAAGTTTTTTAGTTGTTTTTGTTTTGTTTTTCCTTGAAACATGTTCTTCATTGAGTTGAGATTTGGTTATTTGTATATTTGGAATATTTTTCCCTTTTCTAAGGTTTCTACTATTAACATTTGAAAATGCTTATTTTGTAAGCATTTTATCATTTCTAGTAAATTCTAAAACCAGTCTTGAACTGTGTAATTGAATCCTGCTGATGATCATTTTCATAATTCTCCTTTGTTTTTCATGGACATCTTTTACCGGCTTTCACACATTCAGAGTCAGAATATGTAACTGGAATAAGTCAAGTTTCTGCATAAATGTTTTCAGAGCTTCAGGAGATCTTGACTGGGGTGAGAAACCTAGGAATTTGTGATCAGTTAGGAATTTTTTATATACCCAAAAGAAATGATTACTATCATTACCATTAACTTAAGAAATAATGTTAGGGCTGGAGAGATGGCCTAGTGGTTAAGAGCGCCGACCGCTCTTACAGAGGACCCAGGTTCGATCCCCAGCACCCATATGGCGGCCAAACTCCAATTCCAGGAGAACCCCAGTTCCAGGGAAATCTGAGACCCTCTTCTGACTTCCGCGGCATCGCACGACATGGGTGCACAGACTTGCATGCAGACAGTACATTCATACACATAGAAAATAAATAAAATTAAAAAATAATAATAATAATGTTAAGAAAACAAGAGTTTTCTTACCTGATCTCACTGTTCCAGAGTATAGGAGTATTTGTCTTACATTTTTATAATAAAGTCTGCAGACTGAGATATATCTCAAATAAATTTTATATTTATATTTTAGATAAGTCTAGTTTAAAAATGATTTTCATTTTTCTTTTAAAAATCTTTCTTGTGCTTCTCAATGGAGCTAGATACTCATTTAGTATCATCTTGTCTGCCAGATTTCTGGAATAAGTTAGCTGTCAATTTTCTCTTCACCTTTTATAGGTAGTGAGTACATTTTATTACTCTCCTCCTAAAGCACCATTGTCAGTTAATGTAGAAATTTTGTTTTTACTTTTAACTTTTGATATAATTGTCCCACTTTTTCCTTCTGTAAAATTTTAAAACTTAAACCAAAAAATAATATGGATTTTTTAAAAAAAATCTTCTAACTTTAAGAGGGTCTGTTAATAGACAGATTTTAATATTAGTCTTTTTATTATCTTGGGACCTTAAACAGTGAGTCTAGAGGAGGACACTGATGTCCATGATTCTGGTTTTAATATTTTGGGGGGCTTTTCTGATTTTCTAGTTGCTTTGTCCATTTGTTTATTCATTAAGTAGGTGAAAGTGTAAAGCAAAACCTTTTTAATAAACTGCTATTTTTTCTCAGAGAAAAATATACAGAGGTACGGGAAAGGCAACATCATATAGTGGATTAAGAAAATACTTTTTGACCACATTGTCCAGATTCAGCCTTAATTTTGCATCTTACCACTTGTGGAAAGTACCATAAGGTCTCTTAAATTTCCTCATCTATTAAGTGAAATAATAATAACAATAATGCCTATCTCAGAAGATACCTGTTGGCCTAATTAATCACATTAGTAATTATACATGGCAGGCATATACGAATTTTTATTGAATAACTTTATTTTTCTCGCTGGCCACTTGATTTTTGCTCCCTTGTCTTTAACATTTCTGTTATTGAAAATAAGGATTATAGTCCAATACAGTGATACTCTAGGACTATTCCTAGAGGTCTGATGTCTGCTATTTCTTTCACTAAGAATCCTACTTCAAAAAATATTGTCTACATAAAAATTTTATTAATAAAATTAAAAAATACATATTTCCTAAGCTAGTGTGATTATAGTGATGAGGTTGACTTAAATTCTGGCATTGATTCTATAATTATGAAGTAATAATTAATGGTTTATAAATTGCCTTCCATGAGTAACATTGGCCTGATCCAAACAAAATATTCTAGTTATATATCAGTGTTTTCTCAAAGTCAGTATTTGGTAGCTCCATTGTCTTCCTTTATAAGTCAATTCTCTGTTTTCTACATTTAAAAAATATTAACCTTACTATTCTTTCTGTTGTATGTGCACTTGGATAGTCTTCTTACCTCACAATTTGTGACAAGTCTAATTATTCTTTTTGAAAGTGCTTTCATACATGATTCTCTGTCTCCCTTTCCATTCCTTGTTATTTGTTCCCCTTGCACCTAGCTTGCAGTTGGTTATGGTTAGCTTCCTAATTGGCTGCTACATTCCTTTTCTTTTCCAAACATCCCTTGAACACAGCTGATAAAGACATTCCCTTTGTGTTGTGCCAGCAGTGTTTAGTAAAGGGGATTCTTTAACTTGATGGAAAAGTGTAGTATTTGATAAGCCTAAGTGTCTAGGTGAAAGTGTCTAGGTGGAACAGTGAATGGAGCCCAGAACTGTATAAAGAACATCATGACGAGTCTTTTTTACTAATGTTATTGTTGTTGTCGTCATCGTTGTTGTCATCATCATCATCATCAACCAAATCAAAAATACTGATATACGTAAAAGAAGGAAAGACAGTTTTGTGTAGGAAGCACAAATCTTTTGAAACTTCTGTAAAAGTTAGAATTAGACTCTGATTGCTTATACTGGCCAGTACAGATACCTATCTAGGTTTTATGTCATTAAAATAATTTACTAAGAAGGTGTATGAAAACTTATTTGCCTGGTGAATTAAAAAAAACAGCAAAATATTGGGGCTGGAGAGATGGCCTAGCGGTTAAGAGCGCCGACCGCTCTTACAGAGGACCTGGGTTCGATCCCCAGCACCCACATGGCGGCTGAGAACCGTCTGAAACTCCAATTCCAGGAGAACTCCAGTTCCAGGGGAATCCGACACCCTCTTCTGACCTCCGCAGCATTGCACGACACGGGTGCACAGACTTGCATGCAGACAGTACTTTGATACACATACAGAAATAAATAAATGCCGGGCGTGGTGGCACACTCCTTTAATCCTAGCACTTGGGAGGCAGAGGCACGCGGATCTCTGTGAGTTCAAGGCCAGCCTGGTCTACAGAGTGAGTTCCAGGACAGCCAAGAGATAACAGGGAGACCCTCGATCTACCAAAAAAAAAAAAAAAAAAAAAAAAAACCAGCAAAATATTTAGCTCTAAACCTCTACTTTTCGCCCCTAGCTATGGATCATTGTAATCTATTATCAATCTTAGACTTTTGCTGAATGTAATAGTCAAACTGCCATATTCTTAGTATGCCTCCCATATATGGCACATGGTATATGTGGCATATACCATATATATGGTATATGCCCTTCTTCAGCTATTATAAAAATAGCTGAAGAAGGGCATATACAGGTACATATCCTTCCATATATTTTGAATCTTCTCTAGCTATTTGTATAACCCAGTGCATAGAAATGCTATTTAAACAGTCGACGAACTGTTTTGGCTAGAGAATAACAAATTTTACAAAGTCTATGCATCATACTCAGTGGTAGCAGTAGTCATTGTTCATGCCTTCATAGCTCAGAGAACCCAGAATGCCTAGAATTGGAAAGATAGTTTCAGAAAGCCAAAGCCATAGGAAGAAAGATGAGCCACAATAACAGGAAAGTTAACAGACTCAGCAAAATAGTTAAGTTGTGTCCTTAAGAATTCAGAGGTGCCATCAATTAATGCTTAAATACATGTTGGATGATATTCAGAAAAATAAATCCCAAGGCACAAATAAACAGCATAAAAAACCATTACAGCTTCATAAATAAAAAATACAGTGGTTGAAATTAAGGTGACTAGATTAAGCACTTGAAGGCCTGGTAAGATGGCCTGGTTGGTAAAGTGCTTGTCACACAAACAAGAGGACCTGAATTCAAATCTTCAACACCTATGCAAAAGCCAAACACATTAGCATGCCTCTGTAATACCACTGGTCTGGCAGAGACAAGAGCATCCCTGAGCTTGCTGGTCAACCAGTCTAGTTGACTCATTGAGCTTGTCTTCAAAAAACAAGGTAGAACTCAGCTAAGAAGCTATCTGATGTTGACCTGCATCTGCTACGTGCACACTCACATGTACTTGCACACGTGCACACTCACATGTACTTGCACACCTTCACACATACACATGCACACATAAATTAGATACAGATTACAGAAAGCGGAGACCACAAGTGAAATAAAACACAGGATAGCACATTTAGAAAGACAAAAATACAGTTCGTCGTTTTTATCTTTCTCTAAGATTAATATAAAATTGAAACAGATTTTGGTTTTCAAGGCTCCCTGGTATGTGGAAAATCAGTAGGAAAATAAGGTTCTGTTATTGTTGCCAAATCCCAAGAATAAACTACACTTGTGAATTGTCGAATGTTATCAGAGCAGAGAATTGCCAGGGGATACCTCTTATTCTATGACGTTGACTGTTCAGTAACAGATTTTATTTAAAGTTCAGCTAAGAGATGAAGGCTAGTAAACAGAGTATTGTTTTGTGTCTAGGGTTCCTTTTGTATTAAATTTAAAAGATCCTACTGCTGTACTCTGAGTAGCTCTGTGGTAACATCCTTAATAATAAGTAAAAGCTCTTGGGAAGAGACTCTAAAGTAGACATTACTTGGTTGCTGGTACTGTCATCAGACTTTTGTTTTGCGTTATGGTCATCGTTCATAATACTTTACTGAGTGAGCACAGAGGAATCTGTTTTATCCTTTGCTGCCATTCTTTTATCTCAGTCTGTCATTTCAATTTCTTCATTTCATGTTGTCTTTTTTGTTTGTTTTTGTTCTTCATCTTCCTCCTTTTTGTGTCTTTTGTTCCTCTTCATTTTGTTTTAAATGACTAGTATATGCTGACTATGACCCATATGCTGTGGCAGGCGTTTGTAATGATCATGGCAAGACATACGCATTATATGCCATCACTGTACACCGGCGCAACCTAAACACTGAGGAGATGTGGAAAACCTACCGTCGTTACAGTGACTTCCATGACTTCCACATGAGAATCACCGAACAGGTAATGAGCTTTGTAAAGCCTGTGTTTTTCACATTGTATCATTGTTCTGCTTTGATTCTACGTGTCTTAAAGGATGTTCACATACATACTGATAAAGCTAATGAAAGAAGACAAGGTAGTAGTAATATTTTATATAATCAGCATAGTTACTAGAATGATTTTAGGGGCTGGAGAGATGGCCTAGCAGTTAAGAGCACCGACTGCTCTTGCAGAGGACCTGGGTTCGATCTCCAGCACCCACATGGCGGCCAAGAACCGTCCAAAACTCCAATTCCAGGAGAACTCCAGTTCCAGGGGAATCCGACACCCTCTTCTGACTTCTGTGGCTTTGCATGACACGGGTGCACAAACATACATGCAGACAGTACATTCATACACATAAATAAATAATAAATGAAATTTAAAAAAATAATAGAATGATTTTAAGGGAATGTGCAAAACTAACTACTCTAACCCATTGTAGAGTAGCAACAAAGCACCAATGGTATACTTTGGAAAATTACGATAAATATATATTTTTGTTTTGAGAGAAAGAGAGAAAATCTTGAGCTTTGTAGAGGTGTTGATTTGAGGTAGGTATGGAGATTACTGTAAGTCACTTGAACACATGATTTTTGGAGGCATAATTCAGAGCTATCATTATTTTAAATGGTACTTCCAACAGTCTAACAGTTTAATCCTGGATCCTTCACTTAAGTTATTTTGAACCATGGCCTAAAATAAACCTAACATTAACCAAAATACTGTTTTAAAGTCTTACTACATTTCATTTTTTTGTTTTGTAGAAGTAACTATAAGGATTTTGAAAGTTAAATGAAGAAGCAGTTTCACTTTCCTGATTTTGATTAGCTATTTTTCTTCTCAACCAGATGAAATGGAATTTACTATTGTGCAGGTTATTTTCACCCTGCAGTCTTTGATTCAAAAATTTTAAGTGTATAAATACTATTAGATTAATAAAATGATTACAGATAAATAATCCCTAATTGGATTTCAAATAGCATTGTACTACTTTAGAAATCAGAAAATATTCTTTTCAAATAATATAGAAGGGAAAAATATGCTCAGTGCCATGATAATCTCATTTTAATAGTTTGCGGAAAGGGAGAGAAAGATAAACTATTAATAGCTTTAAAATTATTAAAAATAAGAGGTTTTGATGAATTTCTCAACCTTACTAATAGAATTAATTTTAATAATGTAAGTAAATCAATTGGATTTGGGCATGTCTGATCATCTTGCGTTAAATAATTATGTTTAGCTTGATTTGTTTGAGGTGAAAGTTTCTAGCTCATATTAGAGAAATAACTGCTTTACTTTTTACCTATTTAAAAGCATAAAGCTCATATAGCTTTCTTCCTTCAAAGCACTTGAACCTGATAATTTTTGAGGTGAAAGTTTCTAGCTCATATTAGAGAAATAACTGCTTTACTTTTTACCTATTTAAAAGCATTAAGCTCATATATCTTTCTTCAAAGTGCTTGAACCTGATAATTTAAAAAATTAATTTTCAGGGCTGGAGAGATGGCTCAGCAGTTTAGAATACTAACCTATTCATTTATTCAGCAAGCATTTATGAAGCTTTTCCTGTATTTGGACTTTTGATTCAATATTTTTCTATTTTGTTAATATAAGAAAATATTGCCTAAATTATCTGAAGATACTTTTGACAAGTATATTTGTACCATGGAAAATGCTTTGTCCTAAAAAGAGAACTGTTGAATGTATTTTGTCTTATAGTTTGAAAATCTATCAAGTATATTGAAGCTTCCTGGTAAAAAGACTTTTAACAATATGGATAGAGATTTTTTAGAAAAGAGGAAAAAGGATTTAAATGCCTATTTGCAGGTAAGTCTATTTTACTATTTTTCCATAGATTTTCATTCACCACACCTCATAGGTAGAGTAGATATCTATACTGAGTACTATTTGTTGGAGCATGTGCTTGTCTTGAGTAGGTGTCCTAGGTTCCATTTCCAGCTTCATCATCATCATCATCATCAACAACAAGAACAAGAAGAAAAAAAAATGGCACATTCTGACTATAATAGTGAGACAGTGGCCACTTTGAGGAATGTCAAATGCAATGATCAGTTGTTTCAATAATTTATAAAAGGCTTATCTCTGTATTTAGTGATTCACTTAAAGTTTTCTTATAAGTACTATTAGCAGCCTGGCGTGGTGGCACACGCCTTTAATCCTAGCACTCGGGAGGCAGAGGCAGTCGAATCTTTGTGAGTTCAAGGCTAGCCTGGTCTACAGAGTGAGTTCCCAGACAGCTGGGACTACAGGGAGACCCTGTCTCAAAAAGACCTAAATAAATAAATAAATAAATAAATAAATAAATAAATAAATAAATACTATTAGAGATTTTGTTTCATTGTGTTTAGATAAATATGTGCAAACATGTTAATTTAAGAAATTGTATGGGAGAATCAACAGTTAAATGTTCTCAATTCAGTACATAGTAACTCTTTATGTTGTAGCAAAAATTACTAGATTTTTATTCCTAGGATAATTCTAGAGAGGAATACATCTGAAGAACTGTTTCTTTCGTGTATCATTTTGACATAAAGTTTATTCTTAGAAAATAGCAAGTAACTTTACGTGTTATTTATTGCATGTACCATTAGAGTGCCCAGAGTTTAGGACCTGATACCCAAATGACTCTTCAGTTTTTTAATCCCAGTTAATGGTTTATACTGGAAAATCATATTTTTTAAAACTTTTTTTTTTTTTTTTTTTTTTTTTTTTGGTCTTTTTTGAGATAAAGATTCCCTAGCCCCAGCTTCCCAGCTGCCTGGAACTCTCTTGTGTAGACCATACCAGGCTGGCCTCGAACTCACGAGCTCTGCCGCCTGCCTCCCCCTGCCGCCTCTCCTGCCTCCCCCTGCGCCTCCCCCTGCCTCCCTCGCCTCCACCTACTCCCCCTGCCTCCCTCTGCCTCCCCCTGCCTCCCCCTGCCTCCCCTTGCCTCCTCCTGCCTCCTGCCTCAATTAAAATCATAAATCTTATCTGTTACTTCTTTTCTCTCTTAGCTTAAAACTGGCAGCCATATTCCTAAGACATTTTGTTTGAAAGATGTCCCAGCTTTATTAATATCTTTTATTTCATTAAAATCAATTATATTTATAAGATTTAGCAAATAACTTTTTCCAAATGTGGTGCCATATGTCTGTTTTTTAAATTAAATGTTTTAAAAAAGTGTCTTTGCTGTACACTTTTCAGCTTATGAATTCAGTGTGTCACAATTTGTTGCATTGAAAGAACTAAGCTAGGTCATTGTTTTGCTGGGGACTCCTTATAACACTTGAAAATTTGGTGTGTTTCATAAAGTTCCTATTTCTGTTTTTGTTAACTATAGCATTATTTAAATAACAGTTTTCTAATGTGGATCTTCTTAGTCTAAGCCATAGGGCCAGAAAATAAAGTGAAAATATTTTACATTCCTTAACTCTTTATGAGGTAAAATGAGAAGCAGCAATTTCCCTTATCTTACCAGCCTAAACTGCTTTCTTTTCCCTCTAGCTGCTCTTAACTCCTGAAATGATGAAAGCATCCCCAGCATTGGCTCACTGTGTATATGATTTTCTTGAGAACAAAGCCTATAGTAAAGGGAAAGGGGATTTTGCTCGCAAGGTGAGTAAGCCATTAAAATTTTTTTTAAGCCTGCCTTTCGTATTTGCTTTTCATTAAGTACACAGTATAGATCTATAATATTTTAAAATGAGATTTTGTTTGGTGTGCATTTGGCATTTTGTGTTCTAACTTTAGTAAATGTGTCTGATATACACGGTCGTGTTGTGATCTGGCAGAAACTAACAAGCAAACAAACTTTTAAAATAATCCATTAAGAAAAGTTTTCCAAAAGTAGGTCATAAGCTTTTTATTACCTTAAACAGGATTTTTTGTTAAATAGAATGTATGTTTGGTGTTCTGAATGTATTTATGACTACCAAATAACAAATGAAGATATTAGTCTTCATTTTAGGCCCTTGTGTAAATCAAGTACGATCTTATTCTGTGTTTTAAAGTATCAGACACAAAATTAACCTCTATAAGTAAATGTTTGCTGTCATATATAGCAGAAGTCATAGCAGAACTTGAGAAGGTGTGCAGTGACTATTGTATTCTTTTCTCAAGTTTTAGAAATCTTAGGTTAACTGAAAAAGAATTTTCTACCACTGCTCCCCCTTCCTTAAAACACTAGCCTTTTTAAAAGGGTTAAGGAATTGATACAAAATAAGAGTTAATAATTTATAATACTTATTTTGAAAAATATTTGCGTCGGGGTGTGTGTGTGTGTGTGTGTGTGTGTGTGTGTGTGCGCGCACATGTATGTGGAAGCCAGAGGCTGATGGTAGGTTTCTTGATCAACCACTCTCCACCATTTTGTGACAGGATCTCTCACTCAGTTTACTCCATTGCTCTCCTAGGCTTGCTTGCCAGCAGGCACCATATTCTCCTGTCTGCCCACCTAGCAGCTGTTCCTTCTTCCAAAGCAGGCACTTTACTGCCTGAACCATCTCCCCACCCTTGATAGTCTAGAATATATTCTTGAATTTTTCTCTGATTTTTACTGTGAGTCCTTTCTTTGATGTTTTATTTTATTTTTTTGTTGGGTTTTTTTTTTCTTTTTTCTTTTTTGAGACAGTGTCTCCCTGTAGCTCCATCCAGCTCTGGAATTCTCTGTATAGACCAATCTGGCTTCCATCTCACAGAAATCTCCCTGCTACTGCCTGGGGAGTGCTGAGACTAAACACATGCACCATCACACATAGCTTGTTATTTTTGTTTGCTAAAGGGCTGGAGAGATGGCTCAGCAGTTAAGAGCACCAACTACTTTTATAGAGGACCCAGGTTCAATTCCCAGCATCCACATGGTGACTAAGAACCATCTTTAGTGCCGGGTATGGTGGTGCACACCTTTAATCCCAGCACTCGGGAGGCAGAGGCAGGCAAAGGCAGGCAGATCACTGTGAGTTCCAGGCCAGCCTGGTCTACAGAGTTCCAGGCCAGCTTGGGCTACAGGGACACCCTGTCTCAAAAAAAAAGGGGGGGGGGCGGCTGGAGAGATGGCCTAGCGGTTAAGACCGCCGACCGCTCTTACAGAGGACCCAGGTTCGATCCCCAGCACCCACATGGCGGCCGAGAACCGTCTGAAACTCCAATTCCAGGAGAACTCCAGTTCCAGGGGAATCCGACACCCTCTTCTGGTCTCTGCGGCATTGCACGACACGGGTGCACACACTTGCATGTAGACAGTACATTCATACACATAGAGAAATAAATAAAAAATAAAAAAAAATATATTTAAAAAAAAAATCTGTCCTTTTTGTGGTGTGCACCTGTATCTGTAGCACTTAGGAGACTGAGAAAGAAAAATCGCTTGAGTCCAGGAGTTCATGACCAGCTTGGAAAACATAGTGATACCCCATTTCAGAAGATAACACTAAATTAAAATCTCTTCTTTTAGAAGGTTCCTTGTATAACTTCTGTGATTTATTTAGATATCTCTTTCATTTTTGATAGTTGTATCATAAGAATATCAAACTTTATTTTCTGTTTCTCTGGGCAGTTTTATGCCTTCTTATATCTTTAGTCATATTTTTCTTTTAATTATACTTTTGTATTCTGTTTTTATATGATTGGCATATCTAGCTTGTATATTCTCTTAGTGGTGTTTATAATGGTTACCACATTCCCTTAGTATATGCTCATTGAACATAAATAATGTATCCTGAGAATTATTTTTTGAAAAAACTTTAAATGATTGTTACTTGTTTAAACTTTGTTTTTGAATGCTTGTTTTCTTTGCAGCATCTACTCAGATATTTCACTGATGCTTTGAATAATGATTGAAATATAGAATGGTTATTTCTACTTGTATCAGTTTCTAATTGAGAAGGTATTTTTATTCAGGATTTCTTTAATAGGTAAACAATACTCCTTTTTTAACATGTCTCCATCAGTCACAACTTTTTTTTGTTGTTGTTGTTATTTTTGAGACAGTTTCCCCCTTTTAGTCCCAGCTGCCTGGAGCTTGTTATACAGACCAGGCTGGCCTTGAACTCACAGAGATCTGCCTGCCTCTGCCTCCCGAGTGCTGATATCAGTCAAAACTTTTAATTCATTCATGTGTCAATATATTTTTTTAAATCAGAGCAAAGGCAACGGCTCTCTACTTTTAAAGTGCAATGGCACAATACTGACTGGGAAACATTTTATCTCTCCAGGAGCTGTGTTGTGTATGTTTCAGACTTCTGAGTTGAGCGGCAAATCTGTTGTGATGAAGCTAATGGTACAATATCTTTTTCCCTTTAGATGGACACTTTTGTAAATCCACTTCGCAATTCTATGAGGAATGTTTCAAATGCAGTTAAGTCCCTTCCTGATAGTTTGGCAGAGGGAATGACTAAAATGTCAGACAACATGGGCAAAATGTCAGAACGATTAGGTCAAGACATAAAGCAGTCATTTTTTAAGGTAAGAAGACATTTCCAGTGATGTCTAATGCAGACTATTTTTAAGTCAACTAAGATTTGTTCTATTCCTTTCCCAAATATTCCGACCCAGGTCCATAAAAAAAAAGGATGTTAAAAAGTGTACACTTATGTCAGAAATAGGTACTGGAAAATCCTATTACTCATCATTCTCTTCTATGGTCATTCTCTTCTATGGCGGAATCTTAAAATCCATTTAAAAAACAAATATTTTAAATCAGTAAAGTTAATATTTTGTATTATTTTATTCCATTGAGCCATTTTGATTCTTCTTTTTACATTTTTATTGAATTGTTTGTGTTTCATACATAATTTTTCATTCAGTCTTAACAGCCATTATACCTGCTTCTCCCTTGACACCCTCCTGCAGCCCCGCCCCTCAGAGTTCACACCTTCTGTCATTTGTAAAGGGTCGATTGTGCTAAATTACTCTCCTCACTTACCCCTCGGTGCCAGCTCATCCCCTGAGCTCTAGTCAGCCTAGCTGGAGTCTCTTTTCTGAAGAAGGCCAAGTCTTCTTCACCCAACTGCCATCTGCTGCCAATATTTCCTCAGCCAGCGATAGGATCTGTCACGCTAGGTTTCTCTCCACTGAGCTTGCATGGGTTTTATGCTTATTGATACCAATGCTGTACATTCATATAAACCGGGTCCCAGGAGCTTGTAGGATTCATTTCCATTTGGTCTTGCATCACCTCCCTGGCTCTTAGAATCTTTCAGCACCCTCTTCTTCTATGTTCCCTGGGTGGGTGAAGCTGAATATAGGCAGCTGTCCACAGAACCACATTCTGTAGACTCCTAATCTTCATAGTTTGGCCATTCAGGCCCTTTGTAGTTCCTGGTCACCTGTTGCATGGTAGGGCTTTCTTAACGAAAGTTAAGAGGTAGTTAATGCCTTCTTGGTTCCTTGTTCTACGATGCTTGGGGCTTATGTGTAGAGGCTGCATTGTAGATGTGTCATCTAGGCATGAGCAATTCACAGACCATGTCTGTGTGTGTCCAGTTGTGGGACTCTGTACTATTCTAATCTGGTGCAAAAGAAGCTTTTTTTCCAAGTGGTGTCTGGGATATTTGTGTATATAGGGATAGTTTTTTCTATAGTTAGTAAAATGTTACCTTAGCCTAGGGATGTGTCAACATTGGGGAATTGTTAAAGATCTATGACCTCTCCAGTTGGGTGCATCTGGTTATGTTAACATTACCGCGCATGAGTTTTCTTTAATGCCATAAATTTCTTTGCAAATCACCAAGTTATTTTTTTCAAGAAAATTATACTAATATTCACTAAAGAAACATAAAATCTAATTTCTCCTTAATGGAGGTCCCACCAGATCAAGGTGAGGAAAAGTCCTTCAGATAGTCAGTATCGGGATCTATCTTAATCTGCTCAATTTCTATTTGAGAAGGTATTTTTATTCAGAATTCCTTTAATAAGTAAACAATGAAAGCTTTTATTCATTTTCTAATACTGACTTTATCAGTCAAAATTTTAATTCATACATGCGTCACGATACATTTTTTTAAATTGTTTTTTTTTTTTTTTATGTGTATGAGTATACTGTCTGCATGTAGGTTGATGCATCCACGTTGTACAATGCTGTGGAGGTCAGAAGAGGGCCTCGGATTCCCCTGGAACAGAAGTTAAAGACGGTTTTTAGCCACCATGTGGGTGATGGGGATCGAACCCCAGTCCTCTGCAAGAGCAGTCGGGGCTCTTAACCACTGAACCATCTCTCCAGCCTCACGATACATTTTTAAACACTTTTTTTGTTAATTTTATTTTTTTTATGTGTATGAATGTACTGTCTGCATGTAGGTTTGTGCACCCGTGTCGTGCAATGCCGCGGAGGTCAGAAGAGGGCCTCGGATTCCCCTGGAACTGAAGTTAAAGACTGTTTTCATCTGCCATGTGGGTGCTGGGGACCGAACCCGGGTCCTCTGCAAGAGCAGTCGGTGCTCTTGACCGCTAGGCTATCTCTCCAGCCCCCCACGATACATTTTTAAATCATTCCAAAGGCAGCTGCTGTCCACCTGTGGGTGGCATGGAAGAATTTCCAGGAAGCCTTTTATTACATTCCTAGATAAAAGTATTAGACTGAGTGCCTTTGTTCCTATTTTAACATTTAAAAATAATTTTGACAGTTTTCTAAACCTGTCATCAAAGGTAGATAAAGCTATTAGTGTTGTTGTTTTGTTTGTTTTTTTTTTTCTATTTGTGGTATTTATACTTGAGTTGTGTTGGGAATGTATAATGGCTAGTTGGCACGTGAATCTGAGTGAATGGTAGAGACAATGCTTTTCTATTCAATGTTATATTTTTCTGTGGTACTGCATCATTGTAATTGTGAAAGGATCAGCATTACTACTGTTGCAAGTGCTTCATGTTGTACAGGCTTCACAGTAGGTGATTGTCTTTCCTGTCATGCCAGATGTTTTCAACTGACATTGGTTCTTCTTTCCCTTTTCCTTTATCTAATAATTGGTCTTAATGGTAAAAGAAGTTTGGCGTTCTATTCCCTTGTTATTCTACAAACTATGTGATTATCAAGTCATTTAACCTAGTTTGTCTTAAGTTCTTCTATAAAGCATGGAATTAGACTAATTCAATTCAAAAGTCACTTTTTTTATTATGATTATTATTATTATTAAACTTTTTCCATAGGTCATACATCATTTCTCAACCGAATATAGAGTCGCTTCCCTTTCCATGCCCTCCACCCCACCCAAGTCCCTACACTCTGCCATACATGTCCTGCATCTTTTTCCAAGTCTTTCCAGAGTTTTTTTTCAGTTCTTTTTTTGTTGTTGTTCTCTTCATCTTGTTTTGCTACTGTATATATACACATATATACATACATACATACATAAAAACATACATACATACATACATACACATATCACTTGAATTGGAGGATTTTTTTTTTTCCTAAAAGATGTTATGTTTTCCTTAAGGAACTGTTCAAAGGTTCCAATGATAAAAGTCACTTTTTAAAAAAAAGACTTTCATATTTGATTTCAAATTCTAGAATTTTAAACTTTGCTAGTATGTTTCACCTCAAATCAAATCAAATGGTGGTATTCTGGTTTGATTTATGATGATGGTGTGTTTTGTGACTCTGCCTTAGTGTGTTAATTTTTCATTTCTTTAAATGTATAGGTGCCTCCTTTAATTACGAAGACTGATTCAGATCCTGAACACTGTCGAGTCTCAGCTCAACTTGATGATAATGTGAGTTAATTCTGTTCTTGGGACTAAGCGTAATACTTGTAATTCAAATCATGCTTAGCAGATCTTTACTTGTTGACAAATACATATATGTATCACGTGATTTGCAAATTGTGCTAAGTAAGCTCAGTAAATTCTTACAACCTAAGCGTGTTCCTGTCATCAGCACTATGACTATAGCAAACAAAACTAGAACTTACTAGTGCTCTAGAAAGCCCTTATCCTCTTTTCCTAGGAGCACAACCTTCTCCTCTACCAAGGACTACTAACTTTTATCTTGTTTTTATACTTTATAAAAATGAAAATATAGGGCTGGAGAGATGGCTCAGCAGTTAGGAGCACTGGCTCCTTTTGCAGAGAACCTAGGTTCAGTTTCCCAGCACTCACATGGTAACTAACAACTGTCTGTAACTCCAATTCCAGGAGATCCAATACCTTCTTCTGTCCTCCTGGGGTGCTGCACGGCACAGGCGCACTTACAACACATGTAGGCATAACACTCATACACATAAAAGCATAAAAAATAAAGAAATGAAACTGTAAAGTCTATACTTGTAAGTAAGTATGGCTGTATTTGCCCTACATTGTGATAGTTTTCTATGCTGTGTTATAATTCTTGTGTCTTTGTGGTATTAAGTCTTGTAATTTTAGCATAGTTTATTAATTGGATTATGGATAGAACTCCTATGAATACTTTAATTTATTTCTTAGAATTGAAAAAATCGTTATATATTCTTATATGTAGAAATTAAATTTCTGAGTCAAAGAGTATACATAAATTTAGTTTAAGGACACACTGCTAAATATTTTTTCAAAATTATTTGTGCCACTTCCATTGTACCAGCAGTGTATGAGAGTTTTGATATTTTACATCCTGCCAGTGGCCAACACCTGCATATTTGTAATTCAGTTTTCTTGTGGTTGTATTTCATGGAGATTCATGTATATTGGCCCTTCAGTTTCCTGCCTCATATGTCTAAAGCTTTTGCCCATTTTTCTATTGAGTTAGCTTTTTTGTTAGTATAGGTGCTATTTATAATCTGAATATAAGTTCTTTCCCGGGGGGTGGGTGGGGGGAGAGAGAACACATAAAGAACACTTTTTACTGTCTAATGCTTTGGTACCCTATAGTGTGTGTGTGTGTGTGTGTGTGTGTGTGTGTGTGTGTGTGTGTACATACACATAACACCTTTTATTGTCTAATGCTTTGATACCCTATATAGTGTGTGTGTGTGTGTGTGTAAGTACACATAAAGAACACCTTTCTTTTACTTTCTGGTGCTATATAATTTGACCTACCATAGGGTCATGATGATGTATCCTGTGATTTTTTTTTTTAACGTTTTTGCTTTACCATTTTCACTTCAACATTTATTAATTTTATCTATGAAATGAAATAGAAGTCCGGTTGACCTAAGTACCAGTTACTGAATGGCCCTCTTTCCCCTACTGTGCTGTATCTTATCATACAGATGTGATTAGGTTCTCATATAAGTTTGAATTTGTTTCTGGATTCTGGTCTATTAGGTAGATTTATTTTTAAGTTATAATTATCTCTCCAATTTTCTGTTGGATTTGATTATAATAGACTCTATGGAAATAATAGGTTTTTTTTTTTTCCGCTTCTCCAAGATTATTTTTTAGAATACTATAAAGAGATTGTGTGTGTGTGTGTGTGTGTGTGTATGTGTGTATGTAATATACCTAACATACATTTTGCTATGTGGATCTTACAGTTTGACATTTTTTAATGTTGTCCTATATTATACTCATTTTTTATTTTATCAGGTAATTGAGCAGGATTTATTCTACTTCAGTAGTAAAATGGTTTGTTTAAGGTTTAAATTCTTATTGTGTGGAATGCAAAGTATACTAATAAAATGTTTACAGCATCATAATGAAAAATATAAAACCCATGCATTTTCTCAATATTAAGTTAGTTACAACATTGTTGAGGAAACAGTTGGAAAGAGTATCATGCTGTTGAAAATTATAAAATTACCAGTAATTATAAGTAGTCCTACTACTGTAACTATTTTCTATTGCATGCATAATTTTTCATATCAAAGCATTCCAGCTGTCTTCTAGTATTTTTATGTCATTGACTGAATGCTCCTATAATAAAAGCATACTAATTCTAACTATACTAATTATATTAAATATGCTAGTTATGTTTACTAGTATACTAATTTATATAATGTAATATTTACTATACTGATGAAACTATCCTGATTTCAGTAACTTACTAGAACCTTCATTAAAATACTAGTAATTTTGTGAAATATATATTTTATAATGTAAATGTGGTACTACTGTGAATCAAATTTTCACTGCTTTTTCCTGAAACCATGTACGTATATATAAAACTTATTAATTAAGCAAAATATACCCTTTACTGTTTAGTCTGTTAAGTATAGAAAATGAGAATTCTTTTTTTCTTATAAAAAAATACACAAAATATTTATCTATTCTAGCATTACTTTACCAGGCTAAAAGTCAGAGCCAAATCATCTTTTGATAGCAAGAATATACATGAATTCATTTGGAGAAGCTTCTTTTGAAATACAACCTCAGAATTTATGCAACATTGTATGTGGATTTGTAAAATTTTTAAATTCCATAAAAGTAACTGTTAGAAATTTTTTTTTTCTGAATTAGAATGCAGTGTCAAATATGAAGGCTTTAATCTAACTTATTCTCCAACTTGGTGAAATAGTACTGATCGCTTTGTAAAAGTAGCTATTCATAATTAGATTTATAATTCTAATAATTTTATTCTGAATTTTTCTTATATTTTATCAGGTGGATGACAATATTCCACTTAGGGTAATGTTGCTTCTAATGGATGAAGTGTTTGACTTAAAAGAGAGGAATCAGTGGTTGCGAAGGAATATCAAAAACCTACTTCAACAGCTTATCAGAGCTACATATGGTGATACTATTAATAGGTATTCTTCCTTTTCTTTCGTTCTGATGTTCTTTGCTTTTAAATGTTATTTCTGTAAATGAATTGCTCAGCCTTTATGGGAATACTTTTTCTTGGCCTTTTAAGATCATTAGATCTCTTGTTCTCAGAGAAAGTTTATGCCCAAATAAGCTTGTATTAATTTTATTTACTTTCTAACGTTTTAAGATTACTCTTTGAAATTCCTTTACTTTCAGAAAAATAGTTGACCATGTGGATTGGATGACCTCACCCGAGCAAGTAGCTGACTCCGTGAAACGTTTCAGGTATATCTTCATTGGGTCACTTCTTTCAGGTAGTACAGAGTTTAGCAGTGGTATCACTAACTTTTAACCTTCACTGCTTTTGTTTACTTCCTGGCCATAATATTTGTTTTGATGAGCAGAGACTTGTAAAAATTATAATAAATATTTTGGACTGGGTGAGATAGCTCAGAGGGCAAAGGCGTTTGCTACATAAGCCTTGTGAGTTTGATCTCTGGAGCCCACACAAAGGTGGAAGGAAAAAAACAGCTCCTCAGTTGTCCTCTGACTCTGACCTTCATGTGCGCACCGTGCTCACACACACATATCATGCATACACCCAAACTGTAATGATAAGTATATATTTGACCTATGGACCTATTTCTTTCTTGATTTATTTTAGGTCTAAACTAGAAAAGGTACAAAGTGAAAATGTTTAAAATTATAGAGTTTTTTTTATATAGAGTGGCTTTAAGATAATTGAAGTAGTCTAGAAATCTGGACATGGTATAGTGCATGCTCCTCTAATTCCAGCTTTTGGAAGGTAGAGGCAAGAGGATCAATCAGAAGTTAAAGGTCAGCCTTGACTGTATAATGACTTCAAGGACTAGCCAGAGCACATAAAACCCCATGTTAAGCTGGGCATGGTGGTGCACGCCTTTAATCCTAGAACTTGGGAGGCAGGTGGATCTTTGTGAGTTCAAGGCCAGCCCGGTCTACAGAGTGAGTTCCAGGACAGCTGGGACTATAGGGAGACCCTGTCTCGAAAACACACACACAAAAAAAAAAATGTTAAAAAACTTAACATTTTACCATAGAAATAGCTAGCAGTTAAAATTTTAATTCAGTGTTTGAAAATATAAAGATAAAGCAGCATTGACATTCTTAAGTTCATGCTACAAAAATGTATTGAGCCTGTCCTCCATGCCTCGGACCCAGCCAGGCATTAATTGAGAGCTAAAATGCAGTTTCTTCACGAAAATAGAGAGATAAACCTCTTTTGTAAATGTAAAGATATGCAATGAATAAAAAAATCATAGCATCCTCTCCTTTGGAGGTAGGGAAAAGATTCAAGAAAGGCGCTATCAATATCACTTCAGTTGCTTGTCGCTGAACTCAAGTCTTTATATTTGCTTTCTGATTTTATACCCTGTTTTCTCAGGTAGGTGTTTTGCTTTCTTTTTGTTGTGGGGAAATTGAGGATTAGAGAAGGAAGGTAGTTTGCTCAAAGGCTCTGATGGGGAAAGGAAGGAGTCTGGCTTTGCTACTTCGAAGCTAAATTTGTCCCTTTTATACAGTTGTTTTAAAAAAAAAAACGACTACCTGCCTTGATCTGTTCATTTTAGTTGGGGTAGATGAACGGTCTGTAGCAGTGATTCTTAGCGTCGGCTATAGTTTGAAATCACTGGGTGCGCTTTAACCCTGAGTGAATTGTGTCTCCAAAGATGATTCTCTTGATTAATCAAGTAGAATTTCTGTACAATAAGGTCCAATAGAGGCTAAGAGCTGTCTCTCAAAGGGAGAATAGTTGGCTGCTCCAAAATCCCAAGGGCCACTGCTGTGATTCCCCTATGGGGGCCTGCCAGAGACTCCAGATAGCATCTGTCAGCACTGATACCTTCAGCACCAATGAGTCTGGTGGATCATGTGGCCCAAGTGGCAGAGCAACCTGCACATTAGCCTGAACCTATGGAAGAGTCTTTTTTCCTGTTCCAGCCGCAGTTAAAGCTAGATATCTTCAAAGTCACTTGCTATATGGGTCCTAGAAACAGACCCAAGTGAGGAATGTGCTACCTCCAGAATCCATAGAGGCCCACTAAGTGTTGAGCTGCTTTTCTTTCTTGGTGGTCGGCGGGCCAGGTGCAACAACGTATCCTTCAACCTTAGAAGGAATGTCTACATACTCCACACCACTGGACTCCTACTGAAGTAGAAGGCCCTTGAATTTTGGTTGATTTCTCACTCTCTCATTTGTATATGCTTTACCAACAAGTCTAGAGTGGTAGCTACCTCCTACTCACTGAATCCAGGCAGCATGTCATCAATATAGTGGACCAGTGTGACATTTTGTGAAAGGCACCATTTTTCATCTTGTAACATCAGTGAAATACATCCCTCTGGGGCATCTCAAGTTCTTTCTTAGTAGGCCATCTTCTAATAATACTTCAGCCAACCAATCAAATAAACTTTTGGCACCTTTTTTAACTTCAAGAACTTCCATATTAAACCTGGAATCTGCTCAGTCGGACCAGTGATAAACTCAGCCTGACCCAATCTTAAATTCCTGCCATCATTATTCCACATCTACAAAATCCATTCCTGGGCTGGAGAGATAGCCTAGCGGTTAAGAGCACCGACTGCTCTTGCAGAGGACCCGGTTTCTATCCCCAGCACCCACATGGAGGCTAAGAACCGTCTGTAACTCCAATTCCAAGAGAACTCCAGTTCCAGGGGAATCCGAGACCCTCTTCTGACATCCGTGGCATTGCACGACATGGATGCACAAACCTACATGCAGACAGTACATTCATACACATCCAAAAATAAGTAAAATTAAAAATAAAAATAAATCCATTCCTACACATGTTCCCAAGACTTCTACTTGCATGAGTTAGGAAACTCATTAAGTTTTTTTAGTGGACCACACTTTTTTTCATGGACCACACTTTCTATCTCACCTCTAGGGGCCTGTTTAGCCTTGAGTCTGGTTATAGATCTAGAGGCAACAATTAGTGGGCACTGAGAGACATTAGTATTTTCTTGCCATAGGGGATTCATTCCTTAAGGCAGGGGTCAGGGAGGGCAGTTGTGCCTGGCATGGCTGTGGGTATGCCTTGTCTGTCAAGGATGGAAGGATCAATTCATCAGGGAAACAAACCCTTCAGGGTCAGAGGGTTAAAACTTCTCAACCTCATTGGGGTTCTCCAACATGTCCAACACAAGTTACAGGTCCTACTCTTTCCCTAACAGTGCCCTTACTTTTACTGCTGACACTCTTCAAGGCTGGGAATTTGCATTCTAAATCAACCAAAGGTATAATGAGGGCTTCAGCTTGATTTTTCTGCAACTTGAGCTCTGTGGTGACTGGAGAGAAGACTCTCTTCCAGGGTACACTTAGAAACCTATAGATTGTTGATGCGAGGCAATTAATTTTATCATTGAGCTCATTGTTTTCCTCCATCACTTTGTTCAGAGATGCTAGAAGCAACCAGCCAGCATCATTATTTTCCTTGTTTTTCCACAAATTGTCAAACATTTTCTATAGAGAGTCACTAAATTTCTAGCTTCTCACAAGAGGTAAATTGGAAGACTCAGATGCATTTATCTTCATAATTTCTTTAAATAGCTCACATTGTGGGTTTTCAGTGCTCTCCATGCTACAGGTTTCTATTGAGTTAGAGAACCTGTTCTAGATAATACAAGCTTCCTAAAGAAATTCATCCCATGAGGCTGGAGAGATTGTTCAGAGGTTAAGAGCACTAGCTGCTCTTATAGAGGACCTGGGTTCAGTTTTTAGCACCTACCTGGCAGCTAACAACTACCATTACCATCTTCTGATATCTGTAGGCATTGCACAACATGACTGTACTTACATACGTGTAGGCAATATACTCATACACGTAAAATAACATTTAGCCGGGCGTGGTGGCGCACGCCTTTAATCCTAGCACTTGGGAGGCAGAGGCAGGCGGATCTTTGTGAGTTCAAGGCCAGCCTGGTCTACAGAGTGAGTTCCAGGACAGCTGGGGCTACAGGGAGACCCTGTCTCGAAAACATACACAAAAAAAAAAATATTAAAAAATAATAATATTTTAAAGAACGAAATTTGTCCTTCCAATTTTTTTCTCTAGAACCACTCCTGGTAAGAGTGATTGCTCTGTAGGCATGTGCAACCTTTAGCCCAGGATAGCTGTGAATGCAGCCCAACACATTTGTAGGTGATAACATCATGTCTCAGTGTCAAAAGCTTGAACACCCCTGGAAGTCTAGGGAGTCTCACTCTTTCAGACCATTTCCTTCCAGCAACCATTAGACCAAAAGTTAAGGAGCAGTAGTCAAGCATATTCAAATAAAGAGAGTGGGTTGCTGTGTGTGGCATATATTGTGGGCCTCCACTTTAGCTTTATGTTGGCTGAATTAGAAGGGGCGTAGAGAGGCCTAACAAAGGGGAAGTTAGCTCCTAAGCTCCAGGCTTCCTAATGTGAGATGCCATGGGTGGTATTTGAATGAGTTGTTCATTTAGCAGATTCCCACTGTTGAGTTTTAGTGTCTGTATGTTAGTCTGTACTTTCTAATTTGTTAGTGTTTCTGTGAACTACTAGAGAGCAGTGTATCTATTCCCTTTCTTGTGTATATCCTTTTTCTAAAATAGAGTCCTACACTTAGTTGTTTGTAATCATTATGCCTATATAAAATTTTAGAATTTTTTTCTTCCTCTTTGAATTTTGTTGTTTCTCCCCCAGTTTGTAATGTTATCAACTTGTATCATTAAGAAATAAAAATACTTACAAAATGTATTTCCTTTTTAAAAATAGAGATGCGTTTTGGCCAAATGGCATTTTAGCAGAGGCTATACCATGTAGAGATAAAGCTACTCGAATGAGAACAAGAATTGCAGGGAAAACGAAATTACTTGCAATTATGCCAGGTGAGTGAACACAGTTAATTAAAGTTTCATTTATCTGAATTCTTCTGAATTTTCAATATTGATCATTCTAGTTTAGCTCATTTTTATTATTATGGTGGCCACAGTATGGTGACGTACTATCTCCCAGGTATGATACTAGACATTTCTCTAACAAATCTTCCTAACAGGCCTTTGAAACAAGTCACTATTATTAGCACCATAGAAACAAGCTCAGCTATGCTGAGGTTACTGGGTGTTGTCCACAGTAAGCCACAAACTTGTCCTGATGGTCATCATCTTTACTTTTTTCTACTTTCTCATACATGTCTTCTGAACTTCAGCCAAACTGCTCTACCCTCATTTCTTACTACTTTTGTATTTACTGCTCTTTTGTTTATTGATGTTCTGTCTGCCAACCATACTCCTTCATCTTTTTGGGTACCTATCAATGTCCTGTCCAAGTAGCAAAGTTAGCTACAGTCACAATTTCTGTATCGGGAATTTTCTTATTATTTTGTTGTAGACATCTTACCAAAGTTTTATAAATCCATACAGGTATAAAGATATTGGTTATTACAAGTCTTCATTTACTAGGTGAGGAAATAGTGAGTATTACATGGGTATTAAGACATAGGATCACGCAATTTGCAATGTGTGAGTATGGATTGTGTCTTGCCATATTGTCTCCCAGTTTCTCTAGTGTAAGTGCGTAGATGATTGTAGGTGCAGACGTTTTAAGAGTATGTTATAATACTTAACCGAATTGCCTTTACTCAGTACCTGCTGCTTAGGACTTTCTCTACTATATACTTTAGATTTTTTTACAATCTTTTTTTTCATTTTTTTTTTAATTTATTTTTGTATGTGTATGAATGTACTGTCTGCATGTGAGTTTGTGCACCCGTGTCGTGCAATGCCGCAGAAGTTAGAAGAGGGTGTCGGATTCCCCTGGAACTAGAGTTAAAGACGGTTCTCAGCTGCCATGTGGGTGCTGGGGATCGAACCCGGGTCCTCCGCAAGAGCGGTCAGCGCTCTTAACTGCTAGGCCATCTCTCCAGCCCCCGATTTTTAGTCTTAATTTAAGCTTGTTTCCTTTATCTGAGTAATAATGTATGCATTTTTCTTTTCTTCATTTAGACGAACTGAAGCACATTATTGGAGCTGAGACAACACGGAAAGGTATTCTTCGTGTTTTTGAAATGTTTCAGCATAACCAGTTAAATAGGAGAATGGTTTATGTCTTCTTGGAAGGTTTTTTAGAAACCTTATTTCCACAGTATAAATTCCGTGAACTTTTCAACAAACTTCATTCACGGTCAAGGCAGATGCAGAAATACAAACAGAAACTTCAAAGTACTCAAGCGCCTTCTTTACAGAAAAGGTGACACTCAAATCTCTGAAGCTGGAGTTTATTTTGTTCAGGACTGATGGTATGGACAGATCTTCTGGGGCTTAACTCATACACTGTTGTCTGCACCAGTCTTTTAGTGTCTCAAAATAGATTATTAGTACATCCATAGACTGGTTCTTCTCATTCTCGTCTATAATCCAGCCACTACCAAGAAGAGAGAGTCCTGTGTCTTAAATGATTTGGTGCATAATTTGCAACATTGAGAGGATACTGCCCCCATCTCATGCAAGAATGAAGTTGGCCTCTTCAGTTCTAAACTACTCAGCATCTTCCACCAATGACAAAGTGCCAGAGTGTGTGTATGAGAGCTAAGGAAAGCACAAAACAATGGTTAACAGATCAATTACCTAATTTGTTTAATAGTTGGAGACTGTGCAACTTATGATTTGGAGGGATTTGTTTTGCTGAATGATCTTTTGGGTCTGTGTCAGCATTTTTTATATCATGTGGATGAGCCAGGTGAATCTTTAGAACAGTTGTTTCAAGGTCTGAGAAATTTGACAGAATGCCCATAAAGTATAAAATAACCCTTTCTCTAAGTTAGAGTTTTTTGTTGTAAATAATATAAAATAAAACCAATCAAAACCAGAACTTGATTGGATTTATTATTCATTGGTATAAATTTTAATTAATTTTATGTGCTTTAAGGGCTCTATTTTGCTCTTATGGTACTTAACTATTAACTTTTCCTTTGGCATTCTATGCAAAAGAAGCATGTAGTAGCTCTCATATAAGTTTCAGAATTATTAGTTTTATCTTTTAACAGATTACTGATTATACAGAAGGAGAATTATTTATTGCAAGAACTGCCAAATACATTCTGTCCTTCTAAAAATTGGAAATTAAAACAGTACTCTATTGAAAGTTACCATATGATAACTAAATCATATGATCTAGACATGCCTTAGGTAACTACAGAAATAGCAAATCAAAGGATTAATGAGCTTATAGTCCTATGTAAACATACAAATGCCTAATTCTATTATGTGTACATATATGAAAATAAATAATGAAAACAGAACTGTACTATTTTTTAAAATATGCTTTTATTTATATTTCGCATAATGTAAAATTCTAAATAAAGCTAGTACATGAAAACCTTTGGTGTATACATTTAAGTCCCTAATATAATTTTATACAATGAAACTGAATACCTTTTCCACTTTTGAAGCCTTTGCATTTCCTGGTGTTCTCTCCATTGTCCATTGGGAAGTCTTCATATCCTATATATGCAGGATTTCTGCAGTTTTAAATACTTCCAATGACTAAGGGTTTGGATGTATCAGCTCTTTTTGTTTTAAAAATATTTAACACTAAAACCTTAAAATAGTGAAGCTACTTATCAGACCACTGAGCCAATATCCTGGTATTAAAAGAAAGTTTGGGTGCTTAAGATAAAGGGACAGAGTATTGGTATCCCAGTTATTTGGGAGCTTTAAGATTGGAACAAGATATTTGTGTCATGCTTTCATTTAGATCCTACTTACAAAGTTAAACCTATTAACAGAGGAAAGCCTTTCTTTGAAGCTTCATAATACTATTTATTAATGCTGTTGTGCATACTTGCCGTATGCATATATTCAGCATGTGTTGCATGTCTTCAGAATTACTTATATAAA
Organism: Rhizomys pruinosus; assembly: GCA_009823505.1. NCBI lineage: Eukaryota > Metazoa > Chordata > Mammalia > Rodentia > Spalacidae > Rhizomys > Rhizomys pruinosus. The sequence goes on along the minus strand of VZQC01014894.1, from coordinate 1,998,713 downwards.
ATCCCTTTCCTTGCAACTTGCAAGTGAGAAAGATTCTGTTCCTCTGGTGGAAGAAATACTTTTTTTACTCAATATGTCTCCTTCCCCTTGTCCCTTCCCTTCCCTGTGTCCCAGGCTTTAAAATTGGGCTATGTGAAACATGTCTGTAGGAAGCATTAGCATGGCCGTAAGTGCAATGATTTTTCACTTACCCGCCCCATGTAAGTATATTTTTACATGAACAAATCTAAGCATATACAGAAGAATTCATGCAAGAGCCTAGTATGTACATGTGAAAAAGCATTTCTGTATGAAGTGAGGAGAACTGGCTTTCATCCAAGGAAAGAACAGTTCTATAAAATATCAAGTTTTCATAACAGCCCTGCAAGACAACTGCAATCATACCAAAAACCAAGACAAGCAAACAAAAAACTATTTGAATAAATACATTTTTAAAGTAATTTTTGTTTAAAGGAGTTTATATTTCAGAAGCAGAAATGGCAAATGGTAGCCTCTATTAACAGTAGTGCACCTCTCTATGCACATCCGTATTTTAAATCTGAGAGAGTGGTAATGCTAAAACTAGAGGTAACCTTTTTGAGTGACTTGGTCAAGCTGTGTAGAGTATTTAACCCATAAGTCAAGTACAGTGTACTATGTTTTAATAACGTTACTACACTTAATGCGTTTATTGGATTTCTGGATATACACATGAAGAGGCTCAAGTCTTCTGATGTTCGATTTCTGAATGTTTTTAAGTCAGTGGTGCCTTTAGGCAAGAACCTTCTAAATTAATCATTCTTTGGGTTTTCTGATTTATCAGGTAACATGTGAGATACTTAGAAACCATCACAGCTTATTCACCTAAAAACTTGATTGTATGATTTAAATATAGCACTTAAATGAGCATTTCCTATAATTAGGGTGTTCCAAATAGTTGCTGAAAACAGTTGTGCCATTGACCAATGGATGCACTTGGTTAGCCTTAATTTAAAACAAACAAAAAATTTCTTAAATAATTCAGTTTGCTCATTTTAAGTTTGTGCTGGTGGTGTTTGGAAAACAAAATCAGTTAAGTGCTACCTGAAAATGTACCAATTTTTTAAAATTAAGAACAATAAAAATTTCACAATCTAAAATTTTAATTTTGTGCAATATTTTCATTTAGTGCATGTGTATTTGAGTAATTGTAAAATAAATGAATTTTTAATGTTTTGAGATGTAGTTTAACTGTCTTCTTAACCCAACAACTTAACATTCCGTTGTTGCTGCATCCTCTTATTTAAGGACTTGTTTTAAAAGTCTTTTTCTCACTCCTTGTAAAATTCTTTTCTTAGTAGTAAATTTTGCTTATGGGAGCATGGCTCCTATATTACAAGGGAAAACTATAAAGAGCACATTTTAGGATTATAATTGTTAAAAAATACCTTGTGCATATCATTGTACAGTAAGTGTCAATTATGTGCCTAACTGTTCTATCAATGCTTTCCTTCTTTAACAAAGGAGAAACAATCAGAATGTCAGTTATTTTTATTAACTAAAAATTAAAAATTTTTATTTGGTTTGTTATGTTCTGTCCATTAGAAAATAATAATAAAGTATTAACAAACACTTTTGTTGAGTTTATTTGGAAGTATGTTTCTGTTATTGTTTAAAAAATACTTGCTCAGTAGTTTTTGCCATCTGTTTGTATTTTAATTTCATTTTAGAAATTGAACAGTTCAAATTCCAGGATTATAGATGGGTTATTGAATGATTACTTAGTTCTAATTGAATTACTTTTTCCTTTTATGGGGCAAGTAATTTTCTATGATAATCTTAAAGAAACTTCATATTTCACCAAATTATTTAGCAGTTTCCCCAAAGACAAAGGTATAGAATCAGTAGTCCATGAGCAAGTTTTATTTTATGTCATTTGAAATTAACAAAGGCAGTTGATCTGGCATTAAGTAATGCACCTGCTTGGTTGGTCAGAACATTTGTAGCCTTCTTGAAATTCTATCCATAGACTTCTCAGACATCAAATTAATAGTTATTACCTCACTAGGAGCTAGCATAATCTTTCTTACAAAGATACGGTAAAATGTTGGTCCTTTTAAGATGGGTGAGAAGTTTTATGCTTTTACAGGACTCCCTGCAGTACTATCTACAATGTCAAAGTGTTCCTTTACAAAAAAAAAAAAAAAAAAAAGTACCGAAGGATCTGAGAAAGCCTGAAAATTTTAACATTGCCTATTTTCTCAAACTTTGTTAACTACAGAACCATTTTGCATAAGCAAGCTAAGCATCATGTTCCCAGTGTTAGTCTAGTTAGAAAGTATAAACTGGCCAGGCATGGTGGCACATGCCTTTAACCCCAGTACTCGGAAGGAAGAGGCAGACAGATCTCTGTGAGTTCAAGGCCAGCCTGGACTACAAAGTGAGTTCCAGGACAGCTGGGGCTGCAGGGAAACCCTGTCTCAACAAGACCAAAAAATAAAAATGTATGGAGAGGTGGATTTGGGGCATGAAATGATTTTAACACTTCATGGAATGACCAATCTTTGGGAAGAAAATGAATATAGATTGTTAACAGCTGGTTGTATAGCAGATGTTAGAGCACTTTGCTGTGAGTACTAGCATCATGAACTGACTGAGAGGTGATGGAATGCATCTCAAGAGAAGGGGGAAAGGTGCTTGTCCACTGTTCTGTTATAATAAAAACACCAGTAACGAACTAATTCAGAGAGACCAGCTAAGCATTTCAGTTAATAAAATGTGCAGGACACACACACATTTTATATATATACTATCCATAATACTGTTCTCCAGACATTGCCAACTGCTGTTTTGGGAACCATTGACCCAAGCTCAGTCACACAAAGTAGGGACTGAAGACTCGACTCTGGTTGTCTGGGTTTCTTTTTCTCTGAGCAAAGACTTGACAAATTTGTGGCTTTCCCAGTACAGAGAATGACTTGAAATCCCTAACTTTACCTTAAGTAGCGTGAACCCTACTTATCTTACCTTCATGTATGTGTGCCGCAGGTAAGAGCAAACAGGAAAATACAAGTACTCACAGTAAAGATGTGAGGTGAATGATTATATGAGAAAATTAACCTCTTGCACCCTAGGTTAATTAGCCATCAAGTAACAATGAAACTTACAAAAGGTATTTTTCTTTCAAATAGTATCCTTTTGTTTTGTGAGTCAGTCCTAAAACCTGAAGACTCCTTGACTACTTTCTTGACAAGTAAACACTTCCTAAATGCTTTTGTCTCTGAGTTTTCCTTTGACAGATACTCTACTAGGATCCCAGGTGATGGTATTGAGGCAACTGCCTGAAAATGCCCCTCAGTGGCCCCAGGATCACCTGACCTCCAGTGATGAGCATGTCCTTTTGATGGCTCTCTTTCCTACCCCTCAAGCCCTAAGTCTCCCTGAGTCTTTGATTAGTACAGAGTTACTCTATTTCTTGTTTGGTAGAAGCATGTTAAGAAGGGGATTTTGTGTGGTTTATCTTCTGCCAGTCACCCACTGTCTGACTTGCTTGTCTACCTGTCCTGAAGACTGAAAATCTGATAGGTCAACAACCGGTCTTAAGTTGCTGTTCATATTTTAGCCTACATCTTCAGTCTTTTCTCCAAGTGATTAAACTATCCATGTTTTCTTATTTAATAAGTACCATGAGCTTTAAAAACTGATGAGTTTTTGTGCTTGCTGGAAAGCAGCTCACTGTGTTTGGTTTTGTGTCTCCTACAATAAATTGGTAAGTTATTTTTTTGAATGGGGTTAATTGAAGGGTTCAAGGAAGGGGTTTTGTGTGTGTGTGTGTGTGTGTGTCCTCAAAGGATTTAAGATTATGAAAATGTGTCTTACCACAGAGCTACCTGCACAGCCATGTTTATTGCAGCTCTCTTCATAATAGCAAAGAGCTGGAACCAACCCAAGTGCCCCTCAACTAAGGAGTGGATAGAGAAAATGTGATACATCTACACAATGGAGTTCTATGCAGTAGTAAAGAAAGATGACATCATGAACTTTGCAGGTAAATGGATGGAGCTAGAAGATATCATGCTGAGTGAATTAACACAGTCCCAGAAAAAAAAAGATTATGAAAATGTAAGAAATATGTTTTCAATGTATAGTTTCCAGATGGAAATTATTTCACAGCTACAGAACATTTGAAAATAACCTCTAGAGATTTAAAGTTTTCACTGTTAAGTATATAATGTGTATGATCAGATTCTCCCCCTCATCTCCTCTTAGCTGCATCCTGCTCCCAACAGACTCCTTAGCCCCCTCTTTAAATTTTATGTATACATGTATTTTTCTGGCATGTATGCGAGTGTACCATGTGTGCAGTATCTGTGGAGGCCAGAATAGTGTTGGATCGCCTAAATTAAAGTTGCAGACAACAGGCAGATCTTTGTGAGTTCAAGACCAGCCCTGGTCTGCAGAGAGTTCCAGGACAGCTGGGACTACAGGGAGAGCCTATCTCGAAAAGATCAAAGAAAATAAAGTTCCAGACAGTTGTTAGCTACCATCTGGATGCTGGGAACTGAACTTGGGTCCTTTGCAGCAGCAGCAGTGCCCTAACCGCTGAGCCATCTCTTCAGCCCAGACAAGTTCCCCTTTTATTTTCATGTTGTTTTTTTTTTATTTTCTGGTTGATTAGTTAGCTGCTTGTGAACTAGTACTTTTAATTAGGGTTCCCTGCAAGAGCATGGGTTGGGGGGGGGAGGGTTCTTCCCTTGAGCAATGACAGCTTGCCAGTGGCTCCCAGTGAAGAATGTGATACCCCACATTCCTTAGCAACATAGCTTTCTGTAGCTCATTAGAAAGGCGTAGTACAGCTCCTCTCCTCCACGATAGAATGTTGATGGGTCCACTGTTGTGCATGTGTGGTGTGGTGCAGATTGCCTTAACTAACCTACATGACACATAGACAATGCATGAAATCTGTGGGCAGGCTATGGGGGAGGGTGTAGGTAGAAGAGGAAGTCTATATGATTAAGATGTGTTTTATGAAATGCACAAAAATTTAATACACATGAGAGGGTGAAGCAGTTAGTTACCTCTGTAACAGCCGTTACTACCAATAGATACATCCTACCTGGCAGGTTGGTATTGCATCTCCAGGGTGCACACCTGGGTAAGACTGATGATTCTGTCTCCCTTTGTGTATCAATTTCCTCTGAATTAAAACCTTCCATCTTGGAAGGAAGTGTGATAAACAGGATTTTCTAAAGGGAGGAAAAGAAACAGGAGGCCAGCTGAGCCTATGAGAGGCTCGGCCCAACTGAGCTACCTGGAGGGCGCCCTCCAATCAGAGCTGCCTACAGGCTGTGCAGTGGCCTCCATGTTTCCTGCTTTAATGAGCGCCACCCATCTTGGAGTGGGCTTTGAGCAATGCAGCTGTCTTCGTTTCTGTTCCCTCACCCATAATCTTGTATGAAATCCCATTAAAGTGCATTGGTTCAACAAATTGGTCTTTGGTGATACTCTTTGGTTTGGTGTTGGTAGCCTATCTGGGGTGAGTAGATGTTTGCTCATATCTCCCCACGAATAGTGTCCCACAGTCAGTAGTAGTCCCGGCAGCCAGCATGGGGCCTGCAGGCACTGGGAAAGCCAGTAAGCAGGGAGGGAGCTTCGGGCTCAGCTCCAGCTTGATTTCTATGTGCTGTCTTCAGCAATAGGTCTTAATGTACATGTCCAGTTCTGGTAGCCAACTCAGAGCAAAGCAACAACTTACATTGCTTTGGGGACCTGGTGACAAGGTTTGGTTTCTCCTTGATCAACAACTAATAAGGAGGTATCCCATGCCTGGCACTGGCATTTTTGTTTAATCGGCATTTCTGATACTTATAACTGGAAAAGTTACTTCTTGCATTTCAATGGGTAAAGCCCAGGAATGTTACTAATCTTCCAATAAAGAATTTACATCTTGCAGTATAGAACTAGCTGGTCTAAAAATCAATTGCACCTAGGCTGTGAAAACTGAACCAAATTGTGGCTTTGTAAAATATGACGGGCTGGAGAGATGGCTCAGCAGAAGCTCTGGGTTTGGTTCTCAACACCCCCATGGTAGCTAATACCCATCATTAACTCCAGTTCCACGAGATCTGACCTACTCTACTCTTCTGCCCTCGGGCATTGTACACACATAGCACACTTATATGTAGGCAAAACACATAAAATAAAAATAAATAAAATCTTTAAAATTGTATTCCTCCATTACAGATCATAAAGTGATGCCATATTGATATCCTTTTATGATGTGATTTTTTTAATTTGTTAAATCCATTTTAGTATTAAGATTATATTGTTTATATATGCCACAGTTTATTTTAATCATTTACTTCTTGGAGGATATTGAATTATTTTAAGGTATGGAGGATTATTAATAAAACCACCATAAACATTGCTGTCTAATAAATAATTTGACCAGCATTGGTCCCTGATTCCTAGAACATGGACTTAAATCCCTGGAATTTCCTGGTTAATGAGTGGCACTGTTAATCATGAGATAACTTAGGATAAACTCCTCTCTAAAAGGACCAAACAGGTAATTAGAGAAAGAGGGTGGAGGATGAGTTTTGTCCTATGGCAATTAAGAAGACTGGACAGTCCCTCTTGCCTGCACTTCCTTGTTAGAGAACACAGTAAAGTGATGGAAAGAACAAAATTTCAACAGATTTAGTTTCAAAGATCAAATTGGTTTTTTTAATGATTCATGAATGAGGCAGCATCCTGTCTACAAAATGAAGCTCCAATGACCAACAGGACAGCCCGTTTTATAGGCTAGAAAAAGTAGAGGGAGGTTAGGCAGTAGTGGACTGGTCATTTTAAGAGATTTAACTTGTGGGAGTAAACAAAATCGTGTTGACTTAATGGGATTTTTGTTATAATTTCCAAAGAGGTCACATATAAGAAGGGAACAGCTTGGGTTTCTTTTAGGTGATGTAAACCATAGCATGAGTGGCTCCATTTGGATTTTGCTGCCATTTCTTTAACAAGGGCAATGTCCTGAGTCCACAGAAAGAGCTCAGGGAACTTGGTGTTGCTGATTCTTCTAGTCTCCACCTCCTCCTTTGGCTTGTCCTAATTTTTTTTCCCTAGTAGTAAAACTGTAATCATAGGTATAGGGTTTTCCTGAGTTCTGTGATTCACTATTTAGTTATCAAAACCTGTTAGATTGTGGACTTTTATCCAGTTGATCAAAAGTTCAGTTTACTTACAAGTGGCATCAGAAGTAAAGGTAAGTCTTGTAGAGTATGAGACTAGCTTTCTTGTTAGCATCAGGATTATATTACAGTATCCCAATTGGTGTCATAATAAACTTTTTTTGTGTATAAGACTGAGAACATATATGTTCATTTTGGGGCAAATTCCTAGGGTAGGGTGTCTATATAAGTACACAGTTAAGTTTTTAAAATTTATTATTTTATGTGTATGTGTATTACCTGCATGTATGTAAGTGCACCCATGTTGTGCATGCCCATGGAGGACAGAAGAGGGTGTAGGACCCCCTCCGAACTGGAGTTACAGACAGTTGTAAGCAGCCATATGGATGCTGGGATTCAAACCTGGGTCTTCTGCAAGAACAGCTAGTGTTCTTAACCACTGACCCATCTCTCCAGCCCTGTGTACTATACATTTAATTTTAAGAGCAACTACCAATTGATTTTCCAAAGTAGTTATACCATTTATGTTCCCACCAGCAATTTATGAGCATTTCAAATATCTTTCACCCTGCTTACACTAATCTTTCCATTGCCAAGAAAAACCTGAGAACGTCTATTTAGTTCTGTCAGATTTTGCATCATGTTCTTGATGCTTCGTTCTTAGGTGCATACATATTTCAGATTTTTATTTCCATTTGATGAACTGACTGAGTTGTCAGAGCTTACCATTCTTCTTATTCTGGGTGATACTGTTGGTTTTGAAGTCTATTTTGTTATGAATAGATCTAATCCACCTTTTTCCTGATTAGTGTTTGAATCATGTATCATTGTTATTCTTTTAACTTAACTATGTCTGTATGCTTAAATGGCTAATAAACATATAAGAACATTATCAGCATCCTTAGTCGCCAAAGAAATGCAAATTAAAACCATGTAGAGATTTTATCTCACACCAGTCACAATGGCTGTCATGGAAACAAACAACAAATGCTAATGTTACTAGCTGGGAAACAGAGAAGACCTATACACTGCTGATGAGAATGCAAATTTGAACAATGTATTTCTAATTCCTTTATTATTTTGTCATAGATTTTATTTTTACATACAAGATCTGTAATAACCTTACACATGTTAGTAAAATACTTAAGAAAATAATCTGAGGCTGGAGAGATGGCCTAGCGGTTCAGAGCGCCAACTGCTCTTGCAGAGGACCCGGGTTCGATCCCCAGCAGCCACATGGCAGCTGAGAACCATCTTTAACTCCAGTTCCAGGGGAATCTGATGCCCTCTTCTGACCTCCACGGCATTGCACGACACAGGTGCACCAACCTACATGCAGACAGTACATTCATACACATAAAAAGTAAATAAAATTCAAATTTAAAAGAAAATCTAACATAAGGAAAAGCTTCCTTGTATTTACATTTCAGTGCTTTTCATTTCTTTGTGGAGGTCTAAGTTTCTAACAAAAAAAATTATGTTTCTCATGTTGCATGTCTATTCCCATTGAATTATCACTTTCTGTTATCTAAAAAGGCCTTCATTTCAAATATTTTCCCAGTACGGTAACTGGATCCATACCTTTTTACTTCCTGGGCAAGCACTCCACTGAGCTATATCTCTAATCCCTTTCTCAGCAGTATTTTCTCTGTGCATAAATTCTGCATTGACCATGTACTTTTATCCCCAAGACCTCATTCCATAATTGGAAAATGATCAGTAATTTCCAGGGAAGAGAGAAAGGGAGGATGAATAGGTGAATCAAGATCTTTAGGATGGTAAAATGATTCACAAAGAAACTATAATGATGGATACATGCCATCAGCTACATATCAATACCCATAGAACTGCGCATTTGAAGAATAAACTTTTCCCCACTTTTACACTGGGTTTTTGTCTGGTTTGGGTTTACATGCATGATGTCATCATTGCTGTGAGTTCATATGAGCAACTTCTTAGCCACCTGGGAAACTTTCCTTGTAACTCTTACAGTCTGTTTTCGTCTTCTACAATGGGTCCCCAAGCCTTGAGTGGCAGAAGTTTGATATAGGTGTCCTACCCAGGCTTTCTGCGTCAATCATCATCTGTTGCATGAGGAAGCTTCCTTCATGAGAGTAGAGAAAGGCATTAATAGTCTTTCTACCCCCGCCCCCGCCCTGTTCAGCTCTGTTCCCTGAACTGTAGATGTAGAGATTGCATTGTAGATGTTTCACTTTGGGATGGATATCTCATAAGTGCTTATTCTCTGGTTTTGACCAGTTGTAGAACTTTGTAGTATTTTCCATCTGTTGCAAAAAGAAGCATTTTTGATGAGTGTTAAGAGATACATTTGCCTGTAAATATAAGGATACATGCAGTAAGAAATTACCTTGGTTAGGGATGTGACAAAAGTATGTTTTACTCAAGGCACTATGAACTCTCCGACCATGTGTTTGGCTGTGGACCACATGTGAGTCCCCTCTCATTGAGCAGCCCTTACCTTAGCTGAGAAACTATTAGCAACTTATGAGTACTGGTAACAGAAAGTTGGTTTTCTTTAAGGAAGTGACTCAAAATAGGTGGACTAGGCTCCACGGATGGACTCTCACTGAAGGACACACACATATCTCACTAAGCCTTAGCATATAAGACAGAATGCATGAAATCTGTTTGGGGGGCTGCTGGATGGGTTGAAGATGGAGGGGGGTCTAACTATGATAAAGATGTATGAATTTTGCAAAATGTCAAAAATTCTAAGAGAAAAACTTAATTAATGTGCACTATGGACTTATTAATGATTATTTCAACCATGTTAATAGTAGAAAAGCCAGGGATGGAGAAATGGCTCAGCAGGTAAGAAAACTGGCTGCCCTTGGAGAGGACCTGGGCTTGGTTCCCAGCACCGACATGGTATATAACAACTGTCCATAACTCCAGTTCCAGGAGATCCAAGATGTTCTTCTGGCCTCTGTGGGCATTGCATTCACAAGGTGCACTTGCACTCATGCATGCAAAACACTCATGCATATAAAACAAAAATATTTTAAATAGAAAAACTGTGTCAGGGTGGGGTGTTATGACATTATGACAAGGTTTTTTTTCTATTTACTATCTCAATTCTGTAAATCAAAAGGTATACTGTTAATCTTTTACAAAATATGCTCCCTCATTGCAAGAGTCTTACATTTAATGACAAGTCTGATATAATTACTTTTTATTCTTAGTTTTGTTTGTATTGCATTTTTCTCATTGCTAGCTGTCTCCAAGATTACTTTATACCCCTGAATTTGGGTAGCTATAACTCACTGTGATTTATCTCTATTTCTCTGTATGTCTGTGTTTATGGTTTGTGTTTTCTTCTTGTTCAGATTTGAGATTTGGATCTGTAGCATTATCTCTCTCATTGTGTTTAGAAAAGAATTTCTTCTTGTATTTTACTTCTATTAGTTGATTCATATTCTCTCTCACTTGCTCACTCACTCTCCCTCTCTCATCTTCAGTTCAGGAGAGAATTTTTGATTAGTAATGTCTAGTTTAGTGCCTTCCTGTTAGGTGGAGATTTCAAACCAAACAAGCTCAGAAGTCAGATTTGGACCACTTATTATCACAATACTTTATGCTACAGAACACAGATGCTTATAACTGATTCATTCAGCAACACATCATAGGCAAGGAGGCTTCTGATGTAGAGATACCATGGGAATGTCTAGTATCACAAGTATGGTGGAATCTTGTCCAATACAAGTAGCAAGAGAGACCCTTAAGAAGGGCAGAGTCATCCTGTGAAAAGAGAGGTGATCAGGGGCTGGAGAGATGGCCTAGCGGTTAAGAGCGCCGACCGCTCTTGCAGAGGACCTGGGTTCGATCCCCAGCACCCACATGGCGGCTGAGAACCGTCTGAAACTCCAATTCCAGGAGAACTCCAGTTCCAGGGGAATCCGAGACCCTCTTCTGACCTCCGCGGCGTTGCACGACACGGGTGCACAGACTTGCATGCAGACAGTACATTCATACACATACAGAAATAAATAAAATTAATAAAAATAAAAAATAAAAAAAAATAAAAAAAAAAAAGAAAAGAGAGGTGATCAAAATAATCTTCTGATTCATATATAGTAATAGTATCCAGAAGTCTAAGTACCAAAACAGGTCCAAAGGAGAGAGTTACTTTGATTTCACTTAGAATATACTTGTAAAGTTAGGATAGAGTTACTTTTGTTTTATTTGGGGGTGGGTTTTAAAACGCGATTTTACTATGTAGCACTGGCTGTCTTGGAACTCACTATCTAGACCAGAATGTTCTTGAAGTCATAGAGCTCCACCTGCCATTTTGAGTGCTGGTATTAAAGATACGTTTCACTGGGCCCTGCTAGAGTTATTTTTGAGGAAGGAGAAGAAAGTTTAAATGGTATCTGTAATCATATACTTAACACACTGAGAATTCAACAGCAGCAGCGTCACACATCCACATGAACTACATTTATCTGAAGTTGGCTTAGAGAAAACAGCTTTTTTTTTTTTTTTATTGTTTGGGTGTACTGTCTGCATGTAGGTTTGTGCACCCGTGTTGTGCAATGCCGCGGATGTCAGAAGAGGGCGTCGGACTCCCCTGGAACTAGAGTTCTGGAATTGGAGTTACAGACGGTTCTCAGCCGCCATGTGGGTGCTGGGGATCGAACCCGGGTCCTCTGCAAGAGCAGTCGGTGCTCTTAACCGCTAGGCCATCTCTCCAGCCCGGAGAAAACAGCCTTTTAAAATTTGTTTTCATGCATTTAATGCTGAATTCTAGTTGTTTTCACATCTTATTCCCCTCTCTTCCTTCTTCGGGTACTTTCTCAACAAATCCTCCTATTTTCATGCCTTTTGTGTGTGCTCACTGAGTTTAATTCGTTTCTTGCCTGAGCTTATATGGGAGGTTATTTACTGAGATTTTTATGGGCTCAACTTCCTTGTCATGTCTAGAAGAGACTATGTAGCAGAGGCATCCTGGTCTTCTGGCTCTTACAGCCTTTCTGCACTCTCTTCTGTGATGTTACCTGAGCTTTTGGTGGAGGGTTTGTGTTGAAGATATATTACTTAGAGCTTGGTATCTCACAGTCACTCATTCCCTGAATGTTGACCAATTGAAGATCTGTGTAATCACCCCCATCTATTACTAAAAGAAACTCCTTTGATGAAACGTAAGCGCTGCACTTACCTGTGGATATATGGATAAATATTGAAATGCAGTAAAACAGCGATAGTAGGTTCTCCTCTAGGGTCTGTGATCTCTCCAGGCTTGGGTATTTAGCAGAGTTTACAATACCAGATGAATTCCCTTCTACGGAGTGGTCCTTAAGTCAAAATAAAAGTGCCACTATTCCATCACTGGGAATATCTTGTGAGGCTGGCAATTGTTGGGATTTGTAGCCTTTACAGCTGGGCAGGACTATTGATTGCTTTCTTCCCTTGCATAGTGTCTTCTGATCCCATGAGAGCTGGTTCTTGGGAAGGAGGCTTCCAGCAGCATCTCTAAGCCTTGTGTCCAAAGTGTGTGATGCCTTCAACAATAGGGTTTTAAGCTTCAGATTCTGAGAGGAAACCAAGGGCAATGACAACAGCGTGTATGTGGGGATATCTTCTGGACTGTCCTGATCAACAAACAGCTTGAAGGGAGGTTTGTCAGGTCTGGCCTGGGCTTTTTCTTATGTAGTCTATGACTCTTGGGGGGATCATTACCACCATTATCATAAAATAAATACATATACTGTATATATATATATTTTTTTTAATTAGCTTATATAATAATACATTTCCCTGTGGCTTTTTAAAAATTTTTTTTTAAAATTTTATTTCTGTTTGTGTACGAATGTACTGTCTGCATGCAGGTGTGTGCACCGTGTCGTGCAACGCCGCGGAGGTCAGAAGAGGGTATCGGATTCCCCTGGAACTGGAGTTCTCCTGGAATTGGAGTTTCAGACGGTTCTCGGCCGCCATGTGGGTGCTGGGGATCGAACCCGGGTCCTCTGTAAGAGCGGTCGGCGCTCTTAACCGCTAGGCCATCTCTCCAGCCCCTACCTGTGGCTTTTTAAAACACCCCCAGTGCTACATCTTTCCCTTCCTCTCTCTCCCTCGATATCACCCTCCTTTCCTTGCCCAGACAGCCCCTCCACTGCTCCCTTCCTGGTGATCGTGCACTACTGTCCTCTTCTCTAAGCTCTTTCTCCCTTTCCCTCCTCATATCGCTTTCTACTTTTTTGCCTTCTGCAGTTACTTCCCATTACATATTCAAATCTGAAAACTCAGAGCTGAGATCTGTTTCTGGACTACCTTCCTCAGTATAAAGGACTCCAGTTCCATCCATTTACCTGTAAACTTCATTATTGCATTTTTCTTACTGAATAGAATTACATTGTATATAGGTACCACATTTTCATTATCCATTGTCAGTGGAAGGACATTCAGGTTGTTTTCATTTCCTAGCTATTGTGAAAACGGCGACAGTGAACAGGACTGAACAAGTATCTCTATAGTAGGATGTCGAGTCCTTTGGGTATATGCCAAGGAGTAGTATAGTTGGGTCTTTTAGCCTTTTGAGAATTCTTCCCACTAATTTCCATAGTGGCTGTACCAGTCTGCCACCCATCAACAGTGAATGAGGACCCCTCTCTCCACATTTTTGCCAACATGTGTTATCAGTTGTTTGCTTGATCTTAGTCATTCTGAATGAATGGGATAAGATGAAGTCTCTTAATTTGTGTCTGCCTAATTCCTAAGGGTTTTGACCATATTTTAATATATTTCTTAGCCATTTTGTTTCTTTTGAGAATTCTCTGTTCAGATCTGTAGCCCTTTTGTTTTTTAATTTGTGCTTTTATGTACTAATCCTGCACTGGATAAATAGCTGGCAGAGAAAGATTCTCTCCCATTCTGTGGTCATCTTTTCACTTGAATGATTGTTTCCTTTGCTATACAAAAGCTTTTTAGTTTGATGAGGTTCCAGTTGTCAATTTTGAGCTATAATTCCTCAGCACTCTTTGTTGACAATGCTGTCTTTTCCTCCAATGTGTATTTTTTAACATCTTTGTCAAATATCAGAGGGGTATAGTTACATGCACTCATGTTATGGTCTTTGGGTTTGTTTTATTGATCTGCATTGTTTCTCTGCCAGTCCTATGTGCTGGAGTCCAGCTCCAGCAGGTTCAGGTCCTAAAGTGGGTGGTTGCAAAGGGGGTGAAGAAATCCCGGGTTCAATCCCCAGAACCCACATGGTGGCTGAAAACCATCTTTAACTCCAGTTCCAGGGGAGTCTGACGCCCTCTTCTGACCTCCGCTGCATTGCACAACACGGGTGCACAAACCTACATGCAGACAGTACACTCAAACACATACAAAAATAAATAAAATTTAAAAGAAGAAATCAATCACATAAGACAATGAATCTCTTTCTTTTTGTGACCTGAGGATTACAGAGAGCATCTAACTTCTCTGCTCCTTCTCTCTTTCTCTCTTTTCTCTTTTTTTCTCTGTCCCTCAGATCCCAATGTTTATTTTTATATATCCTAAGACTAATACAGGTTATGCAAGCCCAAGCTAATGATGAAAAAAATAGCCCAACTTCCCCATGAATATTTTTCAGAAAACTCATAACTGAAATTATTCTTAGCATCAAAAACAGTAAAACAATCAATGATACAATAATTTAGTTGAGACATCAAAAAAAGTAAAACAATAGTTGTATAGCCACTTGGCTAAGCAATTTAGCAATTTTGCAGTAAAGTGAAGTTAATATAACTTTTAACTCTGAGGACTGCATTCTTTATGCTAGACAGTGTAGAAAATAACCTTTAAAACTTTAACAATTGTCCCAGTCTGTCTTCCATTGCTGTGACAAAACACTCTGACCGACACCAACTTGGGGAGGAAAGGGTTTATTCAGCTTACATCTCCTGGGTCACAATTCTCAAGGAGCCCAAGGCAAGAACTCAGGGCAGGAACCTGGAGGCAGGAGCTAAAGCACAGGCCATGGTGGAATGCCGTTCACTGGCTTGCTCACTAGCTCATGCCCAGCCTGCCTTCTTATACTGTCACTGCTCAACAATCAAGACAATACACCACAGATGTGGCCACAGGCCAATCCAATGGAGCCAATTCCCCAACCGAAGCTCCCTCAACCCAGGTGTGTCAAGTTGACACCAAAGCTATCCAGCACAATTGACCCCTTGTCAACTTGACACACAAACACATCACTATTAAACCACCACCTTTCCAGTTCTTATCCCCAAAGTATGATGTTAACACTAATCACAACCTAAGACAGTACATCCTTAAAAGCCCCACAGTCCTTAAAATGTCCAAACACTTAAAAGTCCAGTCTATTAAAAGTCTCTTAACTGTGGGCTGCTGTAAAATCCAAAACAAGTACTGTCTTATTTCAAAGGGAAGAATCAGGCACTCTCAAACAAAACCTAAGTCCAGCAAGTAGCTCAAGGCTGGACACCTGGGATTCACTCACGATCTTCTGGGCTCCAAAGGGTCTCGGCAGCTCCCCCTCTCCGACTCTGCCGTCCGTGGCACACTCATCTCGCAGGCCCAGGCCGACTCCATTCTACACCTACCGCTGCTCTTGGTGGTCGTCCCAGGGTACCGGCATCTCCAAAAAGCTGGGGTCGCTACTGAAACTGAGGCAGCACCTTCACCAATGGTCTCTTCTGACCTCTCCTGGTGCAAAGCCTCAGCTTCTCTCCATGACCCCTGCAATCCTGGGGTCTTCACAGCAACCGAGGTGCACTTCCACCAATGGTCTTTCCTGACCTCTCACAGTGCCAAGCCTCGGCTGCTCTCTGTGACCCCCTCAAATTTCAACACCGGAACCATATAGGAGACTCTTACACGTTACCAAGTCCGGCTTCTGGCTCGAGATGGAGGCTCAGGCCCTTTCTGGGTCACAGCTTCTGTGTGCTGACCTTGAAGAAATTCTCCCCAGAAGATTTCACCTCAGTGATGCTGGTCTCTTGTTACTTACAGCTGATTTTTCAGCCCCAGCTAACCAGCATCAATTGCCCCAGTACCACAAAAATTTCACTTCAGGTTCTGGTCTCTTGTTACTTACAGCTGATTCTCCAGCCCCAGCTGACCAGAACCCACAGATTACACAGTCCTGATGATCTCTGCTCCCCTTTGAAACTTCACAAGCCAGGCCTCCATCTTCTACAACTCCTTCAGCAAAACTGCTCCAAGCTCCACAGCAACGATCTTTAGGCATTCAATGATCTTCCTAGCCCAAAGTTCGAAATGCCTCCACAATCCTTCCCCAAAACTCCAAGGTCAGGTCTGTCACAGCAATACCCCACTCTTCTGGTACCAATTTCTGTCCTAGTCTGTCTTCCATTGCTGTGACAAAACACTCTGACCGACACCAACTTGGGGAGGAAAGGGTTTATTCAGCTTACATCTCCTGGGTCACAATTCTCAAGGAGCCCAAGGCAAGAACTCAGGGCAGGAACCTGGAGGCAGGAGCTGAAGCACAGGCCATGGTGGAATGCCGTTCACTGGCTTGCTCACTAGCTCATGCCCAGCCTGCCTTCTTATACTGTCACTGCTCAACAATCAAGACAATACACCACAGATGTGGCCACAGGCCAATCCAATGGAGCCAATTCCCCAACCGAAGCTCCCTCAACCCAGGTGTGTCAAGTTGACACCAAAGCTATCCAGCACAACAATAGAGAACTTTATTTTTCTTACTTTTTCCTTGTAAGCCATTTCATAGCTAATGTAGTTTTGATTCATATCTTGTTTTTATTCTGGTCATTGTTTTCCTCAGTTTCCATTTTCCTCAGTGTGGGGTGTCCCATTTATTCCCAGGATGATCCATGTGGAAAACATGCGCAGGAAAGCACACCACATGGATGCTTGTTAAGCTCCAAATAGAGAGAGAGTTTTATTCCAAAATGTCTAGTTATATAGACAGCATGACTCAACTCCCAGGGCCAAATCCTAAACCTTTTCATCACTACATCCCACTCCATTGGTTTAGAATGCTACCCATCTTAATTAAATTTTCCCACATCTCACCCTTTAAATTTTATTTTATTTTTTATTTTTCTGAGAGGCAGGGGAGCCCATGGGCGAGGCTAATAACACAAAGGAACCTGAGTTTTGAATAGCCAGCTGTTCAAGCCTGTTTTGAGTTCCAGGCAGTGGGGGGTAGGTAAGACCTGAAACTTTATTTTCACCCTAAGGCCAATTAATATCCAAAAAACCCAAGCATGAAGTGAACCAACTGCCAAGCATAAGCAACAAATGTAAGTAACATTCATGTAAAACCAATTAGCAATATCTATGTCCAAATTTTGAACAACTCAAGGTTCCCATAGTCCAATTGGAGAAACTTGTATGCACAAGCATGTTGATCAAATAAGAGTCCAGTCTATATTGCTGTAGTCTCACAATTCACCCCAATCTCCACCACCCTTACATTCTACCATGCCTCTTCTTCCAGAGGTTGTTCCCTAGGCTTTGGGAAAGGGTCACAAGTGGGTGAGAAGCAAAGCAGTCTACTTTCTCTGCAGATGTCTTTTGGACTCTAGTCTGTTCAAGTTGTTTCCCTTCATGCATTGACAGTTTATCCAGGAGTACCTTTTTAATCCTACTAACAAAGCACAAGCAATTAGATGTATAGGCATTTAAGCAGTACTAATTATCATGGCAAGCTAAGTTGTGGGCATAGACACGTTTGGGTGGTATGCTAATCCATGAACTGGCTTTTCTGTAAAGGGTGACAAGTTCTTATTGTGGCTAACAACATCTCCTAATCACTAGAAGATGTAAGCTTATGGCATCAGCCATGAATTATTCCTCCAAGGAGAGAGCTAATAGCCAATTATATTTGGGATATCAGACATATGGCTGCCACTGGCTGCATAATATCTCCAGGCAGTTGAGGTGTAGCTGATACTGACAGAGGAGTCTTGCTTGACTCAAGGAGACCATTTTTCTTTATTGCTTTAGTGGCCTTTGGTAACACTCTCTGGCATTCCAGAGACCACTGTACACTTGCAAGTGGTCTCAATACATCTTTCCCATGCTTACTCCAGGTCTTTAGAAGCAGGGCCTAACCGCCACTGTTCTTGCAGATATCCCAGTTTATAGGCAAAAGGCCTTTATCTTTTGGGGGCTTGGATCCCCTAGCCAACATCTCCTTGGCAGAATAATCCATTGCTGATATCAGAGCTCTCCTGTATTAATATATTTTGCTTAATTACACAGCCTATAAAGACTTTACTATTATATTTGGCTCTGAATAGAGAATTATCCTTTCACAGTTCCTATGTCTATCAGTCAATTAAAGAACGTAGTTATACCTGTTTTATAAGAAATTAGTGTGGTGGCACACGCCTTGAATCCTAGCACTTGGGAGGCAGAGGCAGGTGGATCTTTGTGAGTTCAAGGCCAGCCCAGTCTAAATAGTGTGTTCCAGGACAGATGAGGCTACAGGGAGACCCTGTCTCAAAAAGGAAAAAATAAAAAAAATTAATTATCACTATAACAGTTGGCTCTAATTCACAGTTAGGGAATGACTTCATTACCATCATGTTTTTCTTTTTCCTATAAAAGGGAGAGGTAGGAAGGTTTTTTGGCATCTGGAAAGTAAACTTCATTAGGGCACATTATAAACATTTATCCCAACTAGAATTCAGAGAGATGCTCAGTATCTGCAACTCAGGCAATCTGAGGTTCCTCTTCCTTTTAATGTTCAGATGGGTCAGCCTCTCTGCTGGCATTTTCCAGCCCATCCTGTACAGCCAAAATGCGTACATTTTCAGGCATTTAGGTTGGTGTTTTTACCTGTGGGAACATACAGGTTAGTTTCAAGATCTCAAAATTGAAAATTTATCAAAAGGTTTGGAATATAGAGTTTTCCATTTATATCTTACAGGGAGTACTCCACCACCTTCCTCTTTTTGTTTTTTAAATTTTTATATTTTGACATATAAATGCCTAAGTTGTATTATGCATACTTATAAATAGGACCAAGGTGTAAGTTTTCATCAATTCACCCAAACTGTTTATCATTGACTGTATGCTCTTTGTTTGGGAAGTAAACCTAAACTTAATTCCTTTAGTTAAATTATCCTACAGGTAAAAGAAAACGTTACAAGGTGATACTGTATAATGCAGAAAAATATAGAGACCATTTGTGTACCTTAACCCCAAATTTATTGTTGTAAATTCAATACAAATTATAAATAAAACAATTAACATTTTATATTCCCAATTAGTTCAAAAGTGTTACCATTTCCACCAAAACCTTCAACCAAATTTAACTAATATAGATTTTTCTTTTTTTTTTTTGGTCTTTTCAAGACAAGGTCTCCCTGTAGCCCCAGCTGTCCTGGAATTTGCTCTGTAGACCAGGCTGGCCTTGAACTCACAAAGATCTGCCCACCTCTGCCTCCCAAGTGCTAGGATTAAAGGCTTGCACCACCACGCCCAGCTAATATAGATATTTTTACTAAGTCTTAAAATATCCTATAATATGTAGACAAAATAAAAAGAAAAAAAGAAAAAAAATATGTAGACAAAGCTTGGGCAAAGTTGAATTCTTGCCAAATAAATTTTAAACAAATGTATACTTTGTTCTTTAAAACTATCTAACTAGACTATGACTTCAGAGAAATCAAGTCCATTAAATTATATTGTTTATTTTGTATTTTGTATAAATCTCTACTGAAATATCTCTCTATATAAATATATGTTATTTTTAAATATACCATTTTAAACTTCAAACCTTACAGAGTGGATTTTAATGACTATCTTCCTCCAAGCTCTTGGAGATGCCTTCTCCAGGCCTGGCATGAAAACCTGCTTTAAAGATTTTTCAATATATAGCTCTTAATAAAATTTTCTTTCACAGTTCTTATGCCCATTAGTCAATTAAAGACTGGCTATATATGCCCCATATATAGCCAGTCTTACCATAGCAGTTGGTTATTTTGTAGTTAAAGAACAATTCCATTACCATCTTGGGGTTTTTTTGTGTGTGGGGGGGAGCTTCTAGGAAGCTTCCTTTTTCACGAGCAGGTACAGCAAGGTCCTGCTAAGGGAAGGGGAACACAGTGCCCACTTTGTGGACACTGTGGGGGAACTGACCCCTTGGCATAGAGGTCAGTCAGTTACTTCTGTAACCCAACTAACCCAACTAGAGAGGTACTTCCAACTCAGGTACTTAGCATGGGACAACAAGACACATTTCCCACTCTTAGCCATGACTTTCCACCTTCCCAGAGACTGCTGAACCCTGGACAAGAATTTCAGGCTGATGGCTGTAGGCCTGTCTTCAGCCTATGTCCACTCGCAACACCAGCTACCCAGATTGGTGGTCCGCACTGGAACCTTTTTCCAACCCACTAGCCATCCAAACAAAATGCAGGCTTGCCTTGGCCTGTATGCATGCAATAATTAAAAAAAAATGGCGGCTGGGAATTCCGTAATGATGTTAATGGGAATTCACAATTCTTTTTTGAATTTTTTAAAATTTTTATATTTTTATATATATTTTTTTATTCCCAAAGACCCAAAAACTTACTAGCACTTTAATACTATGAAAACCTTGTTGTATCTTTGTTTCAGATGTTGAAAGGGTCTAACCAGTTGGTGGCAGTGTAGATCCATTATTAAGATGTTCAATGAATTTTTTTGAGGTCTGAAAATATTTTATTTACCATTTAATACTTAAATAAAGACACTTCTCATTCATGCCCTTTAGGATTTTCTAAATATATATGCCAGACATTTTCAAACATTCACATGTTATAACTCTTTGTGAATTTTTGACATATCTTAGATATTTGTGTTGCTAATACACATTGTGAAGTTTTGACAGTGAATGAAATTTTAACAACATAATTCTGTGAGACTCCTGCTCAGTATGAAATTTCTGATGCATCTTAAGACATGAGCTAAATGGAATTATACCTAAAATCATTTTTAGAATTAGATTTATTTAAATTTTAGATTCTGCGATATTTGAGAAGAGTGGATGAACAAGTACAACTTCAAGTCTTTAAGTTTCTAGTTACTCAAACCTAAGAATTATCTCATATTAAATTAAGAATGAAAATTTATGAGACTTTACCATTTGATATTTCTAAAATTTTCTCCAGTAGACATTGCAGTTTTCCTAAAATTTAAATGTTTATTAAATATTTAAGCAAGATTATTGCATGTAAAACTTTCCCTCTCATATAGATTCTGTATTGTTCTCTACAGAATGAACCCAAGATCTGCCAAACTTGTACAATGGTAAACTATTTCTCCACTATGCTTTCTTGTTCTATTCTTGAATATTACATATGATAAATGAATGGCTGTGGCACTTAGATATCTGCTATCTCCTTTCATTATGAATTCTGTGATTTCTTCTAAAAGATGACTTATCAGTAAAGGACTTTTCACACTTTTCTTTTTTTTTTTTTTTTGGTATGTGTGTAAATGTACTGTCTGCATGCAAGTTTGTGCACCCATGTCGTGCAATGCCGTGGAGGTCAGAAGAGGGTCTTGGATTCCCCTGGAACTGGAGTTCTCCTGGAATTAGAGTTTCAGACGGTTCTCGGCCGCCATGTAGGTGCTGGGGATCAAACCCGGGTCCTCTGCAAGAGTGGTCGGTGCTCTTAACTGCTAGGCCATCTCTCCATCTCCCACACTTTTCACATGTGTAGGTTTTCTCCCCTGTACAAATTGTCTCATGTAGTCTAAGAACAGGCCTTCGAATAAAGGACTTCTCACATTCTTCACATTTGTAGGGTTTCTCCTCTGCATAAATTCTCTCATGTATTCTAAGACCCGGCCTTTGAATAAAGGACTTGTCACATTCTTCACTTTTGCAGGTTTCTCCCCTGTATGAATTCTTTCATATACTGTAAGATTTGCTTTTCAAATAAAGGACTTATCACGTTCTTCACATTTGTAGGGGTTATCCCCTTTATGAATTCTCTCATGTATTCTAAGATCAGTCCTTTGAATAATTGACTACTCAAATTCTTCACATTTGTAGGGTTTCTCCCCTGTATGAATTCTCTCATGTCAGCTAAGATGTGCCCTTCAAATAAAGGACTTATCACACTCTTCACATTTGTAGGGTCTCTCCCTGTATGTATTCTATCATGTCCTCTAAGACCTGCCATATCACTAAAGGACTTGTCACATTCTTAACATTAGTAGGGTTTCTCACCTGTATGAATTCTCTCATGTACACTAAGATTTGACCTATGCATAAAGGACTTGTCACATTCTTCATATTTATAGGGTTTCTCCCCTGTATGAATTTTCTCATGTCCTCTAAAATGTGCACTTTGAATAAAGGACTTGTCACATTCTTCACATTTGTAGGGTTCCTCCCCTGTATGAATTCTCTCATGTCGTCTAAGATGTGCCCTTCAAATAAAGGACTTGTCACATTCTTCACATTGTAGGGTTTATCCCCTGTATGAAGTCTCTCATGTAGTCTAAGATCAGGGCTTCGACTAAAGACCTTGCCAGATTCTTCACATTTGAAGGGTTTCTCTCTAGTTTTGATCACCTGATGACTTTTTTTTAATTTATTTTTGTGCGTATGAATGTACTGTCTGCATGCAGATTTGTGCACCCATGCCATGCAGTGCCGCAGAGGTCAGAAGATGGTCTTGGATTCCCCTGGAACTGGAGTTCTCCTGGAATTGGAGTTACAGATGGTTCTTAGCTGCCATGTGGGTGCTGGGGATCAAACCCGGGTCCTCTGCAAGAGCAGTCGGTGCTCTTAACTGCTAGGCTATCTCTCCAGCCCCCACCTGATGACTTTGTATACATGATATTTTTATAAATAATTTATCACGATCTTCACATTTGTAGGATTTCTCTCCATTATAAATTCTCTGATGTCTTCTAAGTGTCGAGTTCAGCAGTCAGAAGGTCACAGATATTTTCAAAGCTGGTTGACTACTCTCCACTCTCTTCACATTCCAGGGCTCTTTGCTTTGCTCCAGACAGCAGGCCAGAACAGGCTTACACCTAGCAAGACCTATAGACACCAGATTATTCTCCAACATCATCTCCCTGTACAAAGCCCTTTGAGCAGTTTCTAGGCATTTCCACTCCTCCTGGGAGAAGTCAATGGATACATCCTTAAAAGTCAATGGATCCTGAAAAGAAGTCATCTCTCTTCTACAGTGACTTTCCTTTCCAAACAATCTTCTATAACCAGTCTTCTCTGTTTTTTTAGAACCTTCTTTTCAGTTCACTGAAAATCCACTTTACCAAATCTCCTCTGTAACAGCTGCTCCATGTGGTTCCTGTGACCTGGCTGAACTTGTACATCCATCCAGTGAAGTTTAGTTCTTCCTGCCTCCATTTCTGCAGCACCCTACTCTCCAGTTCCCTGTAGAGTTTTCTAGGCCCCCAAGGACCAATCTCAATAATTTTTTAAATTTTTTAATAGATAACCCATAACCTTTGTTGAAATTGAATTATATGTTGGCTGTTTAATATAAATCTGCATCTTGAGAGGAAGGGCCAAGTTCTAACTCAGAGGCAGTGTTTTTACTGGTATTATAGCTGTTAACATTAAAATATACTTAGAACACAAGTACACACATCCATACACAGTGTGCATGCACATATACATACATACACACATACATACATAATAAAGAAAGGTTTGTTAGGTTGACCTGCAAGAGAGGAAAGCTACATTATTGTTTGATGTTCAATGAAAAACATGAAATTTTTCTAATTTGTCATAGGGTTATTTTTACATAATTAGAATAAATGTCCTAGTACCACACAAAACAGCTGAGATCCATATGCCACCTCTTAGGCCCATTCCCAACCACTTGCCTTCAATGAACTATCCCTAAAGTCTACTATTCTTCTCCTATCCTGTCCCTACTGGTTAACTATCCCTAGGCTGTCCCTAGGCCAAGTCTAACTGTCCCTATCCTATTTACAAATCCAAGGATTGAAGAGGGTACCCAAAAGTAGACAGGTCAAAGTTGTTTGTAGTCTTAGACTGATTTATCTTGTCTTATTAAAGACTTTGGAAGAATAATAATTATCCATAATCACAACAACAATCACAATAATTATAACCATTATTTATTATCAATTATCAATAATTATTAACCATTATTAGTCACAATCATCATCATTAATAATTATTATGAATAATAATTGTCAATAATAATAGCCAACAATGAACAATTTTTTGTTAGACTAATTATCAATTATTATTATTATATTCAATAATAATTATAACTATTAATAACAATTACCAACAATAATCAACAACAATTTATTATTAAACTGAATATTATGCATACTATCAACCCAATTAAAAATTGTTAACACTAAGGGGTATTAAACAAACATTATTTATATGTTGAATCTATCTTTGTTTACAGTTGGCTCCTTATTATATTTAAACCTGTAGGATTATAATGAATTAAAAGCAGGAACTTGCATTCACTCACACATACACACAGTTTGAAGATGGGCTTAAAGAAACATAAGTTTTATTCAAAAAATTTTTTTCATTTAAATTGAACCAAAATATCAATTTATGTTGTTAAAGAGGCTTTTACTAATAGTTCTTTTATTTTTTTTTTATTGGTGCTTTGTACATTTCATACATCATTTTCCAATTCAGATCAGGCATATTTCCCTTTCCCTTCCCCCCTACCCCCACCCCATCCCAGATCATGCATTTTGCCATAACTGTCCTGCATCTTTCTCTCAGTTTTTTTTTTTTTTTTTTTTTAGCTATAAGTGATGATCCATGAGTACAAGCATCCTTCATATGAAACCAATTTACAGGCTTTTGTGCCCAAACCCCCACAGCCCCACCATCCAGCAGGGGGTGAGGGGTTGTATGTTCAATCAAGTTGATCAAATGAGTGTCCAGACTACATTGCTGTAGTTTCACCATTCACCCCAATCGCAGCCCTTACATTCTACCACGCCCCCTCTTCCGCAGATTGTTCCCTAGGCTTAGGAAAGGGGCCCCTTTCCTAATAGTTCTTTTAAAAAATTCATCTGAGCAATTTTCTTTTGTTAGAACTCCAGGGCCTGTAAACTCTCGTAGAAATCCATCTATTTTGTCTCCAAAATGCTGAAATTAAAAGACTGTTACTTCAAGTCAAAATTTAAAGAGCATGATTTGAAAATTTTTTCTTAAGACACCATGTGCTCAGTTTCGCAGCTGGTATGAGCACAGCAAACAGGCAGGTGGCACCAGAGCACAAACCAAGTGTAATCAGGAATTCTGTGGGAAAAAAATCTTTAAGGTGAAACACGCTTAAAAAGATCAAGATAAAATTAAATCAACCAATTAATATAATTGTGCACATATTTTTACTCGAAAGATATCTAGGGTACCCAGGGTTAAGTAAAAATATTACATTTTAAGTTAAGCATGCTGAAATGGATTTGAATTACTTAAGTGATACAGCTAGCTGAACCCCAATTTTGGATCCACAAATAGTCAGAAGGCTTAGGTAGAAAAAGTTAGATTTAGAAATAGTTACCAAAAAGCTCACAAGAAGACAAGAGAGCAATAAAATTTTTTTATCTAAAAACAGATTTTGTATATAAAATTTAAAAGAAAGGTATTAAGTGGCCATGGCTTAAAATTATCTGGAGGGCTGGAGAGATAGCCTAGCAGTTAAGAGCACCGACACTCTTGCAGAGGACCCGGGTTCGATCCCCAGCACCCACATGGTGGCTAAGAACCGTCTGTAACTCCAATTCCAGGAGAACTCCAGTTCCAGGGGAATCCGAGACCCTCTTCTGACCTCCGCGGCATTGCACGACATGGGTGCACAGACCTGCATGCAGACAGTACATTCATACACATACAAAAATAAATAAATAATAAAAAAAAAAATTAAAAAAAATAAAATAAAATTATCTGGAAAAAAACTGCTCTTGGTAGGGTGGTTCTTGTGAAAGGCCTTAATTTGCATCAGAAAGAAGTGGGCTCCAGCCTGGGCTGAGCCATAGAGCTACCGGGAGAAAATTTACATATGAACAAGTTAAAGCTGGAACTGAATTTGAGAAACTGGTTCCTCACAGTAGGGGATGAAGTCTAGTTTTTTTCTTTGGAAATTAAAACCACAAAGTTTTATTTTAGACCTGTAAAATTTTGAAAAATTATTCCAAGTCCAAGCATGGCTACTAAGCCTTGATATTAAACTCAGCCTTGAAGTCACTGGTCTTTATAGCCTGCAGGAGTGACCAAGCCAGGAGGCACATGCCTGGAGGAATGGGATACTCTCTCTGAGCCAAAGCAGAGCCTGGCAGTTTTCCTTCATGTGTGCAAAGCCACATGTTTTGAGATCACCCTCCCATCCACTGAAACCAGCAGGAGAGAAGGCTCCATGGCAAAAGATAGATATCAGGAGAGAGAGAAGAAAGAGAAGAAAGAGGCAAGATTTACAGGTTTGCATACCTAATTGGTCAAGGTTTCCTCCAGCCTTACGTCTGGGTGCCATTTGTGGGGTGTCCCATTTATTCCCAGGATGATCCATGTGGAAAACACATGCAGGAAAGCACACCACATGGATACATGTTAAGGTCCAAATACAGAGAGAGTGTTATTCCAAAATGTCTGGTTATATAGACAGCATGACTCAACTCCCAGGGCCAAATCCTAAACCTTTTCGTCACTACATCCCATCCCACGGGTGTGGCCAGGGAGGTCCCATTGGTTTAGAATGGGACCATCTTAACTAAATTTTCCCACACCTCAGTCTCTGTTTTCCTCAGTTTCTCTCTATTACACTTCCTACTGAGGTGATTTTCAAAGGCTATTAATCTTTGAGTCAGATCACTAGAATCTATGGCCTCACTGGATTTAGTTTCACTTTGCCCTACAATCCTTTTAATTTAAACCTGAGCATTAAATCAAATGCATGATACAGTTTGTGTAGAATTCTTAATTGCTACTGTGTCATACTTTTAAATTGTATACACAGTGTCATTATTTCTCACAAAGGAATCATTTCTAGAAAAGGCAAGTGTCAGTTCCATTCCTTGAGGCAGAAGCAGGTTCCCTAATTGCTAGAAAGCCAAAGTTAAGCAGGCCAGAAAAATGAGAATTAATATGATAAAAGGAATTATTAAAAACCACGGTCAGCTGGAGAGCAGACTTAACCAGATGAGTCAGGTCACTGGAACTTTGTCAAGCAGTGAACTTTTCATGAATGGCCCTGCCACCTATGCTGTTTTTATTGTAGTAGCATTGTAGCTTGAATTCTGATATGGTTATCCTTCCAGCATTGCTCTTTTCACTCAGGCAGGATTGCTATATGTTTGTAGCCTTAGACTATTGTGAACATATAAAATATAAGTAATTTGTCCTACTTTGCTTTTCTGTTGCTGCGATAAACCACTCTGACCATAAGCAGTTTAGGGAAAGAAAGGGATTATCTTGATTATAGGTTACAGTCTGTTACAAAGCAAAGTCAAGGCAGGAACTCAAGGCAGAAACTGTGGAGAAATGTTTGCTTAATGACTTGCTTCTCCTGGCTCCTGCTCATCCAGAATTCTTAGACCCAGGTCCACCTGCCCAGAGATGGCACCACCCACAGGGGGCTGAGCCCTCCTACATCAATAAACAATTACAAAAATGTCCCACTATATAGCCCCAGGTCTGTCTGATGGAGGAAATTCTTTAGTTGAGGTTCCTGCTTCCCAGGTGACTCTAGGTTTGTATCAAGTTGACAGCTGAAGCTAGTTATGACAGGATTAGTTCAATTTTTCTGTATTTTTTTGAGACCTGTCTTGTATCCTAATATGTGGTCTGTTTTAGAGAAAGTTCTATGGGCTTCTATTTGGGTGGAATGTTGTAAAATACCTGTTAGGTTCATTTAATCTATGGTGTCATTTGATTCTAGTGTTTCTGTATTCCTGCTTTGTCCAGTTAATCTGCCTAATGGTGAGAGTAGAGGACTGGCGTTACTGCCTATTGCTGTGTTGGAATTAATCTGTGGCTTTACATCTAGTAACATTTGGTTCATGAAATTGACTGAGCATGTTTGGTGTGATATTTAGAACTACAGTTTCCTCTGATGGGATTATTTTCTTTATCAATAGGAGTGACTCATTTTTATCTTTTCTGACTAGATTTGAAGTCTGTTTTTCTAGCTATTAGAATATTGATGCCTACTTGTTTTCAGTCCCATTTGCTTTTTCCAACGTTTTATTTTAAGATAGTGTCTTTTATGGCAAGTTGTTTGTGCTTGATAGCTTTAGTGTCAACTTGACACACCTGGATTGAGGGAGCCTCAGTTGGGGAATTGCCTCCATTGGACTGTCTTGTGACCGTATCTCTGTGGCATTTTCTTGATTGTTGAGTCATGTGGTGTGTCCCAGCCCACTGTGGGCAGTGCCACCCCTGGGCAGATGGCCCTGTACTGTATAAGAAAGCAGTTGGAGCATGGCCCAGGGGAGCAAGCCAAGAAGAAGCATTCCTCCATGGCCTGTGCTTCAACTCCTTCCAGGTTCCTTCCCTGAGTTGCTACCTTGGGCTCCCTGTGCGATGAACTGTGACGTGGGAGATGTACCCTTTCCTCCACAACTTGGTATTGGTCAGTGTTTTATCACAGCAATGGAGAAGCAAAATAGAACAGCAAAAAGAAGGATCCTGTTTTCTAATCTCGTCTGTTTCTTTTTATAAGGGAATTGTGACCATTAATATCCATCATCATTATTGGGGGCTGTGTATTGATTGTGTCTTATTCTTGTTATTTTAGATTTTTGTTGTTTTCTTATTCCTTTTTTGTTTATCAGATCTCTTTGTCTTAGCTTTTTTCACTTTTCCCCTGTAGTCTCTTGAGTCCTTTTTTATGTTTCTCTTAAGCCCAGAGTATTCTTTAGTATCCTCTATAGAACCGGCTATATGTTCATGAATTCCTTTAGCCTGCTTTGGCATACAAAGATTTTCTTTCTCCTTCAATTATGATAGATAGTTTTCTTGGCTGTATTAGGCTGGGTTGGCAGCTGTGATCATTCAGAATTTGGAATATTTCTTCCCAAGCCCTCAGGATTTTAAGGTTTTTCTTGAGAAGTCGGCACTGGACTGCCTTCGCATGTGACGTGGCCCTTTTCTCTTGCAGATTTCAACACCCTTTCATTACTCTGTGTATTCTATATTTTAACAATCAAATGGCATGGAGTATTTGTTTTCTGGTCCTGTCTATTTGGTATTCTGTAAGCCTCTGATATAAGGATAGGCATCCCTATTCCTAAATTTAGGAAATTTTCTTCTATGATTTTATTGAAAATATTTACTATTTCTTAGGACCCTTGTAGGTCCATAATTCACAAATTTTCCCTTTTCATGCTTTTAAAAATGTATTGTTGATTTTGACTAATTGAATCCTTTTACCCTGTCTTCTAGCTCTTGGATTCTAGTGCCCACATGACCCATTTTATTGGTGAGACTTTCCACTGAACTTTTTATTTGACCTGTTGCATTTTTCATTTCTACCATAACTTTGATTGGATTTCCATCAACATTTCTATCTCTATTGAATTCTTTTTCTGTGTTCTAAGCTGACTGCCTTGTTTCATCCAGGTGTTTGTGTTTTCTTGGTGTCCATGTCTGTGAGTAATTTGAATGTATTTGTAATCATTGTTTTGAATTGTGTGTCAGAAGTTTTGTTTAGATCATTTTATTGGGAGCCATTACTATGGGGTTGGTAGTTTGGGGAGGAGACAAGCTGTCTTGGCTTTTCATATTCCTAGTGTGTTTGCACTGGAACCTGCCCATCTGGGGTTGGATCACTGGATAAGATTTTTGTTGTTGAGGCTGGAGAGATGGCTCAGTAGTTAAGAGCACTGGCTGCTCTTGCAGAAGAGCCAGGTTCTAATCCCAGCACCCACATGGCAGCTAACAACCATATGTACTCCATTTCCAAGGCATCTGATGCCGTCTTCTGTTTTCTGGGGGCATTGCATGACATGGATACATTATTCTTTTATCTTTTATTTTTATTTTTAGAATGACTGTGTATTAGTACCAGAGAGTGGGCTATTGCTTGAAAGACCTGACCTTGGTGTTTTGGGGAAGGATTGTGGAAGCGTTTGGAACTTTGGGCTAGAAAAATCATTGAATGCCTGAAGATTGTTGCTGTGGAACTTGGAACAGTTTTGCTGAAAGAGTTGTAGACAATGGAGGCCTGGCTTGTGAAGCTTCAAAGGGAAGCAGAGATCCTGAGGACTGTTTAATCTGTGGGTTCTGGTCAGCTGGGGCTGAAGAATCAGCTGTAACAAGAGACCAGAGCCTGAAGTGAGCCCTTTGCTTTACTGGGACAATTGATGCTGCTTAGCTGGGGCTGAAAAGTCAGCTGTAAGTAACAAGAGTCCAGCAACACTGTGGTGAAATCTTCTGGGAAGAATTTCTTCAGGGTCAGCACACAGAAGTTATGTTCCAGAAGGAACCTCCATAGCAAGCCAGTAAGCAGCTTTCCTCTGTCCCTGCCTGCAGGGGCATGTAACGTTAGGTACTCGAGGGATACCCCAAAACCTGTGGAGATGAGTGAGAGAAAGGAATGAGACTTTGCAAGGAGGTTGTCAAAGTCTGATTTATTGAATTATGACAGCGGTTTTTATTTAGTAAAAGGCGGGAAGAATCAGGAAGAGGGAGGGGGTGGATGGTGGCTCTTGTAAAAGTTAAAGTTTATCGGGGCTGGATGTTTGCGCCAGCAGAGATTGTTTGTCTGTGATAAGCTTCCTCCGGGGGCTGCTGGCTCTGGCAGATAATATTTGCATATGATAAGGTTCCTCCGGAACATCAGGTATGCAGGTAGGAAGCTTCTCTGCACGTCTGCACCTTAGAGGACAGTTCTGAAGCTATTTCACAGTTAACTCTTTACGAGCAGGCTTACAGCTCCTAACATATCTCCCTTCTTTACCTTAAGAAGGCTCGGGGAGATATCCAGGCACAGTGGCACCATCAGCCGATTATGTGACCACCCCTGTCTTAGGATCGACCTCTGCAAGACCCCCTTCCTTACCCGTCTTTGGATACCCTGTCGTCCTCAGGGCTCCTGTCTTAGG
Organism: Rhizomys pruinosus; assembly: GCA_009823505.1. Lineage (NCBI taxonomy): Eukaryota > Metazoa > Chordata > Mammalia > Rodentia > Spalacidae > Rhizomys > Rhizomys pruinosus. The sequence continues at coordinate 1,967,514 of VZQC01014894.1, read as the reverse complement.
TTGGTAAGCGGGGAGAGGAAGTTGCCCGTCTTTGGGGCGGCCACCTGGACTGGAACAGGCTAGCCTACTCTATAGCCTGGGGACGATAATTTACAAGGAGCGAAAATCAAGCCAAATGGCAGGTGCAGGAACAGTGGCAGAGGATGGGTGAGAGGGCCCAGGCTTGTCATCAGCTTCTTTTTCCATGGCCAAGCGATGATAATGGACTCGTGCTGTAAGTGAGGAATCTATTTGGGACTTAACAAAATTGGTTAATCGATTAAGCGCCCATGGCCCAAATGAAATTAGCAGGATCAATCCAAGGACAGGTCCCAGGAGACCAGGTAATAAGGTGGACCACCAAGAAGGAGTGGACAACCAATTTTCATACCAGGATTTTTGTTGTTCACGCTCCCTTTTTGTAAGCTATTTTTTACTAATCTCATCATTAACGTTTCCAATTGTGATTTTAATATTTTTAAAGTTTAAACCGGCACTGGGAGCTGGATCGTCAGCACTGGGATCTAGGCTGGTGCTCGTAAGTTTCTGAGATAAGCAAGCTGTATTCATAAATTCCTGAGGTTAGTAAGCTGGCTCCTAAACGCCTGAGATAAGTAGGTTGCTCTGGTAAACTCAGGAGATAAGCAAGTTAGTCCATCAACTCTGATGCTTCCACTCCCAGACTAAAGTCTAACCAGGACTCTGTCAAGACTGCCACAATCCTCCCTTCTTTTATACAAAAAGAGGGGGAGCCCCACTTGTAAAGGTGGGTTTTTAAGTATCTATGTTTATATTTTGAACAACCCAAGGTTCCCATAGTTTAGTCCATATTGTTGTAATCTTACAATTCACCCCAGTCTCTCCACAGCCCTTACATTCTACCACGCCTCCTCTTCCGCAAGTTGGTCCCTAGGCTTTGGGAGAGGGGCACAGCATTTTCTCTGGAGATGTTTTTTACTCCAGTCAGGTTGTTTCCTTTCATGGGCTGACAGCTTATCCAGGGTACCTTTTTAATCCTACTAACAAAGCACAAGCAATTAGATGTACAGGCATTTAAACAATATTATTATGGCAAGCTAAGCTGTGAGCATAGACACAGATGTTTGGATGGTATGTTAATCCATAAGCTGTGATTTTTCTATAAAAGATGACAAGTTCTTATTGTGGCTCATATAATCTCCTAACCACTAGAGGACATAAGCTTATGGCATCAGCCATGAATTATTCCTCCAAGGAGAGAGCCAATAGCCAATTAGATTTGGGATATGTATAGACACATGGCTGCCACTGTTGCACAGCATCTCCAGGCATTTGAGGTGTAGCTGATACTGACAGAGGAGTCTTGCTTGACTCAAGGAGACCAATATCCTGCTTTGACGCATTAGTGGCCTTTGGTAACGCTCTCTGGCATTTTAAAGGCCAACTGTACATTAGCAAGTGATGTCTCAAAATATTTTTTCATGCTTACACCAGGTTTTCGACAACAGGGACTTACCACCTTTCTCCTTGCTGATATCCCATTTTTTTTACAGGCAAAAGTCCTTTATAATTTGGGGGGCTTGGATTCCCCCAGCCAACATCTCCTTGGCAGAACAATCCATTGCTGACATCAGAGCTCTTCTGTATTAACACATTGTGCTCAATTGTACCACTTATAAATTACATTTATATTTAGCTTTAGATAGAGAACCATCTCTGTACAGTTTGTATGTCTATCAATCAACCAAAGAAGGCAGTCACACCTGTTCTATAAGCATTTACCATTATAGCAGTTGGTTCCAATTTACAGTTGGGGAATGACTTCACTACCATCACATTTTTTTCTTTTCCATATAAAGGTGAGGGGTAGAAAGGTTTCTCAGCATCTGAAAGGTAAACTTTATCAGACCACATCATAAACAGTTATCCCAAACAGAATTTAGAGAAATGTTCAATGTCTGTGACTCAGGCAATCTGAGGTTCCTTTTTCTTCAATGTCCAGATGGGTCAGCCTCTCTGTTGGCATTTCTCAGTCCATCTTGCAGTCAAATATTGTGTATTTTTAGACATTTAGGTTGGTGTTTTTACCTGTGGGAACATACAAATCTCCTCCCATTGTTAGCTTCAAAAAATTAAAAATTTATCAAAAGTTTGGAATATAGAGGGAATATTATACCACCTCCCTCTTTTTTGATCAATAGATGACTAAATTGTATTACAAATACCCATAAACAGGAACCAAGGTGTAAGTTTTCATCAAATTTATCCAAACTGTCTATCCTTGACTGTATGTTTATTTGGGAAGTAAACTCAGACCTAATTTCCTCAAATTATCTTATAAGCAAAGGAAAAATGTTACAAGGTGATACTGCATAACACAGAAAAATACAGAGACCATCTGTGCACCCCAATCTCAAAGCCACTGTTGGAAATTCAACACAGATTACAAATAAAGCAATTAACATCCTATATTTTTAATTAGTTTAAATGCATTACCATTTTAAACTGTAAACCTTACAAGGTGGATTATAATAGTTGTCTTTTTTTAAGTTTTTGGCCTTTTCTAGGCCTGACATGAAAACCTACTTTAAAGATTTTTTAATATCTAGCTCTTAATAAAATATAATTTTTTATAGTTTTTATGTCCATCAGTCAGTTAAAGATTGGCTAGATATGTCCCATGAGAAGTTGTTACCATCATTATCATCTTGATTAAGTTCAATATAAATTTGCGTCTTAAGATGGAAGGGCCAGTTCCAGCTTAGAGGCAATGTTTTTATATTATTATGTCTATTAACATAATATACTTAGAACACAAAAGTACACTCATCCATACACACGTGTGCGCGCACATACATGCATACAAACATACATACATAAGAAAGGTTTGTTAGGTTGACCTGTAAGAGAAGAAAGCCATATCGTTTGATGTCCAATGAGAAACCTGAAATTTTTATAATTTGTTATAGGGTTATTTTTACATAATTAGAATAAATGTTCTAGTAACTCATAAAACAGCTGAGATCCATATGTCACCTCTTAGGCCCATTTGTAACCACTTGTCTTTAATGAACTATACCTAAAGTTTACTATTTTTTCCCTATCTTGTCCCTTTGGTCAATTATTCCTAAGCTGTCCTTTTGCTAAGCCTAACTGACCCTATATTATTTATAAATCTAAAGATTGAGGATTCCCTAAAGTAGACAGGCCAAAGTTGTTTGTAGTCTTGAAATGATCCATCTTGTCCTGTTATTAAGGACTTTGGAAAAATAATAATTATTTATAATAACAACAATTATAACTATTATTAATTATTATTAATTATCAATAATTACCATTAACTATTATTAGTCACAACAGTAATTATAAATAATAATGGTCAAAAATAGCAGCCAACAATGAACAATTTACCATTAGACTGAATTTTTATCAATTATTATTAATAATTATATTAATAACAATAACTATAACCATTAATAATAATTACTAATAATAATTAACAACAATCTATCATTAAACTGAATAATATGCATATTATAAACCCAATTAAAAATTGTTAACACTAAGGGGTATAAAGCAAACATTTTTTATGAATTGAATCTATTTTTGTTAATAGTTAGTTAAATAGATTTAAACCTGTAGGACTATAATAAATTGAAAGCAGGAACTCACACTCACTCACACATACACACAGCTTGAAGATGGGCCTAAAGAAGCATAAAACAGTTTTACTTAAAGAATTTCTTATTTAAATTAAACCAAAATATTAATTTACGTTATTAAAGAGACCTTTACCAATGTTTCTTAAGAAAAGACAATTTATCGGACCAAGTTTGTTTTGTTAGAAATTTAAGGCCTGTAAATTTTTTTAGACTTTAAGTTAAACATGTTGAGATGGATTTGAATTGCTTAACTGATACGGCTTGGTAGGGTGGAGGTCCACAGTCTGTCTCCGGAGGATTGGAATCAAGGCTGCACAATGAACACTGCCCCGGGCTGGGAGAATAGGCAGCCCAGAACTCACAAACATCTGTTTGGATTAAAGGTGTGGCCCAGCCTGGAATTTACAAGACTAGTCTTTAGGAACACCTCCATGGAATGTTTGCTGCAAAATGTTCCTCGGGCATGCCTGTCCTTCCAGCCTCTGTGACCTTCCCCACCTGAACTGTGGCCAGAAGGGGAAACCAGGACCCCAGGCTGTAGAGCAAATTTTAACCACATTTTAAAACCTCTAGAAGGTGATTGAGGGGAGAGGAGGGGCTCCTCTCACAATTTTTCTGAATATCTACCACCTGGGAAGGCTGGGGAAGCAACAGATGGCCCCAATCCATGGAAGCCAAGCCAGCACTTAGGGGCTGCATAATTGTGTCCCTCCGAGTGGGTGAAAACCCACAAGAGAATGTAAGCTTCTCAAAGCCTATCAGAGACCACCAGTCAATAGAATTCCCTCTGCCTTAGCCCATGCCTTTACTGATTTGGAGATGCTAAACTTTTTCCATGCCACAACTTGAAACGCAATAGCCACGGCAAACCACAGCACACAGTCAACAAACATACGCCATACATCACAAAACAATTTTTCCTGGAACATAGCTTCCTTGAAAGTGTAATTTTTCATCTTGCAGAGATTTTAGCTTATCAAACTGGTCTCCAAGACCCACAGGTCCCTCTTTCCCAGATACAATTATCAAGTAAATCATTAGATGCAAGTCTATTCATTTAAACAGCTCCATGAGACAAATATGTTTAACTAGTTTCAAACCCAAAACTTTAGCACCTTGATGAAAACTCTAAATTAGAGATGAAAACCTAAATCAGGGTAAAATATGACTCTTAAGTTTGTAACAGCACTCAGAAATTTCATAGTAATGTTTTCTGCACCCAAAGACCCTGGCTGTGCTAGGATTAAAGGCGTGTGCCACCACGCCCAGCCAGGAGACCAAAAACATGAAGCACAGTCTTTATGAACCTGGCTATCGACTTACTCAGTCTTTCCCTCTGGTTCTGTCTCTCCCTTATCAGATTTTGGAGACATAGCCTCGTTAAAATCTTTCTCGGTGGTTTTGGAATGGGATAGTGGCTTGTGGGGTGGGCTCAGTCTGTCCCGCTGGGAGATGCTGCAAGATGACGAGCGCCGGGCACCTGGGCCCTTTCCATTGTGAGCGGCATTTAGGTCAGCTCTCATACCCCGAGCCCCACAAATTGAACATAAGGCTCATTATTTCCTTGGAAATAGGCTTTAGGAACTGTTCTGTAGTTTTAAGGATAGGTGCTAAAGAAGGGGAGTCTGTAACCCGGATTCTTCTCTCCCTGGAGGCTGTCTCTCTTCCTTAGACAGCGAATTGCCCATCTTTAAAGATCAAGGAACCACTTACCTGTTTCTCCTGAGGATTTGCATTTCGTGGGTGGCGAAACGTCCTCTCTGTCCCGAGGTTTTCCACGCTCCACTGATGGCGAAGCACCCTCTCTTTGTCGAGGTTTTCCGCGTTCCACTGATGGCGAAGCGCCCTCGGTATAGTCGTCCGGCCGGACCTCCGTGTTCCTTGTCTGGTAGAGGGGTCTCTTACCTCGAGCCCCTACGTCGGGCGCCAATATGTCCCTGCCTGCAGGGGCATGTAACGTTAGGTACTCGAGGGATACCCCAAAACCTGTGGAGATGAGCGAGAGAAAGGAACGAGACTTTGCAAGGAGGTTGTCAAAGTCTGATTTATTGAATTATGACAGCGGTTTTTATTTAGTAAAAGGCGGGAAGAATCAGGAAGAGGGAGGGGGTGGATGGTGGCTCTTGTAAAAGTTAAAGTTTATCGGGGCTGGATGTTTGCGCCAGCAGAGATTGTTTGTCCGTGATAAGCTTCCTCCGGGGGCTGCTGGCTCTGGCAGATAATATTTGCATATGATAAGGTTCCTCCGGAACATCAGGTATGCAGGTAGGAAGCTTCTCTGCACGTCTGCACCTTAGAGGACATTTCTGAAGCTATTTCAGAGTTAACTCTTTACGAGCAGGCTTACAGCTCCTAACATTCCTCCATGGCCTGTGTCTCAGCTCCTGCCTCCAGGTTCCTGTCCTGAGTTCCTACCTTGGGCTCCCTGAGTGATGAACTATGACCTGGGAGATGTGACCTGAATAAACTCTTTCCTCCCCAAGTTGGTGTCGGTCAGAGTGTTTTGTCACAGCAATTGAAGAGAAACTAGAATACTGTGTTTGTCACTTTATTTCCAGTGCATATTGACCTGTTATTATCAAGTATTTAGGTCTATAAACCACCATGACATGGGTACATTTATATACATATAGGCATAATACCATAAACATAAAATAAAAGATTGTTTTTTAAAATTTAGCTCACCTTTTTACTTTAAGTGGAACATGTTTGCAGCGTTCAAGAAAGACCAGGTTGTAGGGGGAATGAGGTGAGATATTCCTCTTTTAGGCTTTTTCTCAGGGTACCAGGCTCGATCCCTAGACCCCCAGTGCAAGTTGAGTACTGTCTGAAAATATAGTCATGTCCAGTAGTAGACTCAACATGAAAATAGAGAGCCATCTGACTACAAAAGATTGTCATTCCTTAAATACCAATTGTGTGGGGGCACAATTGGGGCAGTAAAGGGACACCAATAGATTGAGAGTACTAGAGTATAGTATATTACTTATTGTGGAACCCAGTGGAAAAATAAAGGAAAGAAGAAAGAAATCACAATGGGAAGATTAGTATTAGGTTTCTAGATGGGAGCTAGAGGAGGAAGACATGCATATAAGAAGGATGTTTGCAGCAAAGTAGAATTCTGGGATATGGGAGTTTGGGATAAAGGTAGACTGAAAAGAGAGGGGTAAAAATATCCACTCAAATAACAAAACGGTTGCATCTCTCAGGAGCTTGGTCACAGAGACTATAAACTAGGGGAGCGCGTGTTGTTTAAAAGAAAGTCAATATGCCGGCCTTTAATCCCAGCACTTGGGAGGCAGAGGCAGGCAGATCTCTGTGAGTTCAAGGCCGGCCTGGTCTACAGAACTAGCTCCAGGCCAGCTGGGACTAAAAGGGAGACCCTGTCTCGAAAAGACCAAAAAAGAAAGTCAATAGGATGTAATTTTCTTAAGCTGCTTCACCAAGTGAGGCAACATGCAGGAGAGAAGCCAAAATGAAAGGGCACTGGAGTAAGACTCTGCTGACAGACAGTTTGTCACTAACTGTGACACTGATGTGGTTCTGCTCAAAACAGAAAACCTACTCCGGCTGAGGTTGGTGGGAGCATTGTTAATGCTCCCGCATATGTATGAGTGCTATAGAGAACCCTGAGAACCCTCTTTGAAGAGACAGTCCTACAAGAAATGAACGTTTCTACTTGACAAACTACATTGCCCTGGTGATTAGAAGAAATTATGGGGGACAATGTTCCAAAGAGGGGCTTTTCCAAAGTCTATGAAATCTCAGAGTTGCAGGACAGTTACCTGGGAACCATGCAGCCAGAAGTGCAGGCTAGAGACAGAACCAGAATAAATTTTCACCAGTAAGACTTCTGTGCTATACCAGGTTCCTGGAAGACAGGGCCCATCTTGGCAAAAATCCACAGCCTTTTGGGTACAAGGCCACCCTGTAGGTCTCTGGGCCTGGCCCTGCTTCTGTGCATATTTGATGGGAGTTATTTTCCTATCAGTCACTGTCTTATTCTCTGTTTCTAAGTGATATCTACACTATACTTTGCAGGGTTGTTTCTATTTGTGTTGACCTTAAAGATTATTTTTCAGGAGCTTCTTATATGGGTAAAATAACATCAGATTTATAAGTGGTCAAGTTGTTAAAATGTCTATTCCTTCAGTCCATCTGCTGGCCACTTCTTAGAGACCAGCATCTGATCATGGTTCAGTGATTAGTGCACGATTCAGCCTTCCATTTATGGAATCAGTTTATTTCTGTTGAAGTGGAGTCATGGAGATAAACTTAGGAGGACTCAGCTTAGAATCTGTACATAGCATTACATCTTCTGACTCTGAAGTTTAGAGTGGCACTTCAGAGCTTTGACTTATAAGGCTACTCTTTAGTGATGATTAATGGCATGCCTCTTCTTGAATAATAGCAATCCCAGATGATATGAGTGTTTACATGTGAAATGCTTTGCATGTTTTTTCACAATATTATTAATTAATCAAATAATTATTTATTGTGTACTAGTGCATTGCCAACATGCACATAAGTATACCTGTGTCATGCAATGTCTGTGGAGGTCAAAAAGGGTGATGGATCCCCTAGAACTGCAGTTAAGGATGGCTGTTAGCCACCATATGGATGCTGGGAATCAAGCATGTATCCTCTGCAAGAGCAGTCAGTGCTCTTGATCACTGAGCCATCTCTCTAACCCCTGTGGAATGCTTTGCATTTTTTTTTTTTTCCTCATGTAATCCTTAAAAAAATTCACCATGAGGCAAGTATCAGCATTATCCAATTGTGTAGTTACAGAGTGTGGTGGTTTGAGTAAAAATGGACTCCATAGGCTTCAAGTATTCAGACATTTTGTCCCCAGTTGGTGGTGCTATTTTGGGAGGTCTTAGAAGGTGTGGCCACGCTGGAGGAAGTATGTCACTGGGGGGGGGGGGGCTTAGTGAGTTCAACAAGCCTTGCAATCTCCAGTCTCTCTCTCTCTCTCTCTCTTTCTCTCTCTCTCTCTCTCTCTCTCTCTCTCTCTCTCTCTCTCTCTCTCTCTCTCTCTCTCCATTCCCTGTGCTCATTGGAGGATGTGAACCTTGGCTTTCTGCTCCAGCTCCTGCCACCATGCCTCCCTGCCACAATGGACTTTAATTCCCTGGAATTGTCAATCGTAAACTCAAATAAACTCGTCCTTTTACAAGTTCCCCTGGTCATGGTGGTTTTATCACAGCAACAGAAAAGTGACTAGTATACCAGAGACTTACATAGGGATAGCAAACATAGTCTCTGCAAAGTCACATGGTTGAGACTTGGTGGAGCCAAAATTCCATCTATAATCCTACATATGAATAACATAGAAAACACTACCAGATTGAAAGCCAAGCTTGGAACCAAAGAGACTGGATTATGAATCATAATAGGACAAACTTCCAGGACACTAAAGCCCATGAGAGATGAGTATGTTTGACTAGTTCATGAATATGGGAGCCCTAAGCCCTATTTCTGTGAAGTAGTAAGAATGGATTTAGACCATGATTCTTTGTATTATCAATTCTTACTCCCCTCCAGGAATATTGAGAAAGACTCATGAAAGTTTTAATTTTTGTTAGAGGCAAAACTATTCAATAAGTGGTGGTCCATGGATGGCTCAAAGCTTAAGAGCACTATCTGCTTGCTCTTCCAGAGGTCCTGAGTTCAGTTCCCAGAACCTACATGGCAGCTCACAGCAGCCTGTAATCCCAGCTTCATGGGATATGACACTCTCTTCTGGCCTATTAGGGCATGGCATGATATATGTGCAATTGCATACATGCAGGCAAAACACTCATACATATTAGATAAAATAAATTAATCTTTAAAAAAGAAAGAAAGATTTCCAAGTTGTTTTATTGTGATATTGCTTTTAATCAAGGAGAAGATGCACATTAATTTGGCCTGGAGCTCAGCTAGACAGAGAGGACTAAGACAGCGGGAAAGCCAGAGCTGCTTTCCCATGAGACACTGGGAAACTCCTAGGGTAGAGTGCACCCCAGGGGAAAGGCTTTTCCTAATGAAAAGCTCAGTAACCATTACCTCACAAGGTAGTTATAGTAAAGGGATACTTGGATTGGACTGTTCAGCTAGTCATTTAAGAGAAGCTTCCAGAAGACCCGGATTTATAATGGCACCTACAGTGTGGAATAATTATTGCACTTGAGATTGCCAAGGCCCAGAGACTGCGGCTCCTTGGAAGATCTTTCAGAAGCAGGTGCTGTTCCCTTGTCTCTTTAGTACATCAAAAGAGCAAAGAAGCATGAAACATGGCCTAATGTAGTCCGGCTGCTAATCATACACAATGAAAAGAAGCTGTGACGGAGTCGCGAGCACACGCCCTTTGGCACCTGTTTTTGTCATCTTCATTTGTTTTTCTTCTCACTACATTTTACACCTTCTAATTTAATGGCTGCCCATCCTCTCAGACCTAGAGATTATACACACACACACATACACACACACACACACACACACACACACACACACATTCCAGCTAAGGGTATTACAGTTTAACACGGGGCAGGGATTAAGCCAGGAGCACTGGTCAAATCATATTCAGGCTTCGAGGGCCAGCATAGCATGTATACTACTTTGTTCTACCACTGGTAACTTGAGACTGTGAGTCTGATATGCAGTCTGCAAAACTGAAAATCAAAGAAAGTTTATCCTATTTAAACAGGGCTTTCTAGGGGACTTAAAAGGACATTGGGGTCAATGACTGGCCTATGAGGAGCTTTGATGTATGACTAGCCTTTTTTTTTAAGTGATACTAGGCTTCATATATGTTCAACAAGTGCTCTAACACTGAGTTATGTCGCTGGCCCCCTGTTTTGTGAAAAGTGACTTTGATTTGAGCAGCCTCTGTGACCTCATTATACTTCTGAATTAGGCTACAATTCTGATGGACATTTTGGAGAATGTGGGCAGATCCTAGGAGCTAACATCAGATGCACATGCCCAGGTATTGAGAAAGTTCAATTATAGTCCTGAGCTTTCAGTCAACACCAGCAGCTGTGGATAGACAGTGGTAGTATATAGTCATTCCTTGGCATAAATTGGGCCATGTCCCATTAAATTCTTTCTAAGTTGAAGTTATGGTGAGTTGGGAGTGCTCTAAGTATACCTGACCTACCAAACAACAGCTCAACACACTGTACAGATAGTCACTTTGACTATGTGACTGACTGGAAGGTCTGGCTTGCCCCTGCAACCCCTGCATCATGGGGGCATATACCACATAATCCTAGACAGAGAGAAAGGTCTGTACCATTGTAAAGTGGAGCCATCATAAGTTAGGGACCATGTCTGTTTTCTGCTTGGGGCCACACACAATTAATTTACTCTTAATTCTCATTACTATTTTCCAAAGGGTAAGTTACTTACAGAATGGAGCAAACAAAATGAGATGAACTTGACAATCTCATCTGAAGAGTTACAGTAATTCTCTGATCTGTTTCTGCTGAAGCCATCACAGGAAAGCCACATATGTGAGTTCTCCAGGATGATTAAGGAAGTTGGCAATAACATGGTACATTAAACACACCATCAACTCATCTTGAGGACTAACATGTCAGTTGAGTGCAAAGGCTTCAGGCTGCCTCAGAAATTAAAAACAGCTGGGATAGGGACTGGAGAGATGGCCTAGCAGTTAAGAGTGCTGACTGCTCTTGCAGAGGACCTGGGTTCGATCCCCAGCACCCACGTGGCAGCTAAGAACTGTCTTTAACTCCAGTTCCAGGGGAATCTGACCCCTCTTCTGACCTCCGAAGCATTGCATGACATGGGTGCACAAACCTACATGCAGACAGTACATTCATGCATATAAAAAAAATAAGATCTGGGATAGAAATAAAGTAAGTTCAAGAATAAGAATACATAGAGAAATCACTTCAGGAGAAATGGGAGGAGAGAGGGCAAGTTAGTTAGCAATGGGACTTGTGACAAGTAGTAGGCTGGTTTATTTCCCACCTGTGTATCATACTAATCTTAAAAATATTCTAAAATGTCACATTATAAAAAATATTAAGAGCACCAGAAGAAGATGTTGAGAGAATTCCTTTGCCTCTGAGAAGTGGGGGAGATATTTCTAATGCATGGTGAATAATTCCATATGCATAGATGGCAAGTTGGGGAAGTTACAAGAAATATAACATCCCAAAGATATAAATCTCCCCAAAATCAGATTTTAGGAAAGGAACTATTTTAACCATATAGTATATTGTATATATTTTTCACCTTGCTCTTCACTCCTTGTAATTTTTCATAGCTGTGTTTCACTGGTGTAATTTTTTAATCAGCCCACTATTGGTGAACCTAATGGGTTTTTCCAAGTCTTTTAGCATTAAATCATTTTTTTTCCAAAAAGAATCACAGTGTTTAAAGACTTAGGCTCTGGAGTTAAATTCCTCGTGGGTTTGAACCTTTGGGCTCTACAGGTTTCAGGCCACATGGCCTTGGCTGTTAATACAAAAACACAGCTTTCACCTCAAAGGAAATAGGAAATAGTTGGAGCCAAATATGAGTAACTATGGCTTGGAAGCACAAATTTAGGCTACCACAATACACGTTCCAATGTGGTAACAGTTTTGTGAAGTTTTTATAGAACAAAGAAAGCCATAACTTGAGGCACATTTCAACTACATTGAGGTAGGCTGGTTACAGCGAAGTGGAGAGGTCCCTGCTGGAGGCCTCAGATGCTATGTGCCTTAGGGTGGTAGAAGCCATGGATTTCCTATAATGAATATCATAAACCAATCCAGAGGATAAAAGTTGAGTAAAGTATCAGAATTTATGTTGCTGACTGCATGGAGGCAGAATCACTCCATAACTGCTTTCTGAGAACATTGCTTATTTGTGCTTTTCACCTTGATTTATATAGAGGTCAGGGAACTTGATTTCTAGTCTTTCCCTTGAGTCCAGTACATGTTCTCTTGAATTATCGTTAATATTTTAATATGGTTTCAAGAAACTAAAGAAGGGAAAATTTGAAGATTTGTTTCAAGACTTCTTATTGTCCTATAAAATTGAGATTGGTGGTGTGGCAGAAAATCCCAGCTGATCAATTACAAGACTTGGAAATGTTGAAAAGATTTCTGAACTTCCTTGAAACTCCAGTGCCCCTTTTATAATATTAGGAGGCCCATACTTAATGTCCACAGAGAGATGGTGCTTACAAAGAGGATGCAGTGCAGGACGAGCTCCATGAATTATGGATGGCCCCTGGCCAATGCCTACTTCTCCAAGATCCTCTCTTGTAGTTGTCTGATGCCCTCTCCTGGACATCCAGAACCTGGCTTAAGCAGAGGGAAGCATCATTTGCTTGAAGCTTAAGCTTGTCCAGGGACAAAAGGTTAGGGATAGTCTGAAATCAAAGATACAGCCAGTCAAAGCAAGGGAAAATCCAGAAGGGTGCAGTGGGATGGAATCCGAAGGGATAAAGATTCAGGACGGAGGTTCAGGAATGTTCTGAGTAATATTATCAACCGCCGTGATTACTTAGTGCTAATATTTACGTTATCAGAATTTATGTATCCTATTCCCATTGATCTTCACCAAAATTCTGTAGTAAATGGAAGTAATCTTAACACTTTGATTAAGCAACCTTTTCTGAGATACAACACTAAAAGCACAAGGAACCAACAGGGAAAAACTAGAAAACTAAACTTCATAACAAAAAAATAAAGATACTGTATAGGGAGAAAATATTTGCAAACCATATATATATGTTAAGAAACTTATGTCCACAATATATGAAGTACTCTTGCAAATCAATAGTAAAAGAGACAAACTTTCTCCTCCATTAAAATATGAGCAAGAAGCCAGGCTTAGTGGCACTTACCTTTAATCCTAGTACTCAGTAGGCAGAGGCAGGCAGATCTCTGTGAGATTAAGGTCAGCCTGGTTTACAAGGTGAGTTCCTGATCCACTGGGGCTACAGGGAGACCTTATCTCAAAAAGACCCCATAAATATGGGCAAGGAATATAAATAGGTAAATGGAAACAAAAAGGAAATTGGACACAAATAGCCAGTATAGATGTAAAGATGTTCAGTGTTATGAAGGAAATGCAAATGAACCCACAGTAAAAATGGCTTCGTGTTTAGTAGTGTGGCTTTCATTAAAGAGACACTAGCAAGAATGTAGACAAATGCACTCCTGGTAGGCATATGAAATGTTGCTTTGGTAAACCATTTGCTCATTTCCTCAAAATGTTCCTTGTGGAGTTAAGTCCTAGAAATTCTATCCCTAGTTCTGTACACAAGAGAAATGAAAGTTGCTTCCACATGAAACCCTGTCAGAAAATGTTCATAGCAGTTGTATTGTTTATAAGCACACAAATATGGAAACCAAAAAATGTTTATCAACTTGTGAGTGGTTACACAAAAAGTATATTCATGTAATGGGATACTATTTAGCACTGTGACAGAGTAGAGCACTGCTACAGTCTCATGGTGCACTGAATTAAAAGTGTCACACATAAGCTCAAGGACTTGCAAACTTGGTAAGGGGATCATAAAATCTTTAGGATGTGCAGCCTTGCTGGAGAAACCACATCACTGGGGTGGGCCTTGAGAGATCCTGGCCTTACCCCACTTCCAGTTCTCCCTCCACTTCCTGTGTGCGATTGAAGATGTGAACCCTCAGCTTTCTACTCCAGCTGCCTCCTGCCCTGATGGACTTTTATCCCTCTGGAACCACAAACCCAATAAACTCTTCCTTCTACGTGCTGCCTAATAAACTCCTCCTTCTACATGTTGTCTTGGTTTTGGCATTTTATCACAACAACGGAAAATTAACCAATACAAGTCTCAATGTAAATAAATCTTGAAAACAATCTAAGTGAAAGAGGATAAGCATAAAAGACCATCTAAAGCATGATTTTGTTTATATAAATTATCCTTCATAAGGTCATCTATAGAAATAAAGATGGACTAGTCTTTAGGGGCTGGGCAAAGCAAAAAAGGGAACTGGGAAGTAACTTTTAAAAAGAATTTTTATATATTTACTTGTCTGTGTAAGTGCACCTTTGTCATGCAGTTCTGCCAGAGGCCAGAAGATGACATGAGATCCTCTGGCACTGGAGTCACAGATGGTTGTTTGCTGCCATATGGGTGCTGAGAACAAACCTGTGTCCCCTGAAACAGCAATCACTGAACCATCATCTCTCCAGCCCCCAGAAGTAGTTTAATAGGAGGCCTGTGATCTTAAACACAGTGGGGAGCCTGGCTTCCAAAACTCACTGCTCCTGTTCACTGTTGCCTTGAGGAGTGGTCTGAGGACGCTAAGGAAGACATGGTGAGAGCATAGACAGAAGGCATTTCTTGGAGGATTGATCCAGATATACTGAAATATTGACGTATTTCAGGAACACCTGATGACCTTGTTGAAACTGAAAACATCTCCCCTGCATTCCAGACATATTGAACCAAAAACCAAATCCTGTAGCCTGGTGACAATTAGTAAGTTGTAAATAGGGTTTTGTTCTAGGGAAAGCTGTCATAATTCTGGCCCAGAAGAGCTCATGGAGAATAGCAGGATGATGTGGGCAAAAAGTCAAACCCTAACTATCACCTAGGGAGCTCAGAGGCCTTGCTTCAAGTCCACAGTCAAAGCAGAGGCTCAAAAAGCAATAGGTTTGTTTCATGGACGCAGTAGGTATTTTGGCTATGTTGGCGTAACCATGTATGCCATCTTGGTTATTTGTTTGTGAGACAGAATCTCCGTATGTTGCCTAAGCTGGCCTTGAACTCAAGATCCTTCTGCCCAGTCTGGTGTGCAGGGATTACAAATGTGCACCATACCTGGCTGATTTTGTCCTTCCTGAAATTAAATCCATTATGAAAATATGAAGTTTAATATAGATTCATTCTAACTCTTCACCTGAAAAAAGCCATTAATTTACAGTTTGATGTACTAAATCCGGAATGGGACATGATTCTAAGCCTATATATAGAGAGGTAGTCTTGGACAATTTCCCGTGAACTGTAATCAGGATTACAGTCAATACATGTTATCTTATAAAATTACTCTCAATGCTTTGGACCTCCTTGGCTTAAGGGAGAAATATTTCATTTGAAGAAAAAAAAATAGCTTTGCTTTGGTTCTTGATAGTTTCACAACAGTCGGCATTTTATTTCAAGCTTAGAAAACACTTCCATCTCAAAAAGTGTAACACATCACGGAAATTTCGTTGAGGTTATGTCATTGCCTATCCTCCCTTCTCCCTGTGCACTACAATACTAATTTTTTAAAAAGGGCTAAGGTGGCCAGGCGTGGTGGTGCATGCCTGTAATTCCTGCACTTGGGAGGCAGAGGTAGGAAGATCTCTGTGAGTTCAAGGCCAGCCTGGTCTAGAGAGTGAGTTCCAGGCTAGTTGGGGCAACAAGGAGACCCTGTCTCAAAAGACCAAAAAAAAAAAAAAAAAAAAGGACTAAGGTAAACCAGACAGGAGGATCTCAAGTTCAAGACCTGTCAGAGCAATTTACGAAAGTACAAAGATAGCTGGGGATGTAGGGTGCTTGCCCAGTGTGTGTGAGACCCTGGGAAACATATAGCCAAATTTTTTGGTGTGCTCTCTAGAGGCATGAGTCTATACAAGTCATTAGAAACAAAGATTGTGGTACTTGTTTATAATTTTTAACTTAATTTTGTATATGTGAAAGCATAGATTAGTTTTGGTCCCTGGGTTTCTTTGCAGTTCTAAAATTTTACTGGAACAAAAATCAATATATAATCTATTCTCTAAACCTCACCTTACTTTGTAATAAGCACACACAGAAAACATGTTCCCTGACCAAAAATCTAGACTTTTTTTTTTTTTTTTTTTAACCAAGCCTGGCTTGTGCCTGATCTGCCTTTCTTCCTTTCTTCAGGATACGGAGGGGACATCCTTGCCTTCCTGATGGGTGTGCAAACTCAAGACAGAAGTCTTGATTCTGAGAGCAAGAAGTAAGTGGACCCAGAAAGAAATGAGGGGAAAGACATTTTGTTTTGAAACATGTTCTGCTTTGCAGGTATGGTAATGCACCTCTGTACCCTACACTTGGGAGTCTGAGGCAGGAGGATTGTCACAAATTCCAGGCTAGCCTGGACTACAGAGTAAGACTGTGTTTCAAGAGAAATACTTAATTTGCTCTGCTTGTGGCTCAGTGAGCTGCTAATGAGGATTAGGAAATGTCTTAAATAAACTGGCAGAAACTTCTTATACCAATTGGTAAGACAAGTATAAAAATATCTGTTTGATACTTTCCCCTTCATTTGCCTTTTTCTGTTTGCATGAATCCTATTTTAGAGACGTTTTCCTCTCTGTAGAAAGTATTAAAAGTCTTTTGGGATAGCCATAAATAAACAAAAAACATCTGAGTTCCAAAAGGCTTTGCATGTAAGGTAACTTGTCTGCCCATTATCACCTTTACCCTTGGAATTGGAGAGCTTGACAAAGTGAGAATTAAACTTTCTTTAAAAAGCATAGGCCTACAGTTACTTATTAAGCTTTTCCCCCTTAGGTACCCCAGAGGACCATGTTGGTGCACACAGTGCACAGCACATAGGATTTGGTAATTTTTTTGAGCGTGCTGGCAATGCCTGGGGATTAGGGATGAGAGGTGGAGGGAGGGAGGAGTTCCTAATGTTTGTATGATTAATATTAGCAACTCACTATTTTATCATATACTTTAGCAATTTTAACCAGTAGAGCCAGAGTAAAATGCTGAAAAATAGAAGTGTAAATTGACATTTAAAATATTGGTCCTGGGGGCTAGGGAGCTGATTCAGCAGTTAAGAACATGTACCATTCTTGCAGAGGACACAAGTTCTATTCCCAGCACCCACACTGAGCAGTTCACAACTGTAACTGCAGCTCCAGAGAGATCTGGTGCTTTGGCCTCCATAGGCACTTGTACTCTGTGCATATACCACCACACACACACACACACACACACACACGCACACACACACACACACACGCATGCACACACACACACACACATAATTAAAAGGTAATAAAAAGAGAAAAAAAATGTGTTAGGTGTGCCCTGCTTTCCAAGCACAGGCCAGGGTCAAATGGACCTTAGTGGACCTCCTATTGATTTGTACCTGTGAGCCCACAGCTGAATAAAAGCACCTGCTTATCTGAATGAATTCCGATGTTTTCCTTTGAATGCTGCACCCCTGTGCCACCAAACTGAGATGATAACTTTTAGCTTGATCCTCCACACAGATTTGAATATTGGGATAACCAATTAAAAGCTCAAGTAAAGATATTTGGGTTTTATGGATGCCCAATTATTTAGAGGAAAATTCTTATTTTTAAGAAAACATCAAGCTGTGTTGTAACAATCCTAAAAGAGATGCAAAGGCATCAGGGTGGACTATTGAGTTGCACTGAGAAGGAACAAGGGGTACTCAAGCCTTTTGCACACTGCTTGGTTGGGTGTTCATTTCTACCCTGACTCATGGCTAAAGCCAGTGAAATCATTGCTCATCGAAGTGTTTGCAAATAGCAGGGTCTCTGGGAGTTCAAGACCAGCCTGGTCCACAGAGTGAGTTCCAGGACAGGTGTGGCTATAGGGAGACCCTGTCTCAAGAAAAAAAAAAAAACAAAGCTGGGCGTGGTGGCAAGCACCTTTAATCCCAGCACTTGGGAGGTAGAGGTGGGTGGATCTCTGTGAGTTCAAGGCCAACCTGGTCTACAGAGTGAGCTCCAGGACAGCTGGTACTAAAAGGGAGACCTTGCCTCAAAAATACCAAAAAAAAGGAAAAAAGCTAAAAAAAGAAACAAAAAAGTCATCCAGCCCCAACTTTTGTTGGAGAAAACAATGTCTTCGTTGATTCCTATCATATGGAAATGAAGTGTTGATTGCTCCTCTAAATTCAGATCTTATGGCCTCATTCATGTTCATAGTCATGCTCAAATGTGTATATAAGGCAAAAAAATGGGTCAACTGGATTTCAGTCAAATGCACCCTAATTGCATAATAGCTTGGAAAATAACCACAAAGCCTTTGAGAGTCTCAAACACAGATAGTTGGCAAGCACAGTCATACTTACATGGCCTGTGGGAGTCTGGGTACAGAAAGTTTCAAACATAATTATGATTATTTTTTAATTTTTTTTGGCAGTGTCAGGATCAAACTCAGGGCTTTGTGCCTGCTAGGTGAGTACCATGCCACTGAGCTAGTCCCAGACCTTTGATGTTTGAAATGGTTCCATGTAACCAGATTGGCCTTAACCAGGATTCTTCTTTGGGTGCTGGTTTAGGGGGATGTATTACCACACATGGTTAGCTTTTACCTTAACTATCCCACCCATGACAGAAGGTGTATGTATTACAAAACAAGCAACTGAGCATAACCTCTATTCATTTTATTATTTCTCACCAACATTTTGGGAAAATCGAGATGCAATTAATGATCAGAGGACATGGTGGTTGATACACTTGCAACTTCTCATATGAATTATTGGAAAGGGTTAACAGGCCCTAGGATGCATAGTGCCTTCTGGTCAATCCATCAGAATCAACCTAAATAGATTGATATTCAGTTAATATAAAAGAACTAAGATTATCAGAGATGAGTTCCAAAGGTGACTATGATTTCAAAGGTTGCAGCCTTTCCGTGGGTTGGGAGTTGGGAGCTATTAGCAACCCTGAGGGAAATCAGTCAACATATATATGAAGGACAGACTAGAAAGGCCGTTTTATAAATACTGAAGGATTTTCCAAGAATTAGAAATGCACATAAACATTTTATGCTAACAAAACATAAAATATGCTTCAGCCTAACAATGAGGGGAAGTCCATCAATATTGGGGGTATTATGAAGTGAAATGGCCTCTTTGGGGATTTGCACCCATTCAAATGCCACTTCAACCCACAGAATGTCCCTGAAATTATTTGATATTTTTAGTGGAGTCTCAGAGCAGAAGCTGAGGAGCTCAGAATTCTGGCTTCACTCTCTCATTCCAAGAGAAAAAGTAATGGAGACGTCGATGAGGAAACAGAAGGACCACACTTAGAAGATGCCGTGTCTGGATGTTTACCCGTCAGAACTGTGATCCTGGACTTTAAAGGAAACTGAGGAAAAAGTAAGTCAGAAACAAAATGGAGTCTCAGGTTAATAACTGGATCCTCCTTCAACGTCTACAAAGCTAGCAGATGCATCTTAAATGTTGCACAGCATCTTCAATTCAGGGGGAAATTAAGGGGTAAGGCTGCAGTCTAAGACAAGTATTGGCAATAACTGATATATTTCAAACTGTCAGAATTGTTTACACCAGCTTCTAATAAAGCACAACCAGCAAAACTTATGTTTTAATACATTATTTGAGAGAAAGATCTGAGAGAAATAGAGGTGAGGGAAAGGAAGAGAGAGAACGGGAAGGGAGGATGGCAAGTTCAAGGCAGGGCACTACGAACATGCTCCCATTTGACACCAAGTACACTGATGGCTCTGTCTCACAGGCCTGTTTTCCGAGACCCCATATGAACTACCAAACTTTAGAAAAAGTTTCAGAAGAAAGAAGCCAAAGTTGAGAACGCTCACTTCCACTAGTCAAAGATTCACCCTGCTAGGCATTGATGCTTCCAGGAAGCAAACCCTCGGTCATTAAGAAGACCCCTGCTCTTGATTCACCAACAATGGAGAAACTGGGGAGAGAAGGGGTGAGTTGGAGCATGAGTCAAGATATTTTTGGCTTATGCCCTAGAAGGTAATGCAAAAGAAGGCGGCCGTGGGCCCTGGAGGAGAGAGAATCGGAGCTAACAACTACGCTACCTCTGAAATGGGGACTAGGCTATAACTGGGACTGGACAGTCCAGCCCTTGAATGCCAGGACCCTCAACTCGAACCCAGAGAAAACACAATCCTATGAAGAGGGAGTCACAGAGCAGAGGCTGCTGAGTGCTCTTTTAGGAACAGCATACATATCTGCTCCTCATCGTACACCTGAGAGGATGAGGACTGAAATTTCTTGGCATTCCATTAAGATGGATTTGATGGAAAGTCACTGACAACTCAAGTGAGTGCTACATGAAGGGTATGATTTAGCTCAGGCAGGAAGAAGCCCAGAAGTTGGTAGATTCAGCAGCTGAATTATATGTAATCTCTCTGCTTTCAAACAGGCTACCATCTCCCCATATTTCTTTTTTGTAGAACTTTTCAGTAAGAGCCAACACCCTTCATTTCTCCCTATTCCCCATTTATTATCTTATTATTTTAAAATTATTATTATTCATTTATTTTTAAGGGATTCTACAATATAGTAACACAGTTGTTTTCAGATAACATTGATGTTGCTCAGTTTGCCATGCAATTAGGTAATTGGTGCATTTTGCAAGTATCTATGTCCAAATTGTGAACAACCCAAGGTTCCCATAGTCCAGTTGGAGAAGCTTGTATGCACAGGCATGTTGATCAATTGGGAGTCCAGACTATATTGCTATAGTCTCATGATTCACCCCTATCTCTCCACAGCCCTTACATTCTACCACACCTCCTCTTCCACAATTTGTTCCCTGGGCTTTGGGAAAGGGGCACAAGTGGGTGAGAAGAAAACAGTCTACTTTCTTTGGAGTTGTAATTTTGGACTCTGGTCTGTTCAGGTTGTTTCCCTTCATGGGTTGACAGCTTTTCCAGTGATACCTTTTTAGTCATACTAACAAAGCACAAGCAATTGGATGTACAGGCATTTAAGCAGTACTAATTATTATGTCAAGCTAAGCTGTGAGCATAGATACAGATGCTTGGATGGTATGCTAATACACAAACTGTGGTTTCTCTAAAGTTTGACAAGTTCCTTAGTGTGGTTTATAAGATCTCCTAACCATTAGAGGACATAAAGCTTGTGGCATCCACTGTGAAGTTCTTCCTCCACGGAGAGAGCTAAATAGCCCATTATATTTGGGATATATATAAACACTTGGCTGCCCTGTCTTGCACTGTATCTCCAGGGTGTTGAGGTGTAGCTGATATTGACAGAGGAGTCTTGCCTCTCTCAGGGAGACCAATATTTTTGTTGTTGTATTGCTTTAGTATTGACCTGGTAACACTCTCTGGCATTCACAGGCAGTTGTATGCTAGCACGTGATGTCTCATAACATTTTTTTCATGCTAACACCAGGTCTTCGAACAACAGGGACTTACTGCCTTTTCTCCTTGCATATATCACACGTATAGGCCAAAAGGCCTTGAATTGGGGGGGGGGCGTGGTAATCCCCAGCCAACATCTCCTAGGCATACTTATTCAGTGCGGAGTCAGAGCTTTCCTGTAGTGATATACTTTGCTTAATTACACAGCTTATCAACACTTTACTATTCAATTTGGCTCTAGATAGAGAATGATCCTTTCACAGTTCCTATGCCCTAGAAGGCAATTAAAAAAGGGTAGTTCTACCTGTTTTATAAGAAAATTACCACTATTATAACCAGGCTCTAATTTACAGTTAGGGATGCTTTCATTACAATATGTTTTTCTTTTTCTATAAGGAGAGAGAGTAGGAAGGTTTCTCAGTACCTCGAAGGTAAACTTTGTTAGGGCCCATTACAAACAACCCCAATAGTAATCGAAAGATGCTCAGTGTCTGTGACTCAGGCCGTCTGAGGTTCCTCTTTCTTTATTGTTCAAATGGGTCAGCCTCTCTTCTGGCATTTCCCAGTCCATCCTGCACAGTCATAAGTGTACATTTTCAGCATTTAGATTGGTGATTTTTACCCGCGGGAACATAAAATTCCTCCTCCCATTGTTAGTTTCACGATCTCAAAAATTGAAAATTTAACAATAGGATGGAAACAGAGTTTTCCATTTGTATCCCAAAAGGATACTAACCCCCACCTCCCACCTCTTCTTTTTTTTTTTTTTTTTTTTTAGATTTTTATGTTTTTAACCTATAGAGCCTAAGTTGTATTACCATACCCATAAACAGGAGGCCCAGCATAAGCTTTCATAAAATTTACCCAAACTGTTCTTCATTGACTGTATGCTACTTCTTTGGGAAGTAAAAATTTAAGCTTAGTTCCTTTAAATGTCCTACGAGTGGTTATAATGTGATGTTGATTAATTCAGAAAAATATAGAGGCCATTTGTGTATCTTAACCCAATAAAATTATAAATAAAACAATTAACATTTTATATTCCCAATTAGTTCATTGTGGTACCATTTTCACAAAACCTAACACCAAATTTAAACTAATCTAAACATTTCACTAAACCCTAAAACTCATACTATAATTTGTGGATAAAGCTTGGGAAGAGTTGAATACCTGCTAAATAAGTTTTACCCAATATACACTTTGCTCTTTAAAGCTATTATGACTGGACCATGACTTCTACTTATTTGCGAAGTAAAAATTTAAGCTTATTCCTTTAAATTGTTCTCTTCCATGTAAAAAGAGTTACATGTGATGTTAATTCAAAAACTATATGGAGACACATTTGTGTACCTTAACCTCATACAAAATTATAAAAAATAAACAATTAACATTTATATTCCCAATTACTTCAAATATATTACCATTTTCACCCACAACCCCTAACCCAAATTTACCTAATCTAAACATTTCACTTGCCTTAAATCACATACTATGTTGCTTTAAAGCTTGGCCGAGTTGAGTACATGACCTTAATAAATTTACCCAATATACACTTTGCTCTTTAAATCTATATGACTGATTATGACTTCAGAGAAATCAAGTCCATTAACTCATATGGTTTATATTGTATTTGTGTATAAATCTCTACTGAAGTACCACTCTATATAAACTATATGTTTTTTTAAGTATACCTTTTTAACCTGCAAATCTTACAGAGTGATTTTAATGACTATCTTCCTCCAAGCTCTTGGCCTTCTTCAGGCTTGGCATGAAAACTTGTTTTAAGGACTTTTCAGTATATAGCTCCTTTTTTTTTTTTTTTTTTTACAAGCATCCTTCATATAAAACCAATTTGCAAGCAGTTGTGCCCCAGCCCACACAGCCCAAGGTTCCCACCATCCAGCTGGAGGGGCTTGAATGTTCAATCAAGTTTATCAAATAAGTGTCCAGACTATATTGTCGTAATTTTACTGTTCACCCCAATCGCAGCCCTTACATTCTACCACTCCCCCTCTTCCGCAGATTGTTCCTTAGGCTTAGAAACGGGGCACAGGTGGACAAGAAGCACAACAGTCTACTTTGTCTGGAGATGTCATTTTGGACTCTGATCAGTTCTGGCTGTTTCCTTTCATGGCTTGACTGTCTAGGAATAACCTTTCAATCCTACTAATGAAGCACAAGTGATTAGATATATAGGTATTTAAACATTGCTGGTTACTATGGTAGGTTACTTTGGTATAGACACAGATGTTTGGATGGTGTGTTAATCCCTGGATTACATTTTGTTTTTCCTGAGAAAAAGGATTATTCTCTATTCAGAACCAAATATAACACTAAAGTCTCTTTAAGTGGTGCATATAAGCAAAATATATTAATACAGGAGAGCATTGATAGCAGCAATGGATTATTCTGCCAAGGAGATGTTGGCCAGGGGACCCAAGTCCCCCCCCCCCAAAAAGGTAAAGGCTTATTGCCTGTAAACTGGGATATCTGCAAGAAGAGAGTCGTAGGCCCGCCCTGCTGTCAATGACCTGATGTTAGCATGGGAAGATTGTACTGAGATCGCACTTACAAGTATACAGTTGGTCTCTCAATACCAGAGAGTGTTACTAAAGGCCACTGAACCAATAAAGCAAATGTTGGTCTCCTTGAGTCAAGCAAGACTCCTCCACCAACATCAGCTACACCTCACCTGCTTGGAGATACTGTGCAGCAGTGGCAGCCATATGTCTGTATATCCCAAATTTATCTGACTATTAGCTCTCTCCTTGGAGGAATAACTCATGGATGTTGCCACAAGCTTACACCCTCTAGTGATTAGGAGATGTTATACGCCATAAGACCTTTTCCCCATTTATAATGGCCTTAGCACCCAAGATATAAAACTCACTGCTGTTTCACCATTTCCTGAGAAAGGTAGCCAGTTCTCAACCATTTCTCACTCATTTTTTCTCACTCGTTTTTTTCTCTGTATCTTCCACTCAGATGCACATTTTAAGTTCATTTATTTGTCGTACTTCCTCCTTGATCGTGATTTAAACTTGTAGGATTCATGGCAACAACGAAAACATGACAAACAAGCAGAGATGGATTTATCAGATGTATATGGACTAATGAAATCTACCTGGATGGAAACCATAACAGTTTGTACACATCAAATCCCTGGCACAGGACAGTTGGTGGGGATGTCACCTTCACATTACAGCACCCCACAACTTCACTGTCTCTACCAAGACCCTCACCAGCTTTAGAGCACCAACCCACCCATCATTTAGTAGTGATTTCTCCCCATTATTCTTTGGTGAAAATATTAAATCTCTGTGGCACTTGCATTCCAAAAGTAGAAACCTTTATACTTGAACTAGATTGTTTTCAGTTCCCATGTCTCCACAGGCATGGTTTATTAAATAATGAATCTTTTAGGGGGGCTCTTTCTGAGACAGGGTCACCCTATAGCCCCAGCTAGCCTGGAACTCGCTATGTAGACCAGGCTTGCCTTGAACTGACAGAGAGCCACCTGCCTCTGCCTACCAAGTGCTGAGATTAAAGGTGTGTGCCACCATACCTGACTTCAAACAATGAATTTTAAACACTATCCAAGAGCAAATTTATGATCATGTGACTGGAGTTTCCCTCTCAGGGTTTCACTTTGAATGTCTAATGTTTTCTCTCCATTGGTTTTACTTTCATTTTAATCATTTATAATCAGAAAATTTGAATTTCCTGCCAGGCGATTTGGCATGTTTTCTGGCAACTAAGTTAATAAATTTATTGAGCATGGATAGCTTGACATTTCCTTGTGGTTTTATTGATTTGTTCTTTTGTAATCAAATCAAATAAGCTAATATTGCTAGGGACCCAAGTAGAAAGAACATGACTTAAACATTTATTGGACTGGATTTGTTATTTTGAGAAATTTTGCTGATGGATACACTGAACCATGCATTATGAGATTTGAAATGTAATAAACCACACCTATTAGCCACAGTACAAAATCTATTTTTATCTAAGTTGTCCAGATTTTTTTTTAGCATCAACTGGGAAGGAAAAGGCTTGAGTAATGGTGGCTGCTTCTATTACCCATGGAAGTGTTGTTTACAGACAGAAGAAAAGGGGTTCTTTTCAGCCTGGAGGATCTTTCCTCCAAGGAACCCCAAAACTGTGACTACATTTTACATATAATTTCAGTGTTAGCAGTTAAAGAATAAAAGTAGAAGTCAATCAAATATTTAATTTTGGAAATGGGATTTATTAAGACCCAATTGAAAAAACATTGATTGATGTTTTTTTCCTTAAGGTACCATTTAAGATGTTATGTTGAGCTGGTCAAAATTTTTCATGTTGAGACTAAGAACCTTTACACAGGAGAAACTGGAATGCAGAGTAGGCTGTGAATTGCTTGTATTCACAAAGTTATTTAACAGAACCAATGACTAGATTAGTTTGTTTTCCATAAGGTGCAAGGAAGCAGTTCCCACAGGTCTTTTCTAAAACCCCAGAAGGCTGATCACTCCATATTTCTGCAAATATTGCATACAGGAAATTGAATATAAATCAACCTAAAAAGAATCAAAGAAAATCTCTCTCTCTCTCTCTCTCTTCCCTCCCTCTCCTAATAAAGAAAAAAGACCAGGACTTAAGAAGTAATGTATTAGAACTGACCCCCATATACGTGCAGCATTTATAAATGGTATCATTGCACTAGTGTGACCATGTTGTAAGGCAAAAGGGCAAGAGGGGGCAAGAAGTTGTCCTCTGTCAGTAAGCACTTACAGACAAAAATGGGGCTAATTTGGGGAACATTCATCATTCTTGATGGGGATCAGTAAATGATCAGTGCTAAAAGACTGTCTCCCAGAGATGCTTCAGAGAAGCACAGAAGCCTGTGGAATGCTGGTTTCCTCTGTGAACTCTAAAGCGCTCGGGCTTGTTCTCCAGCTGGTGTGCATTCTGTTCTTGGCAGGAATGAAACTGATTCAGATCCATTACAGAGGCTGCGGTCAAGTCCTGGCTCTTGACCTTCCAAAGATCAGGTGCTCTTTTTCAGATGCCTGGTGTTGTAATCCTAGTTGAGAGGGACAGATTGGGGTGACTTGTGATTTTCAGGTTTGCTTTTGATCTTCTGGCCCCTCATTTGCTGCCTGGCCACATGTGCAACTGTCCCTGCAAATTCCCTAGAGGGCAGCCCACCTGTTCTCCAGCGCCTCTTTGAACTGCAGAGAAGTGAAGGCTTCCTTTCACAGGGCACCCCCTACTCTTCTAACCCTTCCCCATCCCAGTAAAAAAAAAAAAATACTGGCTATGTAATTCAGGCTGGGGAAAGTGATGTGATCTCTTTCCACTTTGATCTCCCAAAGCAAACATACACCGGTTTTACTGCTTGTAACCAAGAATGCTACATTTCGAAAATATTATTCAAAGAAACATCATTAAAGTAGGCCTCTGTTTTACACAGTAGCCTGGAGTCCTTCGCAGTATAAATGACTTCCCTCCCCACCATGACCTGGAACAGAATATTTCTTGGTGTGTTTCCTTTAAGTTATAAGAACACCGTGGTGAAGTTAATATGGACTTATCCATAATTTTCAAGTTATTCTGATAATTTATAAAATCACTTATCTAGCGGGTTCATATATATTCTGCATTTCTGATTTTCTATATAATGTACTGGCAATTTGAGACAGGGTCTTCCTGTCATACTGGTAATTTTTAAGAAGCAAAACTTCTTGGTTCCTCTGTTTCATCCAGAGCACAAAAACAGTAGGGCAATTTTAACAATCCATTTCATTAATATCATTACACAATACAAAACCTAGGCTCAAACTAGAGACCTTTTGACTCTGGGTCCCCAACATTACATTTTAAAGCAGATTCAGATTAAGGATAACAGAAGAAAGCTTTGTTTCATTTTATTTCTTAAATTATAGGATCTTCAGTCATCTTGTCAATAAAATGAGACTGCTTGCATTCATGCACCAGTGCTCAAAAAATGCTGGCACTCTTCACTAGCGACAATCTAGACTCTGCTTTGACTCATGCTGGAGTCCTCCTTTAGCCAGGAAGTGAAACTAGGGCATTCAGGCCTCTTCCCAGAACCTGCAGGTGCTCTTCCACTACAGAGCTACACCCCCAGTTCTTGATAATGTTTTTATATCCTGTCTCACTGTAGCTCAGGCTGGTCTTGATCCTCTTTGCTCAGTCTCCTGAGTGCTGGGATTACAGGCATATAACATGCCTACTGAAACAGATTTCTTGTTCATTGTGCAGCAGCACCCCCTGTTTTGGCAATGCCAGTTCTCTAAAGCACAAGTTTTCCAACAATCATATATATTGTCCATATTATCAGGACAAGTTTATAAGATGTTGATTGTTTCCAACCAGACAGTTAAGCCAAACATAGGTATTGATGTTGGAGCCCATTAGCTTAACAATAAAGAGGTTTCTCTTAATGCTAGGTAGCCACACCAATTTAATTCAACCAATACTGATGATCCTTCAAAAATGTCCTTATGTCAAGTACCCAGAAACAAACTACACAACTCCTTTAAAAGTATGATTTTTCTGAAATTGGTTCTCTTCTTCCACCATGTAAGTCCCAGGAATTGAACTCAGGTCATCAGGCTTGGCAGCAAGTGCCTGTACCCACTGAACTATTTGGCCTGCCTCCTTTTGATTTTTCCATTTTCTTTTATTTAGTTATCTTTACCATGATGAATTCTTTTTTATAGAAATTTACACAGAAATTTGATTTATTGATTATTTTGTTTGTGTCATATCTACCTTTAAAAGGCCATTTGTCATTATAGGATACAATTTGCCATTACTCCTCTACTTAAAATATTTTATTAGTTTTATTTTATGTGTATGAGTGTTATGCCTGCATATGTGTGTAAGTGCACCTGAATTGTGCAATACCTGTGGAGGTCAGAAGAGGGCGTTTGATCCCCTGGCACTGGAGTCACAGATGGCTGTTAGCCACCATGTGGCTGCTGGGACTTGAACCATGCTCCCAAACGCTGAGCCATCTCTCCAGCCCCCCTCTACGTTCTTTTTTTTGTTGTTGTTGTTTTTTTTTTTGTTGTTGTTGTTGTTGTTCTTTTTGAGACAGGGTCTCCCTGTAGCCCCAGCTGTCCTGGAACTCACTCTGTAGACCAGGCTGGCCTTGAACTCACAAAGATCCACCTGCCTCTGCCTCCCAAGTGCTAGGATTAAAGGTGTGCGCCACCACGCCTGGCTTACTTTCTTTTTTTTTAATTTTATTTATTTTTCATGTGTATAAATGCACTGTCTACATGTAGGTTTGTGCACCTGTGTAGTGCAATGCCGTGGAGGTCAGAAGACAGTGTCGGATTCCCCTGGAACTGGAGTCAAAGACGGTTCTCAGCCACCATGTGGGTGGTGGGGATTGAATCCGGGTCATCTGCAAGAGCAGTTGGCACTCTTAACCGCTAGGCCATTGCTCCAGCCCCACCCCCCACTTTCTTTAACTATGAAAATATTCAAATTCACAGAAAAGATAAAGAGAGGTTAAAATGAATGTTCATGTGTTCCTTCTTAAATTGATCGAGTCTCATCATACTTCCTCTGGGTAATACATTCTCCTTTGCCCAAAACATTGACAATCGGATATAAAATAACTCACTCCTAAATATTCCATCAGTATGAAAACAATCTAAAACAACAGCTCCCCTGTATTTGGGTTCATAGTTAAGAAGGGGAAAATGTTTTCACAAAGTAATTCATTAGTATCAGCTAACAAAAAAGGCTATATTGAATTTTCCCAAATTGTCCCCCAAAGTCTTTTGTGATTTTTCCTTTTTCCTTTTCTGGTCTGGGATCTAATCAGAGGCCTATGTACAATTGTTATTTTTCTTGTGGAAACGGTTGCTATAATTCCCTCCCAGAGGTACTTGTGCATGTGGTGTTCCACTTCCCCCTCCCTCCATCCCAAAGACAAAGCAAGGAAGACTCTCCAAGCCACGATTTAGAAGATTCTAGTGAGTTTAATTGGGCTTGCTTACAGAGCAAATGGATGAGAGGGTCATATATAGGAAAGTCCTGCCATGGACTCTGTAAACTCTGCCCAAGATGGAAACAGCAGGAGAGGGAGAGAGAGAGAGAGAGAGAGAGAGAGAGAGAGAGAGAGAGAGAGAGAGAGAGAGACTGCCTTGGGGCAAAGGTCATAGGTTACTTGGACAGGGAATTTCCTGTACAACCATGAGGTGCAGGTATTCTTTTGGCAGAAGCACTTAAGAGAGTCAGCAAGCAGCCTCCAATCCTGGACTCCTGCTGATATCCTGCTTGCTTTTGATACCTGCCCCAGCACCAACCGTCTTTTATGCCTTGGGCAAAGCATAGTCATGTTCCCCTAGTGATATGAAACATATGGCCTGAAGTCCTGCCTGTCCCAGCCCCCAGATCTGTGTGTCCCAGCCCCCTGCAAGGTTCTGTATAAAAAACCCTGAGTTACAACATTAAACTGAGTTTTCCCCTTGTGGAATTACTCCTGGTCTCTTGTCTGAGTCCATCCCTCTATTTTTCTTTCTTTCTTTCTTTCTTTCTTTCTTTCTTTCTTTCTTTCTTTCTTTCTTTCTTTCTTTCTTTCTTCTCTCTCTCTCTCTCTCTCTGTTTCTCTCTCTCTTTCTTTCTTTCTTTCTTTCTTTCTTTCTTTCTTTCTTTCTTTCTTTCTTTCTTTCTTTTCTTCTGGGTCTTACTTCCTACCTCCCTCATCCTCTCTGCTGGAGCTCAATCTAGGACTGTTACCTGGCTGGCTGGGGACAATCTTGAGGTTTGCAGTACTGTGAGCCCTGGTCCAAGGGAGAAAAACACCCCATGGAAGGCATTACGCATGTGTGATACATTTTAAAGGAACATCAGATGACAAATATCAGACAACAATGAGGGAGGGGGAGTGCTGTCTTTTCTGTAAGTAACCCTGTACCCATTAAACCCAGGAGACTCTTCCAAACTGTGATTTGGGAAGTCCTCTTTGCTTTATTTTTGGGACCATGGGTGTGTGTGTGGGGACACTGTGTGTGTGCGTGTGTGTGTGTGTGTGTGTGTGTGTGTGTGTGTGTAGCTCCCAGAAGGAATTTTAGCAACAAATGGCATAGTGGAGCAGGATAGACAAAACTGAGGATGAGTTTGGGAAAACCAATGGAGTTGTTTGTTATGGAGAAAGAGGCCAGTAAGCAAAGGAAAGCTGGGTAAAGGAAGAGTGTGGGCAGATGAAATCTTGGCATGGTAGCCTATCCCCAAAGGTCAGGTGGGAGTAGTAGCAGCAACATGGATTGTGCAATAGATTTTAAGATGCATAACTAAGGTGCAGCCACCTAGGTGGTTAATGTTAGTGGGAGAAATCCCAGAGTGGAAATCCACTTCTAGGTGGTATAGAGTGGTGTGGTGGTTTGAATGAGTGTCTCCCATAGGCTCTAGGTATTCAGACATTTGTGTCCAGTTGATGGCACTGCTTTTGGAGGTTTTAGAAGGTGTGGCCGTGCTGGAGGAAGTGCATTGTTGGGGGCAGGCTTAGTGAGTTTTAACAAGCCTCGTGGTCTACAGTTGCTCTCTCTGCTTCCTGTACTCATTGCAAGATGTGACCCTTGGTTTGCTGCTCCAGTCTCCAGCCGCCATGCCTCCTGCCACAATGGACTCTAATTCCCTGCAACCATCAATCGTAAGCTCAAATAAACTCTTCTTTTTTTTTTCACATAAATATATTTTTATTTTTTTTAACAAATCTAGACCCGTGTTCTCGCCCATTCCCCCACCCTGCCAGAGCTCATGCATTCTGCCAAACATGCCCTTCATCTCTTTCTCAGTCTTTCTCAATATTCTCCATGAGGAAGTTGACTGTTTTGTAGGGCCCCCTGAGCTTTTGTCCAAAGCAGTTGGGCATAATGCATATTGGAAACTACAACAACAACAACAACAGAAAGGACTGCATCAAAGAACTGACTGAAACAGTGAACTTCTGTTCAAAACAGTCAACTTCCTCATAAACTCTTCTTTTTATAAGTTCCTTGGTCATGGTGTTTTATCACAGCAACAGAAAAGTGACTAATACAGTAATTTGGTACCAGAGAGTGGGTTGTTGGCTGTGAAGAACCTGACCATGTGGATGTTTGGAGAAATGTGGAAGACTTTGGAACTTTGGGCTAGAAAAGCTGTTGACTACTGTAAGTGCTTAAAGGGCCATTCTAGTGGAGGCCTGGAAGAAAGCATGGCTGCAAAAGATGCGGTTCCAGGGGAAAATAAAGACTTAGGCAGCAACTGGGATATTTTGATAAAGAGTCTGGCAGCAGTTTGCCCGCAGCCCAAATGCTTGCCTGATGCTAAGTTGAAAAGCAATGAACTGATGTCTTTGGTGGAGGATATTTCAAGATGGCCTAGTGTAGAAATGGTAGTGTGGCTTTTAAGGGTGAATATTGTGCAGATATACAGTGAAGAAGAGCATATGGGGCAGAAAGAAATGTAGAATGTACAGTTTGGATCTGATAACTGTACTAGGAAGATTAAAGGTGGGGCCAAGGCATGTGAAGGAGAGGCTCCCTTTCATAAGGAAATTAAAGCAAATAAGGAGAGGCCTCGAGATTTACAAGTAAACAACAGAATCAATACTTTCAGGGCAAGACCGCACCCAGCTAATCCTCCAGCAAGTCCAGGGCAGAGGAAAATTGCAAATGTGGTTAAAGTAGGAGAGATTCCATCCTGAACCTGCAGCCAGATTCGGCAATTTCATGCACGTGGTGCTGGCTTTAGAGGCATGAAGTTTGCAAGAGAGAAGGGGTCATCAGTTCTTCCTCCATGGTTTCAGAGAGCTGCCAAGGTCAGGCAGAGCACAGCAGGGGCATCCCTGCATAAAGAAGGCCCTGATGGGCCATTGGGTGAAGCTGTGAGTGTGAATCCTGGTTGGCAGGAGAGACCCCAAGAACACTTTTGAGATGCCAGACCTGTGAGATATTTGCCAAGGAGAGCTGCATACAGGGAGTGGTACCAGCCTAAGAAAGAGATGTGTGCTGCAAGCAAAGCTGGAAGAGCTGAGCCATCTAAGCCCTTTGGAAGTCAAGCCCCAGAAGTTGCATGTGGAGCTACTGGACTTGGTTTTTGCCCTGCTGGTTTTCGGTCTTGTTTTGGTCCAGTGTTTCCTCACTATGCCTCTATTCCTCCCTTTTAGAATGGGAATGTGTATTCAGTTCCACTGTATGTTGGGAGTTTGTAATTTGTCTTTTGATTTTACAGGAGCTTACAGTTTGGGAGATTGGCCTGAGTCTCAGAGGAGACTTTGGACTGTGGACTTTTAAATAGCATTGAGACTGGTAAAGACTGTGGGGACTTTTAAGGTTGGACTAAATGCATTTTGCATTTTATATGGTCAGGAGCCTATGGGGGCCAGGGAGTGGAGTGTGGTGGTTTGCATGAGTGTCCCCCATAGGCTGTAAGTATTCAGACATTTGTCTCCAGTTGGTGGCACTGTTTTTGGAGGTCTTAGAAGGTGTGGCCGTGCTGGAGGAAGTACATTGTTGGGGGCAGGCTTAGTGAGTTTTAACAAGCCTCGTGGTCTACAGTTGCTCTCTCTGCTTCCTGTGCTCATTGTGAGATGTGACCCTTGGTTTGCTGCTCCGGTCTCCAGCTGCCATGCCTCCTGCCACAATGGACTCTAATTCCCTGGAACTGTCAATCGTAAGCTCAAATAAACTCTTCTTTTTATAAGTTCCTTGGTCATGGTGTTTTATCACAGCAATAGAAAAGTGACTAATACAAGTAGCATGCCCACTTGAGTGATGGAATCTGCCATATGATTATGAGGTTGCTTTGGAAAATAGTGGAAGGTCTGTAACAAACTTTGCAAGCCCTGGGAATAGTGCAAACAGCTGCTGAGGCAGCCTGGCCCCTGCTCTGTGTAATAATAGATCTATCCCAAGTAAAAGAGGCACCCAAGAGGAAGACCGAAAGTGTCAAAGAGACCTTACAGAAAGAAAGAAATAAGTGGGTGGCCTCCTTGGAATTGGCCTCTGACTTAGCCAGTAAGTTGCATAAAAGAGAAAAGGTGGTAGAGGTATTGGACTGCCATTTTTTTGCAGTCAGGGGGCCAGAAGGGGAAGAAAGCCGAGATTAGTTCAATAATACAAGACTCATTCTGGGACCCCCAAAACCTGGAACCCATGGGAAGGAAGTGACCTAGAAAAAGTACAAGATGACCCTCAGGTTTGACCTTTAATGCAAAGAAAGGAAAAATCCATGTTTCAGCATGCTGATGAGGACTTATCAATGTTCCATTGCAAGAAACTAGGATGATCAGAGAATACTCAGCATTGGAGCTGTTGGAACTAGGGAACACATTCAAACAGGTGATGAAGGATCCCTCACCACCTGGCTTGTGAGGCTATGGGACAAGGAGGCAGATGGAATTATTTAAGTGCTGCAGAAGCAGAGAAGCTAAGAAATGTAACCACCCATCTCTCCTTGAGACACAGGCTGTACAACCTGAGACAGCACAGGGGGAGTCAGTTCCTGATGGACTGGCTTGTAAGAGCCATTAGAGATATTTGGTCCTCCCTGGTGGAGGTTCCCAGGTATAACAGGAGCTAAAGGATGATAGAAGAGGGGCAGGCACTACTGAGAGAACTAGGTATGAGGAAAACATGTTCCCAGTTCACTGGACCAGATGGGACTGTGTTTTCCAGAGGTCTAAGGAAAAACTTGATTGAACAAGGACCGGGAGATTTGTATGGAGCTTTAATGGCTGTGCTGAGTCCCTTGATGGTTCAGCATATTTATAAAGTAGGAGAGGCTTTGTCAGATCTAAGTGATTTAGATTAGCATGAAAATATATCTGTAAAAGAGTGGAACAACTTAAAAGAGATTAAAAAAAAAAGTCAAAGCCAAAAAACAGGCCTGCTTGGGTTACTTGAAGGCAAATGTGGCAAGATTTGTGTCAAGCCCAAGTTCCTACAAAAAAAATTGATAAAAAAGCAAAATTTTGTGCTAAAAAGCCCCCAAAAGGCTTTAAAGCCTGAGGAACAGAGGTGGATAATGCCCCCTCCACCCCAATTAAACAGGGTACCTTTCTCTGGTGAGAAAAGTTATGCTGAGGTAGAGGCAGTTTGGCCAGCTGGGGCCTCCCACAGCAGCCAGGTGGGGTCAATGAAAAGACCACAGGTGTGGCTACAGCCAGGAGTCAGACCGAGGGCTTGCAGACCTAGGATCTGCAGGGAACCAGCAGATACAGCAGGGGTAAAGGAGGCCCTATTCCTCCTTGGCCCTGTGCAGGCCCAGGTGGCTTGAGCCAGCCCCAGTGAGGTTGTCATGTAGGGAGGCTCCATGTTAAAAACCCCAGGATACCAAATGGCTTTAAGGAAATGACTACAGATACTAAATAAACAACTAAATTAGTCCCTCCTATTCATGGTGTTGTACCCAACATGGGTACTTTGAGAAAACAATTGACACAAATGGAAAAAATTTCCCATGCTGTGTTAGACATTGTTTATGTTTGATTTAATATATAATGTTAATGTCTGAGTGTTTTACAGATGTGAAACCCATTGGAGAGGTATCAAGTACACCTGAAGAAATAAAGATGAAAAGTAAAATCACAAAGGGGTACCAGGGCCAGATATAGCTGTAAAATTTTTGGAAGCTTTATGGTTGGGCAAAGCACAGTGATACCCACAAGGATGGATGAAAAGGGTGTACAAGGGCCTGGACTTATAGATGCCAAAGAGCAAACAGATGACTTATAACCCTCCCCCCCAAATTGCACAATTGTTAAATGAAAATCCCAGTGGGAGAGGTGGGTTGCCCCCCACCATAATCTATTGGCCAGGGAGGCCCTAGAGGCCCACAAACAATAAAGGCTATTGCCACTAATGTTGGTTGCGCACCAGAAGCAGATGGTAAGATCCTATTGCTGAAGCCATGGCGTGATGTGAGTGTAGGAAAGATAAATCCATCTGGGACCAAGCTGAAAACTCCCTGCCACTGCACAGCCATCCTTTCTAGTGCTGGAGAGAACTATGCAGATTGCTAGGGGAAAATGATCCCCAAAGTTCTGCTTAATAATGGACCCCTGGTTCTGCATTATCAAATGCCAAGCAAGATGTTCCTCCTGGTGCAATAGTGGCTCATCTAGTATGTGTGCAACCAGCAAATTTCCAGTTGGATTTCTGGCCCACTCCTTGGGGAGGAGCACACATCTGATATTGTAAGCCAGATTGACCCCCTGTGGCAGGGGAAGCCATTAATATTGTTTTTTCAGATGATTATTACGTGCTTGCTAAGGTACCATCCAAGCATTTGTGTTTGCACACATGGATTGGGTTATTATAAGCAGTTAATGTTTGTTTAGATGTTTGTGCTTCTTTCTATTTATATTTTACTATTAGGAAAAATACCTCTGAAATGGGCCAACAGTCCATCTGAAACAGATGATAAGAAGACATGAGAGCTCATCACAATGGAAAACAGATCATCCTACCTCTTTCACTCCCTCCAAGAATGTAAGAGCCTGAGGAAGGGGTGTGGTATGCAGGACGGACAGTCCTCTGAAAGAAAGACTAACTTTGCACATCAATGCTATTTCAGGAGGAGGGGCATCTGCCTGCCCAGGATTATAGACTTGACTGTTGTCCTTCTAAGGGAAAGGGAGGAGCTGGGGAGCCAGTGACTCCTCCCAAACAGCCAGCTGGCCTGGGCTGCAAAAGGGGGAGGGGCTAGGGCATATGAGAAGAGGATGCCATGAGGTGGACTCTCTCCAGCTACTGTCACCATCTTGGGCAGAGGTTGCAGAGTCCATGCTTAGACTCTTGATGGGCATAAAGGGAAGGGGAGCACCACCTTTCCTGTAAGTGACCCCCTCACCCATTCACTCTGTAAGCAAGCCCAATTGAACTCTTTGGAATCTTCCAAACTATGGTTTGGAGAGCCTTCCTGGCTTTGCCTTTGGGACTGAGGGAGGAGCACGTGGGACACCTGTGGGCAGGAATTCCTCCCAGCAGGAATTTGGGCAACAGAAGGAAAACTGGAACTTTTAAAAGATTACAAATCACGGCCGGGCGTGGTGGCGCACTCCTTTAATCCTAGCACTTGGGAGGCAGAGGCAGGCGGATCTTTGTGAGTTCAAGGCCAGCCTGGTCTACAGAGTGAGTTCCAGGACAGCTGGGACTACAGGGAGACCCTGTCTCAAAAAGACCAAAAAGCAAAAAAAAAAAAAAAAAAAAAAAAAAAAACAACATTACAAATCACATTGCTCATCACAGTCAAGAGAAGAAACACTCTGCAGTCAAAGGTAGACAGAGGTAGTTGAGGTACTCTGTGTTTTAGATCCTCAAATAACAAATGAGAAGTATATCATAAGCTGAAGTTCCGTGCCAAAGGAAATTTATTCTTTTATAGTCTTTTTGAGACAAGGTCTCCCTGTATCCCCAGGTGGCCTGGAACTTGGTATGTAGACCAGGCTGGCCTTGACTCACAGCAAATTTATTCTCAATCTTTATTAGTATGTATCTTAATCAATTTTCCGTTGCTATAACAGAATAATTGAGCCTGGGTTATTTATAAGGAGAAGTAGTTCTGGAGGCTGGGAATTCAGGGAATATGGTACTGGCTTCTAGTAAGGGCTTCACATCATTTTAGCTCAAGGTGGAAAGCAGAACAAGAAGGAGGTGTGTGAAAAAGAATAAAACCAAACTCCCCTGCTAACTACCCCATTCCAGATAGACTCCCTTTAATCCATTCATGATGTGCAGTAACCTGAACCCCTCCCACTGCCTAGTTGAGGAATAAAGGTTCCAATACATGAACCATGCTATATGCTAACCATGAGAAGCAGTGCTTTGTGTATGACCGTGAGCTGAATAATGAAACTTGATAACCTTTGTATCTTTCCCCAAAGACTCATTTTGGGTATTGTTATGATGCACTGCTTTTTTTCCCATTTAAATACTTGTATCTCTGCTCTTCTGTAGGTCTTCTTGAGTTTCCCACAACCCAGAACAATCTGGATGCTTTGCTCTCTTTTCATGACTCTGACTCCTTTGAAGAGTCTAGGTGCGTTGTCCACAGAGTGCCTGTGCCTGTTTTTCTTCTGTTGAATGTACTAAAATCCACAGACCTTATTATTCTTTTTGATGCAGCATTGTTCCAAATGCTTCTGAGTGAGTCACTTCAAATGTCAGTTCCTGTGTCTTAGCTTATTACCATAACCTCACTAATGTGGGTACTTGCTTTCTGGCACAGTGAATTACTCAAGACTCATACACATCTGATAACTATTTATGTAAATCACCTTAGTTCCACCTTTGAATGAGTATGGTACTTCAAAACCAAGACCTAGATCTTTTCAATAGATAAAGCTAGGACTTTTTTTCATCAGTCATATTGATATTTCTAATTAAAATTAATACAGGTGCTTTGGGAATTTCCTGTTTTTCCATTCCATTTTATTTTTTATTTATTTATTTTTTTGTCTTTTCGAGACAGGGTCTCCCTGTAGCCCCAGCTGTCCTGGAACTCACTGTGTAGACCAGGCTGGCCTTGAACTCACAAAGATCCGCCTGCTATCACATTGAAATTTCTGGCTCTTGTGTGTGTGTGTGTGTGTGTGTGTGTGTGTGTGTGATCGTGTTCCTGTGTGTATAAGTGCAAGTTTGAATACCATGGTGGGCTTGTGGCAGGCAGAGGACAACCTTGGGTAGCAGCCCTTCCATTCCACCTTGTTTGAGTTAGGCTCTGTCTTTTGTGGTTTTCTGCTGCGTACCTTAGGCAGGCTGGCTAGCCCTTGAGCGTCCTGTGATTCTCCTGTCTCCATCTCCCATTGCCCTGTGTGCATGCACTAGGGCTACAGATACATATACACCACTACATATAGCTTTTTTTTTTTTTATTAATGTGGCTCCTAAAACTCTGAATCTAGGTCGTCAGACTTGCTTAGCAACTTATTTACCCATTGAAACATCTCTCCAGTCTCTGAAACTTCCGGTCTAACAGTATTGTTGTATTTATCAATCAATATATTCCAAGTTGCAATATATTATACTTTCAGAACCATAATACTAATAACAAATCTATCAGGTTTAAAATTGCTTTATGGCTATCTTTGTCTTGACACTATGTTCTCAAATACTATATTCTAATTGTGTGGATTATTTTCTCTATGTGATTGTTACTAATTTTATGGACAGCTACAATAGTTTCTTCTGATTTGTTGTTTCTCTGTGACAATTAGAAATTTACCTTAGTCTCTACAAATAAGAATTGGTACAACTGACAGTGCCGGAACAGGCCTGAGGTTGGTAGACAGGAGATTGACTGTGTAGAGAAGAGAAATCATCTGGGACCAAATTGCTTCTCTTTAAACTCCCAGTGGAGACACTGCCATGTTTTTCAGGTAGTCCTTCCCTGGCTCTGTCTCTTTCTTAACTCTTTCATCCCAGACTCCTTTAAACAATTTGCTCATCTGTAAATGGAAGTAATGATACGCCAATAATTCATCTGGTGAGGGTTGCTGGGAACATGTAAATAAAGTAACTGTTGCCCTGACAGACTTTCAAGACCCACATAAAAAGAGAGAAGGAGTTTTTATTTAGTGTCACAGCACAGCGTCATAACAACATTGTGCAGTTCCCACTTTTTGCTATTACAGTTTAGGTTTGGTGACCATGGGAGCTGGGCAGGTAGTAATACAGGGAAGTAGGCTTTGCAGTTGATGAGACAGGATTTCCTGGCCCTGTTGAAAGTGGAGAGGTCTGAGTAATAAGCTGTACTGACAATAGGCTCTAATTTGG
This sequence comes from Rhizomys pruinosus, assembly GCA_009823505.1. Taxonomy (NCBI): domain Eukaryota; kingdom Metazoa; phylum Chordata; class Mammalia; order Rodentia; family Spalacidae; genus Rhizomys; species Rhizomys pruinosus. Next base: position 1,928,011 of record VZQC01014894.1, on the reverse strand, counting down.
GGTAAAAGGACTTCTAGAAGCAAATGGAGTCAGAGACACCACCCCTTGCAATGTAATGTGTGGCAGCCCACATGGAAGCCTCTGCTCTCTGCCATGACTGTAGATGCTCTGGTGATGATACTGAGATCGTAGTAATAGCTCTCCAGATACAGGTGCTTTAGGAATAAATTGCCTCACCCTATAATGCATCACAAGGCTCTGACTTTAGAAAATGGGTCCAATGTTACCATGACAACAGTCACTCAAGGGCTCCCTGGCCCCTGAAAATTGTTTTCTTGGGAGTGCTTTTGAGCAGATTGGAGAGGATGGCTCAGGAAGTCTCACAGACACATCATGGGTCTAGAACTGCTGCGAACTGTGTAGCAGGAAGAACGTATCTTGTTGCCTTCTTTTTGTGGATTGAGAATTCTGAGCCATCAGTTCTGAAGATGACAGAACATTGGCCGCATGGGGTCCATGTCACCCAAGACTCTCCAAGAGTCCAGAAGTTGTGTGTGTGTATGTGTGTGTGTGTACACATGTGTGCATGTGTTTGTGTATAATTGTCTGGGTATGTGTGTATACATGTATGTGTCTTTGTGTTAGATTATGCACTTATAACAGATGAAGATAGAACCAGACACAACTTCTTTACTCTTTTTTCCTTTGTTTTCTTACTTTTGTTTTTTTTTTTTGAGGCACAGTCTCCCTGTAGCCCGAGCTGGCCTGAACTTACTATGTAGACTGGGCCTTGATTTTGTAGTGATCTGCCTGCCTTTGCCTCTCAAGTGCTGGGACTAAAGGCCTGCGCTACCACACCTGGCCTTTCATTGCTGTTTTCCTTTACTGTTATTGGAACTATTTGTCTAGGCTAGTATCTCAGCTTATTTAATATTAAAAGGTCAACATTTATTATATTTTTAATAATTTGGGCAAACACCACAGTGCTGATTTACTTAATGTAGCTGAGCACTGCAGTTAGCAGTGGTTAAGAGGGGAAAGCTTATGCTGTATATTTACAATTAAAATTTAAAAATAATGAAGGAAGGAGGGAAACTTAACTTTTCCTTTTAAGGAAACAAGTCAATTAACTTAATAAACAGAGAAATATGGGACAAAGGCTAACCCCTGATGGCTGAAGCCTGTGGCTGGGCCATTCGCCCTCCTGTCTGGTTATTAATCCCTGTGCTTTGAGAGTCAGCCCCCATCACCTGCAGTCAGGCCGCCCATTCCTCAGCAGGATATCCGAGTCACGTTCACCTCTGATCCTTCCTCTGCCAGATGTTTGAAGACATGCAGTCCTCTGGGTGAAACCGTCTTTTATCTTCATGATTCATGACAGCTTTCCACTTGATGATCAAATGGAGCCACTAATAATTCTGTCATGGGTGTCTGAGAAACCTCTTAGGAGAATATTTATACTCCAAAGGCTTTTGGTCCTCAGATCTGCTCACTGTGTTTAGCACGCAGGCCTCCCTTCCACACTGGAATGTTCATGCTGTCCTTCTCTCTCCCTGATTCTTCTTTTAAGATCTGGTATCTGTAGGATGATGCCCGAGATGACATCACTCAAGGTGAAATGCTGCAGGTGCTGGACAAGCTGGTCACGCAGCTTGGCATTGTCCTTTCCCCTTTCTAGTAAGGAGCAGTGGGAGTATAATTCATATGTGGAAAGAAATAAAATGACTCCATGTTATCTAATGTTTTATATTTTCTTTAAGAAAAGACAATAAAGGAAACTTTTTTAATGAGAAAAGTTGTTAGAGGACTCAGTAGTGAGATTGAATTCACTGGACCTTATAGAGAAATACACATTTGGAAATAGACTTGCTACTTCTTCTTGATCCCTTGCTCAGACTGTAAGACTAGCAAATCACAGAAAGATAACCCCTGGTCATGCCTCGTCTTCAGACATCAGTCACATAGCCATGCAGCAATTGACTGGAAAGTACTCTGTTTGATTTGGATAAGCCCACAAAGCAGAGGGCATTTATCCTTAGCTCTGGAAAAGCAGTCTTTACAATGCTGGTAATTCAAAAGAAGATAAATGCAATTTCTTGGGCGTAGAAAACCTATGCTCTCTCAACAACAAGAGCAGAGTTTTAAATGAGAGTTCTGAGATTTGACCCAGAACCTTGCACTTGTTAAGTACCACTCGTCCAGACACCTCCAGCTCCCAAGAGTACTTTTATTATCCATTGCCACATATCTGAAAATATTATTTTGCCATAGTCAAACACATTATGTAAAAATGTCCTTCAAAGGATTTAAGCCACTTTCCCCAAGTGTGGGACTAGCTATTTGAAAATCATATACTACTTATTAAAATGCAAACTGAGCTGGGTATGGACACACACACACACACACACACACACACACACACACACACACACACATCTTTAATCCCTAGTGCTCAGGAGGCAGAGGCAGGAAGATCTCTGTGATTGTAACCTGCTTGGTCACAGCAAGTTCCAGGCCAGCTAGGGCTACAGGAAGACCCTGTATAAAACACACACACACACACACACACACACACACACACACACACACAAGAAATCTCTGTAATAAGACCCCCTGAATCAGAAATACTGGAGTCTGTATTTTAATAAACCTTCAGGTCATTTTCTCCACCACAGCTTTATGTCACTGCTTTAACATGTCATTAGTGTTTGTGGCCTGATGATCCTGCTGCTGTGCCGAGGGCAAATGCTGGCAGAAGGAGGAGTCACTCAGAAGGAAAGGGTGAGGAGCACAGGGTTCAGGAAGGAAAGGAGGCAGGAGGCGGGAAGGACAGAGAACAGAGAGGCTCCAATCCAAGATGCTTGTATTTCACACTTGCAATTTGATATCTGGAAAAATGTTTATGTTACTTCAGCATGAAGAATAGGAGAACTAAGAAGGAAAATGAAAAGTTAAAGCATAGACAAACTGGAAGGATGGGAGTTGCCATGTCACTGGCAACTGTGGAGTCTGTAATGCTTGGAAACAATGCATGACATCACAAAGGGAAAGACGAGCTTCCACTTCATAAAAACATTCTTGTACATGAAATGGCATGAGCATAAATGGAAAAAAGAATATAATTTATCAAAAGTATGACAGAAAAATTATGAGAGGAACCTAACATGTATTGTATGCCAAGAGCTTATGTATGTACAAGTAAATCTAATACAGTACACTCTCCCACAAGGCACTTATTTGTATGGCCACAGCAGAATGATGCCGTTTCACTTGCTTGCTAGCCAGGCGAGGGTGGCTTCAGTCTGCTTGGGAACTCTTGGCCATGGCAGACTGCAGACCATGGGAAGAATGACAGGTTCAGCACCATTCATGTTAGCCACTCACTCCTTCCTGGTCGCCCAGCTAGACTGAATTTCCCTGAGCCTCTGTAGTGAGCTTACTTGTGACCGAGTTTACAGAATGCTTTATCATGCCCTAATAAAATGTCTTGGTGCATCACCTGTCTTTTTTTTTTTTTTTTTTTTTAACTATGGAACTGTGCTAAGGGCAGCGCTTGAGCCTAGCGGTCTGGGGGTGGTAACTGTAAAGAGACTGACTTACTTAAACAAAGAGCATATTCCTGAAATTCCTTGAATCATGACACCTTTAGATTACTTTTAATGATGATTATCTCAACAGAGATAATATTCCTGTGAAGAAATACTGTAACAGACTCTATATTCATCATTTGTTCATTTGGAAACAAATGAACAAATGATGAATATAGAGAAATGATAGTTTTTAACTCTGGGAAACAATGCATGACATCACAAAGTGAAAGACAACTTACCACTTCATAAAAATGTTCCTGTTCATGAAATAGAGGACAAGAAGGGACATAAGGAAATAAGGAACTTTTATGGATAATATATATATATATATATATATATATTATATATATATGTATATAAGAATATGACTTAAATACAAAGTTTATATAACAGAAAATGTACTCAATAAGCAAATTATATACAGCCATATTCTGCCTGGGGAAGATTTAAAGAATTAAGAAAGAAGTGTGAAACATTCTATTAAAACTGTAGGGAGCATCATGCTGATAAGCAAGCTTGCCCTGCAGAAGGCTATGGAGGAATCTTACTGATGACACAAGAAGCCGAACACAATTCGGGGCATGAGTATGACCCTGAAATCTTCTGTGGTGCTGGAGATGGACCTAGGAACTTGCATGTGCTAGTTCCTAGTTTTCTGCCTATTGCTGTGATAAAGCAACCTGACCAAAAACAACTTGGGGAGGAATGGGTTTATCTGGCTTATAATTCAGATCACTGAGGGAAGACAGGGCAGGAGCCTAGAGACAGGAACTGAAGCACAGGCCTTGGAGGAAGGCTTCGTACTGGCTTGCTCCTCTGGCCTGTGCTTGGCCTGCTTTCTTACACGACCCAAGACCACCCTCCTAGGAGTAGCACCACCCAGAGTGGTCTTGGCACTTCTATATCATTCTGAGTCAAGAAAATATTGCACAGACATACCTGGAGGCTAATCTCATAGAGGAAATTCCCCAATTAAGGTTCCGTAGGGTGTGTCAAAATGACAACCTGAGTCAGCCATGACACCGAGCTACAACTGGGGGCCCTGGTGGAAGTTTAAGAGAAGCTAAAACTTTCAGCTAAAAACACTGGAGAGACAACAACAAATGAACCCTAAACCCAAGAGACAGGGAGAAATAACAAAAATCAGAGCAGAAATCAATGAAATAGAAACAAACAAACAAACAAAAAATCAATGAATCCAAAAGCCAGTTCTTTGAAAAGATAAAAAAAAAAAAAATAGACAGACCTCTAGCTCAGTTAACCAAAAGAAAGAGCAACTCCAAATCAATAGCATTGGTGAGGAAAGAGAAAACATCACAACAGATAAAGAAAAGATCCAGACAATCATATGAGAATACTCAAAAACCTATACTCTATTAAATTTGAAAACCTAAGAGAAATGGATGAAAATCTGAAATCCTGGGATTCACCAAAGCTTAACCAAGAAGATACTGACAGCTTAAAGAGACCCATAACACTTGAGGAAATTAAAGATGTAATAAAAAGCCTCTCAACTAAAAAAAGCCCAGGCCCAGATGGTTTCACAGCAGAATTCTATAAAACATTTAAAGAGGCCTTACAACCATTACTATTCAAACTTTTCAGAAGGATACAGAGAGAAATATCCCAAATTCCTTCTAGGAAGCCAACATCACTTTAATACTAAAACCAGGCAAAGACACAAACAAGAAAGAAAACTATAGACCCATATCATTAATGAGCACAGATGCAAAAATTCTCAACAAAATACTTGCAAATTGCATACAGACTCACATCAAAAAGATCATCTATCATGACCAAGTTGGATTCATACCAGACATGCAGGGATGGTTCAACATATGTAAATAAATAAATATCAAAAATACATAAATGGACTGAAAGACAAAAAAACACATGATCATCTCAATCGAGGCAGAAAAAGCTTTTGACATAGTCCAGCATCCCTTCATGCTTAAAGTCCTACAGGGAATTGGACTGGAGGGATCATTCCTCAATGTAATCAAAACCATATACACAAAACCCACAGCCAACATCATCCTAAATGGAGAAAAGTTGGAAACATTCTCCTTAAAGGCAGGAACATGGGAAGGCTGTTCACTATCACCACTCCTCTTCAATATAGTGCTTAAAATGCTTGCTAGGGCAATAAGGCAAGAAAGCAAAATTAAAGGACTACTAATCAGAAAAGAGGAAGTAAACCTATCCCATTTTGCAGATGATATGATAGTTTGCCTAGGAGATGCTAAAAAGTCCACCAGAAAACTCTTAGAAATGATTAAAAGTTTCAGTAAAGTGGCAGTATACAAAATAAGCCTAGAAAAATCAGTAGCATTTTGTTCTAGTTTGTCTTCCATTGCTGTGACAAAACACTCTGACCAACACCAACTTGGGGAGGAAAGGGTTTATTCAGCTTACATCTCCTGGGTCACAGTACATCACTCAGGGAACCCAAGGCAGGAGCTCAGGGCAGGAACCTGGAAGCAGGAGCTGAAGCACAAGCCATGGAGGAATGCTATTCACTGGCTTGCTTCCCTGGCTCATGCCCAGTCCACCTTCTTATACAGTACACAACAACCTGCCCAGGGTGGCACCACCCATAGTGGGCTGGGCCCTTCCACACTGCTCCACCATCAAGACAATACTCCACAGATGTGGCCACAGGCCAACCAATGGAGCCAATTCCCCAACTGAGGCTCCCTCAACCCAGGTATGTCAAGTTGACACTAAAGCTATCCAGCACAGTTGACCCCTTGTCAACTTGACTCACAAAACACATCACTATTAAACCACTACCTTTCCAGTTCTTATCCCCAAAGTATGATGTTAATATTAATCACAACCTAAGACAGTACAACCTTAAAAGTCCCACAGTCCTTAAAATGTCCAAATGCTTAAAAGTTCAGTCTATTAAAATTCTCTTAACTGTGGGTTGCTGTAAAATCCAAAACAAGTACTGTCTTATTTCAAAGGGAAGAATCAGGCACATTCAAACAAAAGTCCAGCAAAGTAGCTCAAGGCTGGACACCTGAGACTCACTCATGATCTTCTGGGCTCCAAAGGGTTTCAGCAGCTCCCCCTCTCTGACTCTGCTGTCCCTGGCACACACAGCTCATCTCGAAGGCCCAGGCCAGCTCCATTCCACACCTGCTACTGCTCTTGGTGGTCGTCCCATGGTCCTGGCATCTCCAAAAAACTGGGGTCGCCACTGAAACTGAGGCAGCACCTTCACCAATGGCCTCTTCTGACCTCTCCTGGTGCCAAGCCTCAGCTTCTCTCCATGACCCCTGCAATCTTGGGGTCTTCACTGCAACCGAGGTGCACTTCCACCAATGGTCTTTCCTGACCTCTCACAGTGCCAAGCCTCGGCTGCTCTCTGTGACCCCCTCTAATTTCAACACAAGAACCATATAGGAGACTGTTACACGTTACCAAGTCCTGCTTCTGGCTTGAGATGGAGGCTCAGGCCCCTTCTGGATCACAGCTTCTGTGTGCTGACCCTGAAGAAATTCTTCCCAGAAGATTTCACCACAGTGATGCTGGTCTCTTGTTACTTACAGCTGATTTTTCAGCCCCAGCTAACCAGCATCAATTGTCCCAGTACAACAAAAATTTCACTTCAGGTTCTGGTCTCTTGTTACTTACAGCTGATTCTTCAGCCCCAGCTGACCAGAACCCACAGATTACACAGTCCTGATGATCTCTGCTCCCCTTTGAAACTAGAAACTTCACAAGCCAGGCCTCCATCTTCTACAACTCCTTCAGCAAAACTGCTCCAAGCTCCACAGCAACAGTCTTTAGGCATTCAATTATCTTCCCAGCCCAAAGTTCCAAACGCCTCCACAATCCTTCCCCAAAATACCAAGGTCAGGTCTCTCACAGCAATACCCCACTCTTGGCACCAATTTCTGTTCTAGTTTGTCTTCCATTGCTGTGACAAAACACTCTGACCAACATCAACTTGGGGAGGAAAGGGTTTATTCAGCTTACATCTCCTGGGTCACAGTTCATCACTCAGGGAACCCAAGGCAGGAGCTCAGGGCAGGAACCTGGAAGCAGGAGCTGAAGCACAAGCCATGGAGGAATGCTGTTCACTGGCTTGCTTCCCTGGCTCATGCCCAGCCCACCTTCTTATACAGTACACAACAACCTGCCAGGGTGGCACCACTCTTGTGGGCTGGGCCCTTCCACACTGTTCCACCATCAAGACAATACTCCACAAATGTGGCCACAGGCCAATCCAATGGAGCCAATTCCCCAACTGAGGCTCCCTCAACCCAGGTGTGTCAAGTTGACACTAAAGCTATCCAGCACACATTTCTTTACACCAACAATAAGCAACTGGAGAAGGAATATAAGGAGACCTTCCCAATCACAGTGGCCTAAAAAAAATTAAGAATAAACCTAACCAAAACCACCAAAGACCTCTACAACAAAAATTTTAAAACCCTGAAGAAGGAGTTTGAAAATGACATCAATATGAAAGCAACTGTGCTATTTCAATGTGAATCTCTTAATGGCTCTAGAATTGTCCTACCACTTATATTCACACATTGTTGTTACCATATATAGATGAAAGATATGCATTCATATTCTTTTTTTTCTTTTTTTTCATATTCTTAAAAAGTGTAAAGTTACACATCTTTTTACTTGCATGCAATTTTACTGTTAAAATATTAATTTCTAAATGTGTTTAGGAATTAATCTATAGTAAATTTTCAGAATTTGTAATTTTGATTTATGCATGGAGTGTTTATATGCATATTTTGGAATACTATAAATTAAAGGGGGAGATCTGAGATCTCCCGAGACCAGCTGAGGCAAGCACAGGTAGGTAGGCAGTAGCTGGATGCTTCAGCAAGGCTGATTGATTTAATATAGTTAATCCGTTAATCCAGTTGTCTTTGGCTTAATTACCTTTTGTGGCTGTGGGGGCGGAGTTATCCTCCCAGCTGGTATAAAAGGTAGTGTTGTGTGAGTCTTGAGATCTGAGATCTCCCGAGACCAGCTGAGGCAAGCAGCCCCCCCCTGCCAACTGGGATTATGAAGGCATCTGAAGGAGGCAAGCAAAGCAAGCCCTCAACACAGTGAAGAGGCATTTAGGACTCACATTGGAATACAGGCAAGGAGAAGCTCATATGCCAGGAACATGAAGAAGAGACAACACGGAAAGGGGCAGGATAATCTCGCATCAAGCTCTACCAACCCTATGGAAGATTCCTACAGTGGGATGCCCCTGGCGATGGCTCAGGACACAGATATAAGAAACACAATTGGGAAAATATTTAAAGAAGTACAAGATTATAAAGACCAAATCAAAGAACTGAGAAAAGAGAATGAAGAACTCAAGAAGGACCTAGAGAGAGAGAATGACAAACTCTGGAAGGAAGTAGAAACACTGAAAAGATCCCATGCTGAAAAAGATAAGGAAACCAACCAGCGAAGCAAAGAGCTACAGGAAGAGATTGGGAAGCTCCAAAAAGAAGTAGAAATACTAAAGAAATCAGAAGAGGAAATGAAAAAGGAAATCAAACACTCATCCAATCAAGAGGAAAGGAATGGAAAAAGCCTCAGAAG